>JAOTOL010001312.1:312500-535000 GCA_034440575.1 Imbricaverruca yamaguchii
AGTCCGGAGGAAAAGCATGGAGACAAAATGAATGCCATATGGATCGGTGGTCGTGTATTGCGTCGCTAAAATTGTGCATGGGTGGATGGAATTCATTCTTGATGGTTGAAAACACCATTTAACGCCCATACCCGCACATATAGATCAGTCAACGGCGCAGCCAGGAAGCTAAAAGGGGATGACTTCTTTTGCTCACTGCTGGCACGCACGCAGTACCAAAAATGCCTATTGTATTGCCTTTTACATTGCATCAATACTTACCGAGAGCTTCTTTGGTTAGAGACGCAGAGACACTATATACCCATATCTTGGAGGGGACAAGTGCACTCTCAATGTTGGCTTTGTCCCTCTTGAACTGTCTCCTAGGCGACATCCGCATTCCAATTGTGGAACTTCCCACATCTTCAAGAATTATTCCCTGGCCATGCATGCATAATTTGCATGTCCTTGCCGTGACCGTTTCGGTGCGTCGTTTCTTCTGGAAAAAAGAACAACAAATGTTCTTCCGCTCAGAATTCAGGCTCCCGTTACACTCAGCCCACCTCCGACTAAGGCTATAGCCACTGACGGTGGCGCTAATACCTATATAGTCACGCGACGTACTCTGGATTCAACAGACTTTAAATGATTTAATATATTATTTCATTTAAATAATTTTATTTATTTATTTAAATAATTTTATTTATTTATTTAAATAATTTTATTTATTTATTTAAATAATTTTATTTATTTATTTAAATAATTTTATTTATTTATTTAAATAATTTTATTTCTTTATTTAAATAAGTTTATTTATTTATTTAAATAATTTTATTTAAACTTTAAATTATAATAACATTTATTTCATAAATTATTCAATAACTAAATAATATTAGATGCTTTGTTGGTTCAGGCAGACCAACATCCCCTTCACTTTCACGCAAGCAACCCACTCGTCGCCCAACCGCTCGGGGTCATGGGTCAGGGTTCTGCAGACGACACCTAACACCTTAGCACTACCAGTACATCCCTGTTCAGTCAGCGGCGGCCCGATGCGACACTCACGGCCGACGCCAGATGCCAGATCATCTTATCAAAGTATGAACCGCGGGTCTCATATGTCAGTGTTTCGCAGCACAGGGAGTCACTGGACTCAAAGACCCCACATTAAATGTTGAGAAAGAAAACATACTTAATGGCATGATCATCTCATAAATACATGATTTTGCAATAGCTTCACAACGAAGGAAACAATTCCTTTAGTCATGCATACGCACCCGGTTTCAAATATTCCACCGAAAATATAGATATGTCAAATACGAATCGCATTTGGTCAATGCCAAACACATGGGAAGAGAGAGAGAGAGAGAGAGAGAGAGAGAGAGAGAGAGAGAGAGAGAGAGAGAGAGAGAGAGAGAGAGAGAGAGAGAGAGAGAGAGAGAGAGAGAGAGAGAGAGAGAGAGAGCAGCGCTCGGACCGACCGAAAACCTGAAAAAATAACGCTATCATGGGTGTGCACCCCCAGTTTATGAAAGAAGCTACAGGCCTTGAGATCGTAGTGTAGATCCATGGCGCACACTTTCGTACCTTTTTGCTTATTGGGTGGCTCACGACGCACTTTATGCACAATCATGCCTAATAGTTGAAACCACACTGTGTCGCCAGTGGGCCGCGGGATTGGGAAAGTCTCGAAACGGTGCCAGTGTTGAACCCTGGACCTTTGTATCCAGAGCTCAACATCGTAACTACTGGGCCATCCCCACCTCTTGCACACCTTCGGAACGGATTTTTGTGTTCCGACCTGAGACATCCTTCGTCCATCTGGGACACCCATCCATGCTTCGGGCATACCACTTGCATGACAAAAGGGCGCATTCGCTAACAGGGCGCATTCGCTAACAGGGCGCATTCGGCGCCCTGTTAGCCTGTAACCGGCCTTTTTGCGCCTAAGAGATGGAGGGTCACGGCCCAATGGCCCCTTAAATACGGTAATGCTTGTATGTATAGCAAAATTGGAATGGTTGTGGAAGTGAGCTGTAAGGTACAGTGGCCTACAATTTGCTATGTCCAAAGGTGCACCGGGTGAGATATTCGTCGCTGCATGATGAAGGATCCGGTGAACATCCTTCAAATTCGTGCCTACAAGGCATACGTGTTACTTGTCGGACTCGCTGGATAGGAAAGCACTGGATAGCAAGCTATGGTGTCCATGTGTTGCCGCGTTTTTAATCATGGGGATAAAGACAACAATACATTCACTGAGGGGCAGTACATGTCATGACTACCACATGAGCTAGACGAGGTCAAAGTCGGTAGCGCTTCTCATTTTCGTCTTCTCATCTAAAACGAGACTTCTTATCAAAGTCTCATTCTAGGGTTATACTTTCTGAGAGCTGTCAGACCGGGGCATCAAAATACTTACCCGTTTTGCACATTTATGTGCAGATATTTCTCCAACGAAAACGCAACAATAATCTGGGTCACCACGTGTCAGGTCACGAGATTAGGTGAGAATAAAAACTGGTTATTGCGGGAATATGTTGCAGGGTACGTTGTCTTCTACAAATGTGCAAAGTTTCACGTCGCTGTCAGGTCTGGTTACGAGGATATGCTCCAAAATAGGGAAGGTGGGGAACAGTGAACTAACAAAGAGTTGACGTCATATATCTCGCCACTGGCATGTGGTATCTAGAACCTATAGCTTGTTGCAGCGCGGTCCCTGATTGGAGAACTTCCTTGCTCTAGGATGGTGCCTAACGGCAATCCAACTGTTGCAGGTGACTGCGGGTCTCAGCGTTGGGACTAATGTGAGGCTCGTGGCGGGGGCGGTGGTGCAGGCGCAGTCAGGCACAGTTGTCGACACAGTCGACTTGTCCTAACCGTGTGGGACGAATGAGCACGCAGCTGCCCAGTGAGCTGGGTCGGAGACCGAGCACCGACCGTGCCACCTGTCGGGCACGTGCCGGAGCAACATGTGAGGCACGTGCCGGAGCAACATGTGAGGCACGTGCCGGAGCAACATGTGAGGCACGTGCCGGAGCAACATGTGAGGCACGTGCCGGAGCAACATGTGAGGCACGTGCTGAAGCAACATGTGAGGCACGTGCCGGAGCAACATGTGAGGCACGTGCCGGAGCAACATGTGAGGCACGTACCGGAGCAACATGTGAGACACGTGCCGGCGCGGCCAGTCTGGCTGACACGTGCTGCGTCTATCTCAACAAGGACTGTGAGCGACTGGTGCGTTTTGGATGTGTTTTATAATATATGAAATATTGCTCCAAGCCGTCTGGCAACCGTGGTTGTGCCCTGCAAGTATATTACTGAATTTTCTAAAAGTGTACCTTCGACGAATCCTTGTGGAGCGCCTAATTGCCTTTTAACCAGAAAATGTCCTTTGCCTCAAAAGCTCATCTAATGCATCGACGGGATGGGTGGACGTTCCTTCCGCATTTCCCCGGCTGTATCCCTCCACACATAGCAATCGTTAAATCCAGTGTACATCGGGGAAGGATATGCTGGTGACTGTACCATACCACGCATTGCTATTTACCTGGCCTTGCCTCATCCAGTGATAATGATATGTCCTACCCTCCACTTCAGCTCTGTTCATCGTCCGATGCCAACTTTCCGAATTCAAACTTTCAGTTTAGTTCGGAAGCGACGGAATTTCAATTTATCTCTGTCAAGGTCCCAGGTGCCACCATTGGTCCTCATCTACATGGGAAAAGCACATCCCCGCAATCGTTGAACGATGCCGCATGTTATTAGTCGGCCTGGCTATGATGTGCCGCGGGGTGCCCAAAGGAACAAAGCGCAGGTTCATCGAAGCAAAATTATTTCCGCATGCTCGATACTGCATCGGTGCCTGGAGAAGCTGCACTGCGGCACAGAAGAACCGAAAGCCATCCATTTTAGTGCTCGTATCGTGAGTGGCTTAGGCCGACGTAAAGCGTGTGACTCCGGTGTTGCGAGAGTTGGGATGGAAACCAGTTGATAGCGTACGTAAAACATGTCCTTGCGTTTATGCGCCACTTCCTGACAGCCCCAAATGTACCAGAAATCTTGCGGAGAAAGATCGTAGAACTCCATGGTGTCCGCCTGCCATGCACGGGCGATCAGAGAAAGCCGGCTTGAGCTACCTCATGCTCGGAAAGTGTTCGCTCTGGAGCTTTCTATATCGGGGCAACAGCAGCTGAAGTCATCTTCCATCAGATGTCAGGCACCCATCAGATCATAACAGACTAATGGTGTGATGTGACCGCAGGATGTATGACGCATCTTCGATGTGTAGTAGGTACCGCAGTGCCGTGTCGAAGAACAGTGTTTGTTTTGTATCTAGTATGTCGGTTCATGTGTGGATGTACGAAAGCCAGTTTTGTATAATTGACATGGATGCTATGAATCCATTTCATCGAAGCTCCAAATATACTGTCACATCTCATCTCAGCTTTTCTGACACTGAACCCGGTACTTGACTTCCGTGAACACGAATTAATAATGGAACAACTAGCCTGAAACATGGCTGACATGTATTCACTAAGCACATCACGGCATATCTCTGTCCTAGTTGACTTCTTTAACTACCGAGACAACTGCTGTGACACCAGTCAAAACGAGCTTCGCTGTGGGGTTTAATTTGTTGGCATGTCATTGGTTGAGTGTTACCAGCGAATAGGTCCCAGTCAGGACCTTAGGTCAGTAATCGTGACCTTAAATAAAATGTTGAGATAGGATGTTACTCGTCTTAAGACGGGTACCCATCCTATCATTGTGAGCCCCTACCTTGGGACCGGTGATTGTTAACATGGAAACAAATGAGAAAGCGACCCCTTGCATGTAAGGGCCGCACATCCCTGAAATGCATGCAGTATTCCACCAATGCACGCATAGTTTCTTTCACATTGTTATAAAATACAAGGATCCAAAAAGCAAGGACCTTGAACAAAAACCTCTGAGATCTTTGTTGAGATAGCTGCAAACACTAGCTTTGACTTACATTATATATTTCTGATTGGTTGTAATTTGCAGCGTGAAGCCGTCTCCTGAAAACTACACTTGAGATGTTTTGTGTATTGCCAAGCAGAGGCCTCCTTAAAGGTCAGGGGAGCGACACCCTCCCACCTTAAGTCAAAGCTAGTGTTTATAGTTGACTCCACAAAGATCTCAGAGGCTTTTGTTCAAGGTCCTTGCTTGTGGGATCCTTGTATTTTGGGACAATGTGAAAGAATCCATGCGTGCATTGATGGAATATTGCATGAATTTCAGGGATGCACGGCCCTTACACGCAAGGGTGCGCTTTGTCATTTGGTTCCATGTTAACAATCACCGGGCCCAAGGTAGGGGGTTACAGTGATAGGATAGGTACCCTTCATGGTAAGAGGAAACTTTTCCCGCCTCTCTCGCGTGGTGGTTGAGTCAGGAAGCGCAATGGATTTTCTCCAGGTTTTCAGCTTTGGCATGCAATCAGACATGTGTGAAGACCCTTCCACACGGTGGGAACGTATGTCGAACGGGCGATGATGAAGGATGGAGGATGATGAGGAAAGCGATGATGGACCCAGATATCGAAGGCTCATGGGCCACCTCCACAAAGGTGTGTGTGACGATTTACATTGTGTTTCACTCACTCCGAAAAGTGGGTTGAATGGCTGTCCAAATCTCTGGAGCTTTGTGGGACTTCCTACATAAATATTTGCTTTTATCTAATATGGTAGCGGATGGTAGCGGTCCTCAGTGTGAAGACCTTCTTCTAGAGAGCACTTCAACTTTTCTGTGCGTTTCCGGGACGGGGCCTCCTCAGATGTCAGGAACGTCGTCTTCCACAGGACAGGGGGTAAATTCCCTCGCTCGCTGCCCACCCCGGTGGCGACGCCCCTGGTCCAGTGTGTCTGAATTCACTCAGCTAACCATCAGGATGTAAGGGAAAATTATTCCTGAATATTTGGTTATTGCCAATTGAAATGGAACTGCAAGTATCTGATCCCTTCACGATGCTACTCAGAGTTTAGGATATATTTTACTTCGAAATGTATTGACGTAGTTTCCTCGACACTTTGCATTGTGAATCTTGAGCCATCGCTTCCCACAGCACAACGAGCTCAAATTAGTATCGGTTATATGTGACTAAAGTGGATATAAAGACAGGGATAGGGCACTGGACATAGCTCACAACGGACGACTGGCCCGCAACAGTAGCGGCGACATACCTGACATAGCAATGGCCACGGGGCGAGGGCCATCACATCCCACGCCATGCGTAATCCCATGTCTGCATATCCTACAGAAAATGCTCAAAACCTACGTCAAAACAACTGTACGATTATCCACTAAAATAGGGAGTGTGCTACAAATTGTATTGAAATCCTTATTGAGAATAGCACACATAAATGAATAAAGACATAAAAGATTAGTGGAACTATGAGCCACAAGGGCCCTTCTTGGTTGCACTCTGTACACTGAACCAGTTGCCCACCAAATCTGTCAATCAGCCCTCCCTGTAGTACTGAAAAGCAAGCCCTCTATTCTTATAATGATTGTCTATGCTGTTTTTAAAGATGTTCAATGTGCTGCTACTGACAATGTTTCCTGGCAGCTGGTTCAAGTGTTGTACTACCCTGTTGGTGAAGAAAGTTTGCCTTAACCTTGTTCTGCTGTGGTTAATTTTAATTTTGAATTTATGACCCCTAGTTGCATCATTTCTGTTCAATTGAAACATTTCCCCAAGGTATCCCCTATCCAGGCCATGGACAAATTTAAAGACCTCGATGAGATCTCCTCTCAGCCTTCTATATCTAAGTGAAAACATATTCAATTTCTTCAATCTTTCCTCATATGCCAGGTTGCTTATGCCATTAACCATTTTTGTAGCCCTCTTTTGTACACTCTCTAAAAGCCAACAATCTTTTTCATTGCTAGGAGACCAAGCTTGGATGCAGAATTCCAAATGTGGCCTGACGTATGCACAGTAAAGCTTCCTAATCACTTCCTCACTTCTGTATGATACATTCCTATTTATTGCTCCGAACATTCTCAGTGCCTTCTTCCTGGCTTCCTTGGTCTGCTCCGATGCCCCCCAGTTTTGTGCTCAGAATAACACCTAAATCCCTCTCCTGTTGAGTCACTGATAGCACTTGGCCACCCATCAAGTATGGAGCCTTCATATGCTGCTTACCTACATGCATGATTTTGCACTTATCAAAATTAAACTTCATTTGCCATTCTTCGGACCACTTCACAAGTTCGTCTAAGTCTTTTTGCAGCGAGATATGCTCACCTTGACCTGTTATTGCCCTAAAAACCTTCAAATCATCCCCAAATTTCAAAACTTTACTGCTTAGGCCACTTTCAATGTTATTTACAGATATAATGAACAGTAGTCGCCCCAGTACTGACCCCTGGGGGACTCCACTAAGAACATTTTGCCATGATGACTTTGTACCATTTAGCATCACTTTTTGCTGTCTATCTGAAAGCCACAACTCTATCTATTTTAAGATGCTACCTGCAATACCATGGGACTGAAGTTGTATCATTAACCGTTTATGGGGTACTTTGTCAAAGGCCTTACTAAAGTCAAGATATGCTACATCAACCTGATTTCCCTGATCAAATTGTTCTGTGGCGAAGTTCAAAAAGTCCAAGAGGTTTGTGAGACACGATCGTCCCTTTCTAAACCCATGTTGAGTATTTGAATCAATCTGCTACCTTCCAGATAACTAACTATTCTATCCTTGATAATTTATTCAAGTACCTTGCAGACTAGGGATGCGAGACTTACTGGCCTATAGTTTTCAACTTTCCCTCTTTCTCCTTTCTTGAAAATAGGAACAACATTTGCCCTTTTCCAATCGGTTGGAATCTCATTTTGTGAAACTGATCTACAAAATATTATACTAAGTGGAAATGCCAGTTCCTTTTCAGTTTCCCGCAACACCCTAGCATAAATATCATCAGGTCCTGCTGCCTTGTTTGGCTTTATTTTCCTGATATGATTGTAAACAACATCACTATCAATGAAATCAACATCATTTGTCAGATCCCATGTCACTGAACTATGGTGTACGGTCGGCAGATTGGTCATATCTTCCAATGTAAACATTGATTTGAACTGCTTGCTCAGCTCCTCAACCATCTCACTATCCTCACCCAATGTAGTCCCGTTTACTTCCAGTGGACCAATTGTGCTAGAAACTTTACTCAGCTTGTAGAAACTAAAGAACGTTTTACTGTCCCCATTACAGTTTCTAGCTAAATCCAGTTCTTTTGCTCGCTTTGCTGCTCTGGTTTTTTGCTGCACAGTGTCTCTAGCTTTTCGATACGCCTTTAGATTAACGACATTTGAGGCTTCTTTAAAGACTCTAAATGCAGTTTTCTTAGCCTTAATTGCTTTTATCAAGTCTGGTGCAAGCCATGCTGGCTTTCCTACCCTTCTTTTGCGTCTTTGCTTTTGTGGGACATGACTAATCTGAATTTGAATTCAGATTAGACATGTCCACGCATAAGAAAAAAAAAGAAACATAAGACACACGTTCCACGCATAAGAAAAAAAATTGGGACAGGTTTTTCACCTTTCATTTTCCACGGTCAGATGGCACTTTTGGCTGGTGGCATACCCAGGATGGAATCCTGACCACGCTTCTGTGAATCAACGCCTCTCTGAAAGGCACAGGAGGGAGCGTAGACGTTGAGATTGAGAAGAGTAAAGCTTGCGCGCGTGAGAATTAGTGCTCCGGTGTTTTTCGGGCACTTTTCGGTTTAAAGTGCAGTTGTGATCTAAACGATGTATATACATATATATATATATATATATATATATATATATATATATATATATATATATATATATATATATATATATATATATATATATATATATATATATATATATAAATGTATATATATACATATAATCGACAGCGATATATCTAAGCTTTTTCAGTGGTGTAATTTTCGCTCCAGTGTGAGAAGAATCCAATAGCTTTTCAATTGGGTAAATTTCTTTGCTTTCATTACCCCTCCCTCCCCACGATTGTGAGCATTAGGATACGAATCCATGAGTTTTTTTCGGACAACGGTCCTACGCTTAGGAATCTCCCCATCAGCTAGGATAGGTTATTCGGACTCGGGATGGGAATTATCACAGATACATAAGACCACAAAGGTACACTTATTAGGATAAACCGCACATACACTGCTTTCACATTTCAAAGGAAGTTACCGTTGGTGACCATCATGCAACAGTCCTCGGTGTGCACGATGGACACATATGGACACACATTGTCCTCGGTATTCACGATGAATATGTATATGCACACACATTGTCCTCGGAAATCACAATAAACATGCATGGACACACACTGTACTCGGTAATTCAATCCACACTGGGAGCCAACAATTGGACGCTTCCTTCCAAATCGATCCTTCATCATACTCGGCAGATCTTGCTCTATCACCGAGAGGAAATCGATGCTTCTGCGGTGGTAAATAAAGGGTGTCCTCGTTAGTGACCGCCAGGTCATAGTCCTCGCTAGTCACGGTAAACATGTGTATGTGTGTGTGTGTGTGTGTGTGTGTGTGTGTGTGTGTGTGTGTGTGTGTGTGTGTGTGTGTGTGTGTGTGTGTGTGTGTGTGTGTGTGTGTGTGTGTGTGTGTGTGTGTGTGTGTGTGTGTGTGTGTGTGTGTGTGTGTGTGTGTATGTGTGTGCATGTATGTCCGCATGTGTACCTGCATGCGATGTATGCATCGGCCCTTCACGCCACGTTCTTTGTTTCCCAGCGTCTCTCATATTTCTTCTCTTGCTTGTGTGTTATCACCGGATGCCACATCAGCCGTTATAACGTTGCCCTTTCATTAACGTGATAAATATCTGGCGGATGGCACTTTGCCACTGCTAAGGACAAAACAAATAGCGCCGAGTAAGTAATCTTCGAACGAAACCTGAATTGACCAGATGAGATGAAATAATTTCATTTATCGGATTAATATTCATTGTTGCAAACTAGCCCAAGATGACTTGGGACCAGTTTGCACCCGCTTATGCGTTTATTTTCTCATATTAAGTAAAGCTGCATCATTTAGTCTGCAGCATGATGTACAGCAGTAGTTTTTCGACGTCGCGGTGTACCGCCAGACGCGTTAGATGTTCTTTGTGTCAGCGTAATCACAGGGTCGATATGCGTCAAGCGAGGAAAATGTGCTGCACAGAGGACCCGTGGCGCCTCCATGCAGGATACTCTGGAAACTCCACATGATTACGTTATGAGGAAATTTCAGGAATTAATTCACGTTTTCAAGACAGTAATTATTTTCGAATGTACTAAATTCGCAAATACTGAAAAATAACGGTTTGAAAACATGTTCGCCAGATTGCTCACGAATGGACAGTTATCGGCCTCATGCTTTAAATAAGCGCAGTTTTTAGGATTTCACGGCACTAGATGGGACGCATCCCACCCAGTTAACATGCGCCCTGGAGAGGGGTGGCGAAATCCGCCTACTCCTCCGGTTTTTGGTAGATAACTCCAAATTTTGCCGGCCGATATACACCATTGTTTGTGTACCTGCTAATAAATGACCGGCACGTTGTTCAAAGTAAGAAAAATGAAAATTGACCGAAAATGTTTCGAGTTAGGGGTCGCTAAAGTCAAAACATTTTCTCAGCGCCAGACCACAAATATCGGCGCTGATGCGTCTCCCGCATATTAGCAAAAAGGAAGTGTTCTTGGCAAAACTAGCGACTTGTTTGATGTACATTGTCATGCTACATTGTTTCAAAGTCAGGTCAAGTTCATGACAGGTTAACACACGCCCTGGAAGGAGGATGGCGAAATCCGCCAACCCCTCCGATTTTTCGTACATAACTCCATATTGTACCGGCCGATATACGTCAAATTTTTGCGTACCCGCTTAGAAATGACCGGTGCATTGCTTAAAGCAAGAAAAGTGAAAATCTACTAAAATGTTTTCAAGTTGCGGGCCGTTAAAGTAAAAACAATTCGTAGCGCCAGACCACAAAAATCGGCGCTGATGCAGCTTCCCATATATTGGCAAAAGGGAAGTGTTCTTGACAACACTAGCGACTTGTTTGATGCATATTGTTATGCTATATAGTTTAAAAGTCGTGTTAGGTCGCCGAGGTCAAGTCAGGTCGAGTTCATGACAGGCTAATAGAACCAAACTTGGTCAACTGGAATGTGTCATAAATGCAAATGACTGTAATGCGATTGATGTCACTTTACATGTTACTCCCTATACATCCCGAAATCTACTGTTTGTCATTGTGTGCCTAAGCGTTTCCATACTTTGTTCATGTATTTCACTCCTTTCTTTGCGAAGCTGATTGTGCCGAGCTGCCCAACGGAGCAGTCGGGTTGGGAGCCCGGTTCCGGTAGCTGGAGCAGGTAAGGACCTAATGAAGTGTTCCTATATAGGTGACCTGAGGTTAAATGGCGGATCTGACATCTGTATTGCATCATTAGTAATGACCAAAACATCAGTAATGCCAATTTTGGAGCATTTAAACACAATCACAGCGATCCATAACAATGACAAGCCAAGCCACGCAAATCAGAAAATTTGGCTATTTTGACCTCATTTGACCTTGAAGATATTGACCAAAGAACATGAACTTTGCACACAATAGAGGTAATTATTGTGCCCATCCACCCTGCGAGTTTCGTTGTTCTAGCCTTCATAGGAGCTGAGATCTTAGGGGGCGGAATCCGCCCCCCCCCCCCTCCAGTGCGCGTTATTTTCAGAGGCCCTCCAGGGCGCGTGTTAACATGTTAGAGGAGACCCTGTTATCTGGGGCCGAATCACCTTCACTCTCTTCTAGTTTTCCCGCGAGGATAATCCTCAGGAGGTTCATCACCCCGTCTTCACAGTCGGTCCTCACAGTTGTGCATCATACAATCACGGTTTTCCGTGCCACAAACAGCGTGATCGACGAGGCGGTTAGTATGTGGCGGTCCAACAGAAAAACAAACTTCCTGTTGGCTGGAAAAAGTCCTACATCAACTACTGAAGTGTGTACCGACTCATCTGGGGATACCAATGATGTTCTCAAATGCACTTCGGGTTACGTGAATTCTGAGGGCATTCCTGATTATGCGATATTTTTTCAGCATAGACGTTGTAATTCTGGACGGCAGTATTCCGATATCTGAAGCTATAGATGTTGCACGTGAGAAACTCCAAGATTACATCCGGGAGGTAACTACTTTTGGCTTAAAAAAAGACGACTTGTGCACCCTACTTACACAGTGTCTTAACGACACCGTTTTCTCTTTCGGTGACGGCTTCTACAGGCAAAAGCAGGGATTAGGAATGGGAAACCCGTGTGCGCTTGCACTAGCTATGATTTTTCTGGATAGGTTGGAGCAAAATGATTTGGACATTGTCACAGAAAAGCCCAAGTTCCTATCTAGAAACATTGATGACTACGCAGGACTATGGACGCATGGAGAGCAGGCCCTGGTAGGAATCCTAGAAATTCTGAATTCGCAACACCCGAACATCAAGTTCACTATGGAGCACTCCGAGGTTGGTGCCGGCGTACCCTTCCTAGATACTTTGGTCAACGTCGAAAATACTGAAGGGCGCACTAAATTCAAGTTCGAACTTTACATCAAGTCGACCAACTCTGGTATTATTTTACATTGCACATCGGCACATCCCACCTCCACCACGCATAACATTGCTAGGAACAGCTTCCGCAAGGCCATTAACAACGCTTCCAATTCAGAGGGGGAAAAACGAAGCATCAACAAAGTCTGGACTTTACTTTTGGACAACGATTACCCAGAAAATTGCTATCCAGGCTTTTGCGGGAAGCGAAAGAAAGCATACACCACAACACACTGGGATTTCCAGGCATCGAAGAAAAGCTGGCGTAAAAACGAAAATAGCCTGGAAAAACAACAGCAAATTGCGTACTTTTGATCCATTCAGCTTTCACTAAACCCAGGTACCCAGGAGGACAGCGCTGCGACACTTGTAGGTCAGGTTTCAACGGAAACCTGACCGTTTGTTGATGATGTATTAGGTTGATGTAGCATATCTTGACTTTAGTAAGGCCTTTGACAAGGCACCCCATAAAGGGTTAATGATACAGCTACAGGCCCATGGTATTGCAGGTAGCATCTTAAAATGGATAGAGTTGTGGCTTTCAGATAGAGTGATGCTAAATGGTACAAAGTCATCATGGCAAAACGTTCTTAGTGGAGTCCCCCAGGGGCCAGTACTGGGGCCACCACTGTTCATTATATTTGTAAATAACATTGAAAGTGGCCTAAGCAGAAGAGTTTTAAAATTTGCGAATGATTTGAAGGTCTGCAGGGCAATAACAGGTCAAAATGAACATATCTCGCTGGAAAAAGACTTAGACGAACTTGTGAAGTGATCCGAAGAATGGCAAATGAAATTTAATTTTGATAAGTGCAAAATCATGCATGTAGGTAAGCAGCATATGAAGGCTCCATACTTGATGGGTGGCCAAGTGCTATCAGTGAATCAACAGGAGAAGGATTTAGGTGTTATTCTAAATACAAAATTGGGTGCATCAGAACAGACCAAGGAAGCCAGGAAGAAGGCACTGAGAATGCTCGGGGCAATAAATAGGAATGTATCATACAGAAGTGTGGAAGTCATCAGGAAGCTTTACTGTGCATATGTCAGGCCACATTTGGAATACTGCATCCAAGCTTGGTCTCCCAGCTATGAAAAAGATTGTTGGCTTTTAGAGAGAGTACAAAGAGGGCTACACAAATGGTTAATGGTGTAAGCAACCTGGCATATGAGGAAAGATTGAAGAAATTGAATATGTTTTCACTTAGATATAGAAGGCCGAGAGGAGATCTCATCAAGGTCTTTAAATTTGTCCATGGTCTGGAGAGGGGATATCTTGGGGAAATGTTTTAATTTAACAGAAATGATGCAATTAGAGGTCATAAATTCGAAATTAAAGTTAATCACAGCAGAACAAGGTTAAGGCAGACTTTCTTCACCAACAGGGTAGTAGAACACTGGAACCAGCTGCCAGAAAGCATTGTCAGTAGCATCACATTGAACATCTTTAAAAATAGCATAGACAATCATTATAAGAATAGAGGGCTTGCTTTACAGTATTACAGGGAGGGCTGATTGATAGATTTGGTGGGCAACTGGTTCGGTGTACAGAGTGCAACCAAGAAGGGCCCCTGTGGCTCATAGTTGCACTAACCTTTTATGTCTTTATGTCTTTATGGAAACAAACCTGACCTAAACTCGAATACAACCTCTTAGCCGATATTATGCTACGATTAGTGGTTAAGACATGCATCTAAAGTGTGTATAATGCGCATGTAAATTATGTTATGGCGTCATTGCATGAGAATAAATATACGACCTTCAATATGCCAGGAGGTGCTGAGTTTACATCAAAAGTAGCGTTAAGGATTATACTGTATTACTCAACGTTTCGGCCAGGGGCCATCGTCAGGAGTGATATAAAAATGTCAAGCTTAACAATTGAAGAAAAAAACGCGCGGGAAAAAGCTTGCAAAAATAAACGTGAATCACAGAAAAGCATCCTCAGTGGTGCAGCCACTTCAAGAAACTCTAATCCAGAAACAAACTATGTGAAGATAGAATCCTCTGAGGAAGCCCCAGCCGATGGTCCATATACATATGGACACATACACACATGCACATCTATAGGCATATATCCAATATAATGCGTAATACATCAAGTATAATTAATTTTTATGTAATTTTCAGTGATATACCAAGACGTCATTTGCGTCTTTAGTTGAGGCCGTAGATTGCGTACGTGTAGATATTCGAGGGCCTTCAGATCAGCGTTGTCCCTGGCTGTTCATATAATTTATACTTTGAAGTTTGTGTTAGTGTCGCTGTGTTCCATGTTAGAATGTTTGTCGATCATGTGTTCGCCTAAAGGTGTGTATGCTCTCCGAAGTCTGGCATCTCCCAAGTGCTCATTGTACCTATCCCTGATACTACGTTTGGTTTCACCGACATAAAATATTCCAAGACAGCGGTTGCACGCTATTTTATAAACTACGTTTTCCCGCGTGCATCTACCTTTGAGCCCGTTGACACAGGTGTGGCACGTTCTTCTTCTAGCAGGGCATGGCGGCATTTCCAGGGCTGAGCGGACCAGGTAAGATTTCAGCGTAGGTCCGCTAGTCCAGGCTACCCTAGCATGGTTTAGATAAGCCGAACGGATGGCTGCATATACCTGTCGACATAGTTGGTCATCGACAAAAGCAAGTCTCATGTAAACATAGTTTGGATTGCTACCCGCTCGACGCCGACGTTGCCCACTTATCCTACTCCTGTTGTGAGGGTAAACATCACCAGCGGCGGAGTGTACTCGATGTGCTGGGTATCCGTTTTCCAGGAAAAGAGTTGTCATCTTCGCAATGCTCCGCTCGCACGAAATAGTATCGGAGGAGACTCGTGCTGATCTCCTCATTTGGGATGTTAAAACGGCCTTTTTAGTGGCCATCGGGTGGGCCGAATCATCGTGCAAGATGATGGGGGCTGCCATTGGTTTGAAGTACAGTTCGGAGGTGTAGCTCTCATCAGCCTGAACTACAAACAACGTATCAAGGAAAGGAATCGAAGTGCTATGACCAGTGTGTTCTAAGGTGAAGTTGATGCTGGAGTGTTGTTGGTGAATTTCGGCAAAGAAGTCGAGCAGAGACTAAGCCATGTGTCCAAACGCCAAAAATATCGTCTATATACCTCATGTAGAGAGTTGGCTTCAAATTATACGAAGCTAAGAAGATCGACTCAAGGCGGTGCATAAAAGCAATCGCTAAAGGAGGTGCACGTCGGTTACTCATAGCCACTCCTTTTGCTTGCTTGTACATGGAGTTACCGAACATGGCGTAGAAAGGGCGATCTATGGTTTGCGGTGGAGGAATGTGAGGGAGACAAAACAGCAAACTGTACCTCAGGTACCGCAGGCAGGCTTATCACAAAGCACCTTTAGCACAGTTCATTCAAAGCTTCGCCCCATGTTTCCCAACACTCCTGCATACCAACCACCGAGAGCCACAACTCAATTAGAATCTGAGTTGAAAGATTTAAAAACAAAAGTTATAAAAGCACATAAGTATCACAACAAAGCATCGAACAAAAGGTTGGACAATTATGCGAAACAGAGGGAAGTACTGCGGGAAATGAAAAACAACGATAATGTAATAGTAAAGCCGTGAGATGAATTAAAGGATTCGTCGTGCTAAACAAAACGGATTACATTGAAAAGGCCTGGAAAATAACGGACGATTATCAGAGCATTCCTTCCCAACCAAACCCTACCAAACGTCTCGAAATCGAAACATGTACTATCAACAAGGAAACCTTATCCGGGAAGTTACACAAAGACAGTTTTATCTCTCCTTCCTCATTCCAGGCGCACTGCGGAATTATACGGGCTCCCAAAAACCACAAACTAGAGGTTCCACTGTGCCCTATAGTGTCGGCGAGTGGTGACCCCCTAGACAAGTTATCTTGGCTCTTGAGCAAGATTTGTGTCGGGATACTAACGTTGATTCCCGCCCATCTGACAAACACGGAGTCGTACCTACAGAGGGTGAAAGAAACGTTTCCTACCAAATTTCCGGAGGGCAGTATTGTTTTCGCCATGGGCGTCACAAATTTATTTGGCAGCATTCCGATAAAGTAGGGAATAGATGCTGTAATTCGTCTAATCGAGGACAATCTAGATGCTGTCTGTCTTTTCGGGATTGGGGTACAGGACTGTGTGAAATTACTAACCCATATTTTCAGCAATAACCCCATACGTTTCGGTAACTCCATATGCAAGCAAAAAAAAAAGGAGTGGCTATGGGTAACCGATGTGCACCTCCTTTAGCGATTGCTTTTATGCACCGCCTTGAGTCGATCTTCTTAGCTTTGTATGATTTCAAGCCAACTCTCTACATGAGGTACATAGACGATATTTTTGGTGTTTGGACACATGGCTTGGTCTCTGCTCGACTTCTTTGCAAAAATTAACCGACAACACTCCAGCATCAACTTCACCTTAGAACACACTGGTCATAGCACTTCGATTCCTTTCCTTGATACGTTGTTTGTAGTTCAGGCTGATGGGAGCTACACCACCGAACTGTACTTTAAACCAATGGAAGCCCCCATCATCTTGCACTATGATTCGGCCCACCTGATGGCCACTAAAAAGGCCGTTTTAACATCCCAAATGAGGAGAGCAGCACGAGTCTCCTCCGATACTATTTCGTGCGAGCGGAGCATTGCAAAGATGACAACTCTTTTCCTGGAAAACGGATACCCAGCACATCGGGTACACTCCGCCGCTCGTGCTGTTCACCCTCATATAACAGGAGTAGGATAAGTGGGCAACGTCGGCATCGAGCGGGTAGCAATCCCAACTATGTCTACATGAGACTTCCGTTTGTCGATGACCAACTATGCCGATAGGTAAATGCAGCTATCCGTTCGTCTCATTTGAATCATGTTAGGGTAGCCTGGACTAGTGGACCTACACTGAAATCTTACCTGGTCCGCTCAGCCCTGGAATTGTCGCCATGCCCTGCTGGCAGACGAACGTGCCACACCTGTAGCAACTGGCTCAAAGGTAGATGCACGCGGAAAAACGTAGTTTATAAAATAGCGTGCAACCGCTGTCTTGGAATATTTTATGTCGGTGAAACCAAACGTAGTATCAGGGATAGGTACAATGAGCACATGGGAGATGCCAGACTTCGGAGAGCATGCACACCTCTAGGCGAACACATGATCGATAAACATTCTAACATGGAGCACAGCGACACTAACACAAACTTCAAAGTAGAAATTCTAGCAACAGCCAGGGACAACGCTGATCTGAAGGTCCTCGAATCTCTGCGCATACGTAATCTACGGCCGCAACTAAACACGCAAACCACGTCCTGGTATATCACATAAAATTACATAAACGTAAGTTATACTTGATGTATTACGCGTTGCATTGGATATATGTTTATATATGTGCGTGCGTGTATGTGTCGATATGTATATGGGCCTCGCTCGGGCTTCCTCAGATGATTCTATCTTGACATAGTTTGTTTCTGGTTAAGAGTTTCTTGAAGTGGCTGCACCACTGAGGATGTTTTTCTGTGATTCATGTGCATTTTTGCACGCTTCTTTCTCGCGCGCTTTTTTCAATGGTTAAGCTTGACATATTTATATCACTCCTGACGATGTCCACTGGCCGAAACGTTGAGTAATACAGTATAATCCTTAACATTACGTTTGATGTAAACTCAGCACCTCCTGGTATATCGAAGGTCGTATATTTGTTCTCGCGCAATGTCTAAAATCCAGGAGCATCTGAGAGCCATTCTTCGTTGTATTAAACTATGTTATGGCGTCTCCGGAATCAAAAAGCCTTTGCCTAGCAAGACACGACATCGACATATATAATGCATTATGGCAGTGAGAATTTGATCGTTAGTTGGAATTGCTTTTTTGTGGTTTCACCACTCATGGTGTGCATTGGGTTGTACCCGAATATACACCAGGAACAAGTAACTTCCGACTGTTTTTTTATTCGCATCATCGAGGAAAGGTCATCATAGGACACTGATGACATGCCAAATGTTCATGTACGCCTTTTGTCTTGTCAGTTAAGCTATTGTACAGCGCACATGGTATGTGTGCCATTTATTACTGCAGCCAACCAGGTTTGAACAGTTGCGTTTGTATCACGGATTGGAGAACGGATTGGCTGGTTGGATCGGTTGTCACTACAAATGAGTGAACAAGTTGAAATGCCGCTTCCATCAGTGTTCGGTGACGGCACTGCATGCGATCGGCTGCGCTGCGAGTGGCACGGCGAGCGCCGCCCTGCCGCACATTCCTGGCCCCATTGTCCGCAGCCGGTGCAAATTGGTCCTCCGCAGAAATGCGCCCGAGCACACAGTACCACGTGCGCCGGCTTACTTTCCGCGTAGCTTCACCGAGCCGCGGATCGTCTGGTCTGCAGCTGCCGCCGCTCCCGTACATGGCACGCACTGCGGGCGGCGCTCGGTACACAGTGATGGTCGCCACGGCTCCTCCGAGTGACGTCACAACACCACTCGCCAATCATTGGCCTGCATTCGGATATGTACTTCTTGTTTTAAACTTCGATGCGCTATTTATCCTACGTTGAGTACAAAATGTGCAACATTACTACTGTGATGATCATCGTCAGTGAAAGGGCCCTGTAGAAGGCTTTTGGACGGCTATTTTATCGCAATATTTTTTTTTCAACTGCGTTGTGTTCTGTGTATTAATTCACAAACAAGCTGAACGAATCTACGAAATCGCTAAAGTGCTCTTTTTGTCGCCGTATGATAAAGCGAATAATTAGATAGTACTTACAACATACGATAAATTGCATATTGGATGCATGCTGAGCATGCTGTACGTATGCTTTACGGTCATCGAACTAGCTACATTCATATTGATATTAAGATTGACATTGGTCTGAACGACGGTTTCCTACGATTCCCTTCCAAATGGGCAAACGAGTGGAACTGGACGCATTTATCATCATAAGCTTAACAGCTGACAGGGGCGTTCATAAACAGCCGAGTTATTCAAGGTCAAAAGTCATTGAGGGCCAGGGTCAGGGCCATTGAGGTCGGACTCCTCAGATTCCCTTCAAAATTGCTCCACAGGTAGTGCTCGATGCTCCGATCATTATGAGCGTATAAGCTAAGAGGGGCGTTCATAAGCAGCCGGATAATTCAGTCAAGGCTTTCCCGGTGTGAATGTGCAGCGATTATCAGTAAACACGGAACGAACATCAATTTGCACGTCAAGCCGGATAGATATTCGATTCTTACCGATGGAACATCGTGGACACGAGCACACTGGTAGAGCTCGGTAACCTGATTATCATGAACTCAATCAAGAAGTCGTATTACAAAACGCTACGGAGATATTCGGGGTCAAAGGTCAAAGGTCATCGAGATCGGACTCCTCGGATTTTCTTCAAACTGGGTACACGGGTAGTACTGGGTGGACTGATCATCGCTTGAAGTGGCTCGACTAGACACACTAAAAGTGGCGTTGATAAACAACTTGTATATTCAGGGTCACATGTCAGAGTCTTTGAGGTCGGATTCTTCAAATTCCATTAGAAATTGGTCCACTTATAGTAATCGATGCACTAATGTCATCATGGTAATAAAAGCTAAGAAGGGCGTTCGTAAACAACTGAGATATTTAAGATCCAAGGTTGTGGTTATTGTGGTCGGACTCTTCCGACCTCCCTTAGAAACTTATCCACAGGTAGTACTCGATGCACTGATTTTCATGAGCATACAAAACTAAAAGGGGCGCTCAAAAACATCTCGGTTATTCGGGCCAAAACTTCTCCCGGTGCGAATATGCAGCAATAGTAAATAAGCCTGGAAGCGAATGTCAGTCTGCACGTCAAGCTAGATTGATATTCGTTTCTTACCGGTGAATATCTCAGCTTTTTATGGACACCCCTCTTAGCTTCTCTGCTCATAATGATCAGTGCATCGATTACTACCCGTGAATCAATTCTTAAGGGAATCTGAAGAGTCCCACCACGATGACCACTATATTTTACCTTAAATATCTCAGGGGGTTTATGAATTCCCCTTTTGGCTTTCATATGCGTGATGTTCAGTGCATCGAGTACCCATTTTAAAGAAAATCCGAGGGGTTCGATCTTGATGACCTTTGACCTTTGATCCCGAATATCTCCGTTTTACAATACGGTTTTAGATTCAGGATGCCGAGCTGTACAGGCATGCTCGTTTTCACGATGTTCCACCGGTTAGAATCGAATATCAATTTTTGCAATATGACCACGAGTGCGGCCCTAAAGCCCCCGAATATCAATTTGGTTTGACGTGCAGATTGATATTCGTTTTGTGCATAGTTATACTTGCTGCATTTTCGCACCGGGAGAGGTTTTGACCCGAATAATCCAGCTGTTTATGAACGCCACTCCTAGCGTTCATGTTCATGATGATCAGTGCATCGAGTACTACCCGTGGATCGATTTTTAAGGGAATCTGATGAGTTCGACGACAGTGACCACGATTTTTTACCTTGAATGTCTCAGCTGTTTATGGACGCCCATCTTAGCTTTTGTGCTCATGATGATCAGTGTGTCGAGATCTACCCTTGTACCCATTTTGGACAGGATAGAAATACGAGCACTACCAGAAGCATACCACATTTTAAAAAAACAGCACAACAAAGCACACCACACTTCCAAACACCCTCTCATTAAAAAAAAATGCTACGCATACATAACAAATAGATTACACCTCAACAACCATTTCTACTTCGGATCCCAAGCCACACAAACACACACGACAATGAACACGCAGACACAGAAGCAAACATAACCACGGCACCACAACCGACCACATGCTGCCCCTGCTCACAATCTGGCTACTAACCCGCAATACACCAGGCAATCAACACACGCATCCAACAAACATGGAAGGCACACAACTTCACGAAATACATCTCAGACACGAACACTGGAACGCGGTCAACTAAAACAGCAGACATAAGGAAGGCGCACTCACACGACTACGCACTGAACACACCAGACTCACTCTCGCACGCTATACTAAAGCGTCCACGATAGCAATGCACCACGTGTCACAATCCACTTACCATCAGATGCACACTCATACACTGCACCAAATACACCAACGGGAAACAACACATCACAAGCGACATCCCACCGAGTATCACAACGTTTATCAACAACGACCATCCACTAACATCTCTTCCACTTTCTCTCACTTTCGCGTCGTGTGCATAAACTGTGACAAGAGAACAGGAACAAAACATGAAAAGGATACATTAAAGAAGAAAAGTATAGCGACTAAGAAGTTCAGCAGAAAAAGGAAAAAGCATGAGGCACATTAATAAAATAACAAAGACGTGCCTGAAAGAGTAAACGAAACAAGACCAAGCTTGCAAGAAAATTAAAAAATACAACGTTCAAAAGCATATATTCGGGGCGGGGATGGCCGAATGGTTAAGGTGTCGGGCTATGGGTACCAAAGGTCCCTGGTTCGACACTAGCGCCGCTCAGGACATTTCCCAATCCCGCGGCCCACCGGCGAAACAGTGTGGGCGGCGCCATTAGCCGTGAACGTGCATAAAGTGGTGTCCCGAACCACCCAATAAACAAACAAACAAAGAAACAAAAGCATATATTCTGCCCTTCAAATGATGTCACAGGGATACGTGCGATGACCCGTTCCCAGCCCACCCTCTACACCCCACACCCGAAACTGGCACTGTCCGGACTGAAAACTCATCTCTACCCCATCATCTACTGCCCGTCAACTAATCTACAACTCAGGACCAGCAACTCAACTCACATCTAATTATCTCTACTTGTCTATTACCTTCAAAACACCATTCAACTTCGCTCACCGTCGACCCTCTTCAAGTCAACTTTAATATTCCCTTCTCGTATAACATACTCGGCCCGATACTCCTTGTCCTACCTTGTTCTACCTCTTCGCCTTACACAGCTACACACAAGCACACATAGCAGACCACAAAGCAGCATACAAGAACACTCGTCACAGCGCACGGCAGCCGGTACCACTGACACGGTGGCAGGATGGTCAAACCCAGTAACAACAACAACAACAAGCATGCACGCAGGCAAAGCTGTCAGCGTGTGACCGCCTGACCGCGCCAATGTTTAGGAAATGTCTTGAAGAGGACCTGTTATTACACCAGTTTGTGACGGAACCTACCAGGCATGGCTCATTCCTGGACCTTGTATTCTCTGATTTAATGGACTTGGTTCAAGACTTTGATATCTCAAGGGATGCAACACAACGTACGTGTGGAATTTTTATTACGGCAAGTTGGCTTCCACAACGTTTATCGGTCTGCTCTACCCACTAGAAAAGGAAAATTACAGAGCTTGAAAACTTTTTTTGTGTGGGGGGGGGGGGACTAAAGCCCTGGACGATTTCGCTGTCCAGAGCTAAAAAAAAACCTCCGATATGGTAGATGGGGTCGGCGCCCAAGTGGTTATAACTATCAGCAACTTTGGCGACCAAAATTACCTAAATAGCTTGGCAATGTCAAGAGCTGGACAATTATGTCTTCTGGAGTGACTGCTTTCGTAAATTGTATTTCCTGAAATAGTTATACTCTGACAAAATATAATTTGCCAAAATAAGTATGCATGAGGAAGGGCCCATTTGGAACAAAAGCACGTTGGCAACAGTTTCTAGCTATCCCTGTTACTTTATAAGCTACTTCTAGTTTTTCATTCAGCAATTGGATGTATTTGATATCCTCAAGCACATGTCAAGAATGCGAACAGAAATCTGCTCGCAAAAGCACCGCGCTGGACCGGAGCGTCGTTTTCATCGGCGCCCGGTCGGCGACCACTGTACAAAAACCATTGGGGAAAACGCCTGACTGCTAGAGACTATCTGGTCGCCACCGTGGCCGCTTCGCTGTCGCCAAAACCGCCAGCACATTGTCCTGTTCGGTGCGACGAGAACCGCTGTCGCTGGCGAAATGAACCAATCACAAGCCAGCACTACGATTGACCTTCGATTTGAACTTCTGGTTCGTGTTGCTCGAATGTGATGGCGGTTAATTGACGGCTCTGAAATATCGATTCTTTTTGTTTACTGCGCTAAGCCTTGTTTTGTGTACTCAAAACCAGGCTGCTGTGCGACATTACGGTGCACCTGTTAATATCATCTTTATCGCGATGGTCAAGAGTGAAGGTAGCAAACTGGAGGGGCCGAAGAAGCGAGCTAGGCGCAACATATTTTGCACATATTGTGACTTCTATGGGTCATCTCAAAACTTGCCCAAGCATACAAGGCGTAAACATCCAGGCATGCCCGCAAAGGAAAAGAAGACAGGCCCATTGGATGGATGGCTACAGAGTGGTAAGTCTTCCTGGACAGTAGGCAAATATACTAGGCTTCACCTATTTCACACCAGTGCTTAAATCATGCTTGTTTTTAGCATGTTGAAATCCGAGCTTTTATTGGGTGCCAAATGTCCTGTTGCTACACCTTAAAACCATAAAAAAAAATTGTCATATCTTTTATCATAGTGTGTGAATTAATGAGATCCACTATAACTGAGTATGCGACATGCGTATTAATGAGATCCACCATAACTGAGTGCATATTGAGCTCACTGTGAGCATGTTTCTATTGAACGACTTCTGTATGTTTGTAAAGTGGTCAGACAAAATTGTTACAAGAAATTTTACTTTGACAAGTGTAATGTTATGCATGCTGGTATGCAGCATGTAAGCCAGAAATAAAACATTTGGTATGTTTGGGCAATAAGTATAAATGTGTCATATGAAGTGAAGAAGTTATCAGGAAGCTACTATGCATATGTCGGGCCACATTTGGAAATTGCATTAAAGCCTGATAACCTAGTTATGACAGATTGTTGGCTTTTAAAGATAGGAAAGAGGGCAACAAATATGGTTAATGATTTAAGCAGCCTTGGTCCATGGTCAGCAGAAAGGATAGGCAAGGGAAATGTTTGAATTTAACAGATATGGTGAAATTAGGGGCCAATAATTCCAAATCAAGATGAACCATAGTAGTACAAGGCTAAGAGTAAGCAAGCAAGGGGTCAGTACTGGGGCCACTACTGTTCATTATATTTGCAAATAACATTGTAAGTGGCCTAAGCAGTAAAGTTTTGAAATTTGCGGATGATTTGAAGGTCTTTAGGGCAATAACAGGTCACGATGAGCATATCTCGCTGCAAAAAGACTTAGAAAAACTTGTGAAGTGGTCTCAAGAATGGCAAATGAAATTTAATTTTGATAAGTGCAAAATCATGCATGTAGGTAAGCAGCATATGAAGGCTCCATACTTGATGGGAGGCCAAGTGCTATCAGTGACTCAACAGGAGGAGGATTTAGGTGTTATTCTAAACATAAAACTGGGGGCATCAGAACAGACCAAGGAAGCCAGGAAGAAGGCACTGATAATGCTCGGGGCAATAAATAGGAATGTATCATACAGAAGTGAGGAAGTGATCAGAAAGCTTTACTGTGCATATGTCAGACCACATTTGTAATACTGCATCCAAGTTTGGTCTCCTAGCTATCAAAAAGATTGTTGGCTTTTAGAGAGAGTACAAAAGAGGGCTACAAAAATGGTTAATGGCATAAGCAACCTAGCATATGAGGAAAGATTGAAGAAATTGAATATGTTTTCACTTAGATATAGAAGGCTGAGAGGAGATCTCATCAAGGTCTTTAAATTTGTCCATGGTCTGGAGAGGGGATATCTTGGGGAAATGTTTGAATGGAACAGAAATGATGCAATTAGAGGTCATAAATTCAAAATTAAAGTTAACCACAGCAGAACAAGGTTAAGGCAGACTTTCTTCACCAACAGGGTAGTAGAACACTGGAACCAGCTGCCAGAAAACATTGTCAGTAGCAGCACATTGAACATCTTTAAAAACATCATTATAAGAATAGAGGGCTTGCTTTTCAGTATTACAGGGAGGGCTGATTGACAGATTTGGTGGGGATTTTGGTGGATTGACAGAACTGGTTCAGTGTACAGAGTGCAACGAAGAAGGGCCTTTGTGGCTCATAGTTGCACTAATCTTTTATGTCTTTATGTCTTTATGTCTAAAACAATCTTTCTTCACCAACAGGGTAGTTGGTGATTGGAACCAGCTAACAGACTCCATTAGCATCCTTATAAATAGCATATGCAAGTATTATTGGGAGAGAGGGGTTATTTTCTGGCATTCCAGGGATAGTTAATTCACATTTGACAAATCTGGTGCCCAACCAGTCCCTGGTGTTCACAAAATCCAACTCAGAAGGATTCCTGTGGCTCGTAGGTGCATTTATTCTTTATGTCTCTGCTTTTATGTCTTAGAATAAAGTCACATGATGCAGCAGGCTCTCATGAAAGGTGTACTAGGGCATTGTATGAAGCTGAAAAATAATTGGAGATACCACTTAGTATCATATTTTGTACGTCATTTTGTTTATTTATTTATTGCTTGGTTCACGACACACTTTATGCATATTCACGGCTAATGGCGCCGCCCACACTGTTTCGCTGGTGGGCCGCGGGATTGGGAAATGTCCTGAGTGGCGCTAGTGTCGAACCCGGGACGTTTGGTACCCATAGCCCGACACCTTAACCACTCGGCCATCCCCGACCCTTGTAGGTCATTTTAACAAGAAATTCAAGCAGATTGGAAAAGGGCAAATGTAGTTCCTATTTTAAAGAATCCATGACAGGGAAAGTTGCAAATTGTAGACCAGTATGCAAGTCTCGCATCCCTGGTCTGCAAGGTAATTGAAGCAGTTGCTGAGGATAGCATGGTAGTTTTCTGGAAAGAAACAGATTGATTTGTGATATTCAACATGATTTTAAGAATGATTGATCATGTCTGACAAATATCTTGGATTTTTTTTTATTTTTCTACAAAACTAATATGGAAATAGTGTTATAGTTTTAAGATCAACAGCAGCTAATGATGCTGAATGACACAAAGTCTTGTGGAAGATGTTCTTACAGGAGTCAGCCAGTGGTCATTACTGGGATCACTCTTGTTCATTATATTTGTAGATAGTATTGAAAATGTACAGCCAGAAAGAAAGTACAAATGCTTGGGGCAATAAATTGAAATGTATCATACAAAAGTGAAGTAGTTATCAGAAAGCTTTACTGTGCACATGTCAGGCTGCCTTTGGAATACCATGTTCAGGTTTGGGGCACCTGGTTATGGGAAAGATTGTTTGCTCTTCAAGAGAGTGTAAAAGAGGGCAACAAAAATGGTTAATGTCTTGTTAATGTGTAAACAACCTAGCACACAATGGAAGGTTTGAAGAATTCAATATTTTCTTTCAGTTATAGAAAGCTGAGGGGAGATATACAGTGATACTGCAAGCAATTTGTCAAATTTAACAGAAATGATACAATTAGAAGTCACCAATTCAAAATTAAAGTTGGCCATAGCAGGACATAGCTAAGAGAGCCTTTCTTCACCAAAAGAATAGTTGAATATTGGAAGTAGCTACCTAACTTCATTGTTAGTGGAAGTGCTGTGAGCATCTTTTCGAATAATGGAAGAGATTTGTCATTTATTGACATTTGTCATTTGTCAATGTATTGATACCTGCACTGATATGTGTTAATTTTGGCGTAGCTCCTGGATTGGACGCACCCAGCGATGCAGCTCCCAGGCGGGACGCACCAGGTGATGCAGCTCCCGGACGGGACGCACCAGGTGATGCAGCTCCCAGGAGGGACGCACCAGGTGATGCAGCTCCCGGACAGGAGTCACCCGTGGATTCAGATCCAGGCCAAAACGCACCCGGCGGCGCGGTTCCTGGGCAAGGTGCGGCCGGCACGTCTTATCGTGCGGTCGAAGTGTGTGCGTGCACGACCAAGATAGGGAAGCCGGAGTCAACAGTCTCCCGCCTCTCTCAGCTGATGGAAGGGCCTCGCATCCATGGTGATACCGTCATGCATGAAGTGAGTGATAAGGATGAGCTCGAGGCCCTCAAATTTGCAAGGGACCTCGAATATTTTATCCGTGCCTCATCCCATCACCTCAAGTGTGTTCCAGACCTCGGTGTCATCTACTGTGACGTCTGCAACCCGGATTTCAGTCCTAACCAGCTTCCTGACATAAAATCCACCAATGTCGCTGGCGTCTACCGATATGACTTCTCTCTCGGGACGTCCTTTCCAAAGCCCATGACACTTCCTCGGTCGTTCGTGCTGCTCAAAGCGTCATTGAAATGCCACCTGACGTCCACCAAGCACAATGAGTATATGCGAGCAGATGAAGATAAGAGCACCAGAAAGACGAAGGAGAGCAAGGAGGCAGCAGATGTCAGCAAGCGAGTCCTGCGTGTGGCCTATCACGTGCTGGAGGAGTCACTGCCGCAGACTGAATTTGAAAAGCTAATCGTGTTGCTGAAGCTCAGTGGTGCTGATGTGGGCAACATCTGCCACTCATCTGTTCAAATGGCACGATTCCGCGATGCCTTCGCTGATGAAATTATCAGCGCCGTGACCCGTCACGTTGAGTCTTCGCCGTGCGTTGCGCTTGTGGCAGACAAGGTGACCCTGAATCACCGCACCATGGACATTACCTCTGTCATAACCATCGTTCCCCAGGCGCCTGATGATGTAATGGTCCAGGCTTTCATCGTCGGCGCTCCTATCGTGAAGAACCACGACGGTGCTTCACTCGCGGAGGAGTGGCTGGCGACAACCGCCTGTGTAGGCATCAAGCGCGTGGAGCAGCTGGCGGCAATATGTAGATGGTCAGTACCATCAGCTAGGTGTGCCAGTCCAGTTTCTGAGGAAGTTGGCCAACAGCGACAAAGACTTTGCAGTCCGCTCAAAGCCGCCCTGCGTGCCATGCTTTTGGGATGGTGCGCACCTACTCAACTTAGCAGATGGGAATGCCAGGTCAGCCCCAACCTGCAGATGAGTAAACGACACCATCACCATGGTCTCTCGCATGACCAAACGTTTCACCCATGGCAAGGGATACGAGGAGCTGGTTGCTTGTGGGGAGAGCATGGAGTTGGCCACGCGCAAACCACTCATCTGGTCAGACACACGGTTCGCCCCACATGCTGCTAAAGTGTTCAAGGCGTTTATCACCAATCTGCCGGCTACTACTCGTGCCCTCGAAAACCGTCTGCAGAACTCCAAGGCGAAGGCAAATGTCCTGGAGGAGATCGAGGAGGAGCTCAAGCTCCTGAGTAGGCGCGACTCCACCTTCAGGGTTCGTGTCTCAGCACTGCTTGATGTCTATGCAGTAGTGGCACAGCTCAGCAGTGCACTGCAGGACGTCCAAAGGCTTCCATGGGAGCGCCAGGATATTTTCAGGGAGAAGATGCAGCAGCTTCGTGCGATGGCGGCTGTGTTGCCACGTGACAGCATCAGGGCAGGAAGTGCGCCGCTGGATACTGCAGGTATCCATGCCGCTTTAGAAGAGGGAATAGCAATCTGCTGGCAAAACATGGCGGCATTTAGGAATGGCGGCAAAACATGGCGGTGGAAATTTGACGGCAAAGCAGGTAGCCGAAATATCAGATTTTCTGCAAATCTTGTGCCGGCACTGAGCGGCGCGAGGCTGGTGTCGATGCCAAGGGCGACAGTAAGGGCTGTCACAATGGCAAGCTCTTGCAGTCCATGGCAGACATCGAGTTGGTGGCCAACTTGGCAAGCCTCCAACGGTCTCCAACTTCTAGTATCGTTGGGGACATAGCATGTGCTATTGACCGCCTCAGAGGTCGCCGGCTCATCCCGGACGTTGTCCCACCAGCTGCCGTCAAGGAGGCGTATGTCACGATGAGTCGGAGCTGCGCAGACTCAAATCAGAAACTCCTCAAGCTCCTCTGGCAGCGTGCTCAAAGCAATGTCGCTCTCCAACCCTACCTCAATGTAGTCATCAGGCTGATGAGCCCGCCCGAGAGCGTAGTAAAGAGCATGGGCAGCTCAGTCAAGGCCGTCTTTGGCATTCATCGGCAGCTAGACCACCAAAACGCAGCCAAAGAGCTGATCATCCGATGGAATGGTCCCGACATGTGCCACTCCGATTGGCTGATCCGAAAGGTGCAAGCCAAGCACCGATTTAACTTTAGTAGGCGCACTTTGAGCCTCAAGTCAACACTTGAGGGAACAGTTATCGCCAGGCACAAGGGAACAAAAAAGCCCCAGGACTATCTGTACTGTAATTAAAAATCGCGCTTCGTGTTACTGCCTGACGAGCCTGCTGTGTTACCAAACATGTGTTACCAAGCGGGTCTGCTGCCTGGCATGTACTACCTAGCGGATCTGCTGCCTGACGTGTAAGCCTGGCTGATCTGCTGCCTGACATGTTTGTTGTGTGGTGAGTCAGATGCCCTGTGAATCTGCTGTGAACTTTTTTTGTCGAATATATTTATGTCTCATGCAGCGACGAGATAAAATGTTGGCCTGCGAGGCAAATGGTGGGTTCCACACGGCGCTCGTTGCGGTCGGTCAAGTTTGGCTGGTGACCAAACAAAAAGGTTCTAGTTATGATGCTTCTTCGCCACTGTTGAGCCGTCGAAAACGTGTCCTCGTCCATAAAAATGCACATTTTTCTCCGGCGACCAGATTGGTCTACATAGGTCCGTCGGTGACCACCATTTGCTTTTTTTTTACCTCTGTCGCTGTCCTTTTCTCATTCCAAATAAATTTGTTTTTAAAAAATATATAGCCAAAATGAACTCCCCAGAGCCAAAAACATATTGTAAGCGTCAAAAGTCGTGAAAATATAGCCCCCTAGTGATGTCACTTTTGTGGAAACATTGTTTTCGGGGGTGGACCTGGACCCTACTCGTCGAGCGCTTTCCGATGACATCTCTTTCGTTTTCGTGCTGTGCTTAGTTTGGATTTTGGAAGGGAGTTACTAACCACCACCACCCCCCCCACACCGAGACGGGGTGTGAGGATCTGACCGGAAAGATGGCGCGGGTTAAATCAGTGTTTACATTGAAAGATATGACCAATCTGCCGACCGTACACCACAGTTCAGCGACATGTGATCGGATAAATAATGTTGATTTCATTGATAGTGATGTTGTTTTCAATCACATCCGGACAATAAAGCCAAACAACGCGGCAGGATCTCATAAAATGTATGCCAGGGTATTGCGGGAAGCTGAAAAGGAACTAGCATCTGACCTTAGTATAACATTTTGTAGATCATTTTCATTTTATGAAATTCCAACAGATTGGAAAGGGGCAAATGTAGTTCCTATATTCCAGAAAGGAGAAAGAGGGAAAGTTGAAAACCATAGGCCAGTAAGTCTCACATCCCTAGCCTGCAAGGTACTAAAATCATTCATCAAGGATAGAATGGTTAGTTATCTGGAAGGAAACAAATTGATTCAAGATACTCAACATGAGTTTAGAAAATGGCGATCGTGTCTCACAAATCTCATCGGTTTTTTAGCTTCGCCGCAGAACAATTTGATAATGGAAATCAGGTTCATGTAGCATATCTTGACTTTAGTAATGCCTTTGACAAGGTACCCCATAAACGGTTAGTGATGCAGCTTGAGGTCCATGATATTGCAGGTAGCATCTTAAAATGGATAGAGTTGTGGCTTTCAGGTAGACAGTTAAGAGTGATGCTAAATAGTACAAATTCATCATGGCAAAATGTTCTTGGTGGAGTCTCCCAGGGGTCAGTACTGGGGCCACTACTGTTCATTATATTTGTAAATAACATTGAAAGTCGCCTAAGCAGTAAGGTTTTGAACTTCGCGGATGATTTGAATGTCTTTAGGGCAATAGCAGGTCATAATGAACATATCTCGCTGCAGAAAGACTTAGAAGAACTTGTGAAGTGGTCCGAAGAATGGCAAAGGAAATTTAATTTCGGTAAGTGCAAAATCATGCATGTAGGTAAGCAGCATATGAAGCCTCCATGCTCGATCGATGGCCAAGTACTATCAGTGACTCAACAGGAGAAGGATGCAGGTGTTAAGCTAAACACAAAATTGGGGGCATCAGAACAGACCAAGGAAGCCAGGAAGAAGGCATTGAGAATGATTGGGGAAATTGATAGGAATGTATCATGCAGAAGTGAAGAAGTCATCAGGAAGCTTTACTGTGCATATGTCAGGCCACATTTGGAATACTGCATCCAAGCTTGGTCTCATAGCTATTAAAAAGCTTGTTGGCTTTCAGAGATAGTACAAAATAGGGCTACAAAAATTGTTTATTGTACAAGCAACCTGGCATATGAGGAAAGATTGAAGAAATTGAATATGTTTTCACGTAAATATAGAAGGCTGAGAGGAGATCTTATCGAGGTTTTTAAATTTGTCCATGTTCTGGAGAAGGGATATCTTGGGCAAATGTTTGAATTTAACAGAAATGATGAAATTAGAGATCATTAATTCAAAATTAAAGTTAGCCACAGCAGGAGAAGATTAAGACGGCCTTTCTTCACCAACAGGGTTGGAGAACACTGGAACCAGCTGCCAGAAACCATTGTCAGCAGCAGCACATTGAACATCTTTAAAAACAGCATAGACAATCATTATAAGAATAGAGAGCTTCCTTTTCAGTATTCCAGTGAGGGCTGATCGACGGATTTGGACGGCAACTGGTGGAGTGTACAGAGTGCAACCAAGAAGGGCCCTTGTGGTTCGTAGTTGCACTAATATTTTGTCTTTATGTCTTTATGAGTGCCGGCCGGCCTTCCCTGCCCCCATCATCTCCGACCTGGCGCCGCCCCTGCGCCCGTGGACGGCGGAAGTCGTTGGCCGTCCAAACCGGCCGCAGGGGCGGCGACAGGACTCGGACAGCTTTGGGAGGCGCACCGCTCGTGGGAGGTCCCTCCGCCGGCACGGGAGCGGCCGCCGGACAGGCGTTCTCTGGCGCGAGCGAGAAAAAAATTGGCGCGAAACTTCCGTGCCGCCAACAGGCGCTATGCGAGTCTCCGTGACACGGTGATTGGTCGGCATCCACGCGAACGGTTGTGAAGCGGAAGGGTGTATCTGTGTGCCGCCAGGCGAGCGGACGTGGCGGCTCGTTGCCATGGAAGCGTGCCTGCGGACTCGTGAGCGGAATGCGGGCAATGCGCACGGCAACGACAGTCAAGGAATATCCGTCACTTTGTGGAGCGATCTGATCGCGTGCACAATACAAATACAAATACAAATACAAATGCAAATACTTCTGGTGTTAACCCGATGTAGGCTGCTGGAATACTGAAGGCTTGCACTATAATCACTGGTTCCTGGAACCTGAGCGATTGGGATGTGGAAGCCTTCAGAGCGGTCACTAGGAGCTGGCGACAACCATCGTCCCGTTTGTTTTCTTACTATCTACAACCATTGTCTGTCCATGGTGTTCTTACTATCTACAACCATTGTCCCGTTTACTTTCTTGATATTAGCTTAGAGGTCATTGGACGTGGGTTTCCAGTAGCAGGTGGTGTGGCTTTCGCCGGCTACAAATGACCTCAAATGGATAGGGGTCCCACAATTCCTTTTCATTGTACATCGGTCACTATTTCACGCTCGTGGATATCTTCTTTTGATGAGAAAGACTTGCAACAACGGCTTACACCTGAGCGCAGGAGCGACACGCAATAGGATGGATCAGCTCAGATCCGGGGTCGCGCTCAAGCGGATGGTTACAATTGGAAAGTTGGCTATAGAAACAATGGCGTCATCATCCAGCTTTGGGGAGGAAAATCCAAACTTGGATTGCAGTTCCAAGAAACAAAAAAAAAATAGCTAAACATGCATTTCACCAGCATTAGATGGTGATGTCAATTTTCAGCTTTCGACTATGGCTTCGATCCGATTGTAATAAGGGCCATGTGCCTGAATGCCTCTCGGGCACTGGTGGCAAGTTGCTGTCTTCAGTGGTCTGAACGCTTTGGCGGTAATGACAAATTTGTAAAGACATAAAGACATAAACGATTAGTGCAACTATGAACCGCAAGGGCCCTTCCTGGTTGCACTCTGGACACTCAACCAGTTGTCCACCAAATCCGTTGATCAGCCCTCCCTCTATTGACAATGGTTTCTCGCAGCTGGTTCCAGTGTTTTATTACCATGCTGGTGAAGAAAGTCTGCCTTAACCTTGTCCTGTTGTGATTAACTTTAAGTTTGAATTGATGATCTCTAATTGCATCATGTTTGTTAAGCTCAAACATTTCCCTGAGATATCCCTTCTCCAGACGATGGAAAATTGCAATGACCTTGATGAGATCTCATCTCAACCTTCTATATCTAATTGAAAACATTCAATTTCTTCAATTTCTCCTCATATGCTATCTTGCTTATACCATCAGCCATTTTTGTAGCCCTCGTTTGTACTCTCTCTAAAAGCCAACAATCTTTTTCATTGCTAGGAGACCAAGCTTGGATGCAGTATTCCAAATGTGGCCTGACATATGCACAGTAAAGCTTCCAAATTTGGCACAGTAAAGCTTCCTGATGACTTCCTCGCTTCTGTATGATGCATTACTATTTATTCCAAGCATTCTCAGTATCTTCCTCCTGGCTTCCTTGGTCTGTTCTGATGCCCCCAATTTTGTGTTTAGAAAAACACCTAAATCCTTCTGTTGAGTCACTGATAGCACTTGGCCACCCATCAAGTATGGAGCCTTCATATGCTGCTTACCTACATGCATGATTTTGCACTTATCAAAATTAAATTTCATGTGCCATTCTTCACACCACTTCAAAAGTTCGTCCAAGTCTTTTTCCAGCGAGATATGCTCATCTTGACCTGTTATTGCCCTAAAGACCTTCAAATCATCAGCAAATTTCAAAACTTTACTGCTTAGGCCACTTTCAATGTTATTTACAAATATAATGAACAGTAATGGCCCCAGTACTGACCCCTGGGGGACTCCACTAAGAACATTTTGCCATGATGACTTTGTACCGTTTAGCATCACTCTTTGCTGTCTATCTGAAAGCCACAACTCTATCCATTTTAAGATGCTACCGGCAATACCATGAGCCTGACGCTGTATCATTAACCGTGTATGGGGTACCTTGTCAAAGGCCTTACTAAAGTCAAGATGTTCTGCGGCGAAGTTCAAAAAGTCCAAGAGATTTGTGAGGCATGACCGTCCTTTCCTAAACCCATGTGGAGTATCTTGAATCGATTTGTTTCCTTCCAGATAACTATTCTATCCTTGATAATTGATTCGAGTACCTTGCAGACTAGGGATGTGAGACTTAGTGGTCTATAGTTCTTCAACTTTCCCTCTTTCTCCTTTCTTGAAAATAGGGACTACATTTGCCCTTTTGCAATCGGTTGGAATTTCATTTTGTGAAACTGATCTACAAAATATTATACTAAGTGGAAATGCCAGTTCCTTTTCAGTTACCCGCAACACCCTAGCATGAATTTCATCAGGTCCTGCTGCCTTGTTTGGCTTTATTTTCCTGATATGATTATAAACAACATCACTATCAATGAAATCAACATCATTTGTCAGATCACATGTCACTGAACTATGGTGTACGGTCGGCAGATTGGTCATATCTTCCAATGTAAACACTGATTTAAACTGCTTGCTCAGCTCCTCAACCATCTCACTATCCTCACCCAATGTAGTCCCGTTTACTTACAGTGGACCAATTGTGCTAGAAACTTTACTCAGCTTGTAGAAACTAAAGACACGTTTTGCAGTCCCCATTACAGTTCCTAGCCAAATCCAAATGTTTTGCTCGCTTTGCTGCTCTGGTTTTGTGGTACGGAAGCTGAGCTGCCTTCGATTCTGGCCCCCGATTCCGAGTGATTGGCCGCTTGATTCCGAATCAATGACTGTGATTCCGGAGTATCAATCTATTTATATATCCAGTTAGCACTATACATTTTTCTTTCATGCGTTGCATCCCTGCTTTATTTTTCAAAATAACAATTGACGGCACTGTTTCATCTTGCCATAAGCATTTGTCATGGAATTGCTCGACAAATGCATTTTCTTCTGTTGCGAAGAATTTTGCAGTAACAATCGGAGCGGGCCCATGACAGTGGTGTGGGAACTGTCAAATTTGTTGGAAGGGAGCTATTTTGAAGTCGATTCTGTGTATGTCGATGTTAAGCTCGTCACCCGTTAGGTCAATGTTAAGTTCGTCCAAAGTTTGGGGTGCCTCCATTCCTCTGCCCCCCCATATTCAGTTGCTGAGCCCTTGGTTCATGGTATAAAGGAGGGTCGAATGGTACGTCCCAGATAATGCGCCACACAAGCCAAAATAGCAAGATCAGAAATGTCAAACACCAATCCCCCAGCAGGTGAGCAGCCAAGTTGTGGAGAGTTCAGACTCAGGGCGTTGCGGCTTAGCGTCGTACCGCAGAACAACATGTCCTCCAGGTGTCTCGGTAAACAGACTGCAATGCAGGTGGTTTAGCTGTGTCCTGCCCTTCCTACTACCGGTGCCGTATTGCGCGACAACCACGGTATCGCGACGCCACTATAAACCTGCACCAAGCAGGCAGCTCCCGAAGTTCTTAATACAATCAAGATGAGCTGGCCAAGCGGACGCTTGGTGGAGCTTGGGCTGTTATAACTTGCGTTAGCCACTCGCTAAGTGGGGTGAGAGCTCACCACTGCAATCAAGCTGAGGGGCGAGACCAAGGCATTCCGGCCATTACTTCTGTGCAACACCTGTAGGCGCAGTCTTAAAAGTTAGTAAGATTCAAGGAGATGTAGCCTGTTCGAACATTTTAGCCCAAAGTAATGACAGCGGGCCTAAACAGTAGACGATTCACGTGGACGACTCGGGGAGCCAAACGGCTTCAAGAGTCAGCCAAGTCGTGAACCACACGTCAGTCAACACCCTCCGCGAGCGAGAGAAACTACTCCGCTCACACGCCACTTCTACCACCACACTCATCGCCACCAACTCGACAATTCTCCAGACATGGCAGCGCCATTCCGGTCGGGAGTGAACCCTTGGGTTCTTTTACGACGCATTCTACCGCTAGGTCATATCGCGTCGCCAGCCTCTCACGCCGATTGGCCGCGGGTGGACTCGGTAAATGCCGTCGATCGCGAGACTCGAACCCACAATCTTACGATGAAGAGTCCGACGCTCTACCGACTGAGCTACCGCCGCCCGCGAGCGTGCAGATGTGAACTGCGCACCACGGGTCTTCCAGATGCTGCGCTACGAACCGATCGCGCCGTGCATGTCGGGCCGAGCGTGCACTGTGCACCGGCACATGGTGCACCGTGCCGGACCGTTCTCCGACTAGCACGGCACGCGATGCTCCGACCAGGCGACAGTGAGAGACCTGGACCAAGGGGTGTCTGCCGGACTCAGGTGCGGCCCGCTGCGGTGGTGGTCTGATGGTCCACGTGGGCGGGGTTTACTGGTGGCCCTGACACCGCTGCCGTGGTGGTCTGATGGTCCACGTGGGCGGGGTTTATTGGTGGCCCTGACACCGCTGCCGTGGTGGTCTGATGGTCCAGGCGGGCGGGGTTTACTGGTGGCCCTGACACCGCTGCCGTGGTGGTGGTGTTATGGTCCTGGCGGGGTTTAGGGGTGTTTTCTGGTGGCCCTGACACCGCTGCCGTGGTGGTCTGATGGTCCACGTGGGCGGGGTTTACTGGTGGCCCTGACACCGCTGCCGTGGTGGTCTGATGGTCCAGGCGGGCGGGGTTTACTGGTGGCCCTGACACCGCTGCCGTGGTGGTCTGATGGTCCACGTGGGCGGGGTTTACTGGTGGCCCTGACACCGCTGCCGTGGTGGTCTGATGGTCCAGCGGGGTGGTGGCTGACACGCTGCGGTGGTGGTCTGATGGTCCACGTGGGCGGGGTTTACTGGTGGCCCTGACACCGCTGCCGTGGTGGTCTGATGGTCCAGGCGGGCGGGGTTTACTGGTGGCCCTGACACCGCTGCCGTGGTGGTCTGATGGTCCAGGCGGACAGGAGCCGCTGGTGGCCCTGACCGCTGCGTGGTCTATGGTTCCGGGGGGGGTTTACGGCGGTGTCGGCGGCAGGAGCCGCTGGTGGCTCTGACACCGCGGCGGGACGAGGTGGCGCTGGCTCTGAGCTCTGACACTGCTCTGGCACCGCTGAGGTGCACGTGACGGAGTGGTATTTGTTTATTGGGTGGTTCACGACGCACTTCATGCACATTCACGGCTGACGGCGCTGCCCATTAGCCGTGAATGTGCATGAAGTGCGCGCGACGGGGTGGTGCGGCAATGATACAAACAACTGGCAAAACCACGTCATGAGTGATCCCGTCTCGGAGAAGATCCTTCATCATCATCATCCTTCATCAGCATGGGACAGAGCGCCGGCAGTCGCCGGCGCTCTGTCCCAAAACACCAGCCACGGGGGATGGGAGGCTAGCTACTCTCGTAACTCAGGAACCAACAGACGGATCGAAATGGAGCGAACTTAAATAGATGGTCTAGCAACATTCGTCGACTTCCATTCAGTTTTGTTGAACTCGAGATCGTCAATGACATCACATGTCAGGTCAGGTATCATGAGTTTTGATGTTCTAGATCACTGTCTTAACCCGTCCCGTTTCGGGGGGTCTTCAACCCCCCCCCCCCCTCAGGTTTTTCGCGGATAGCGGACGAACGGCGCGTCTGCGAGCCCAAATTTAGCATACCTTTTCCCACATCCATTTTACATGCTGATTCAAAAATTTTAGGTCACGTCATATAGGGTCAAAGAGTTAGTCAAGGTCAAGTGAGGTCACGTCCAAAAAAGTTCAACCAGTCATTACGCTTTAACGGATACAGATATTTTAATGAAACTTTGAGCGTTTGCTCATCTTTACGGATGAAACAAAACGTACCAGTTAATTTTTTCCCGTTTTTGACTGCATATAAATTTTGCGTATTTCCCAATTTGCAGTTCAAATACAGGATTCTGGCTAAAGTAAGCATTTTTTATGAGGGCAAGTTGACTTCCAACAACGTTTCTCGGTCTGCTCTAACCATTAGAAAAGTAAAATTACAGGAAACTTGAAAACTCAAAATTCTGAAATTTTTAAGAAAGAAATTTTTTAAAAAATTGGGGGGCCAAAAAAATATAGGCCTGGTCGATTTCGCTGTCGTTTTCTCGTTCCAAATAAATTTTGTTTTTTCATATATCCCCCAAATTGAACTCCCCAGAATCAAAAACATAATGTAAGTCGTGAAAAGACGTGAAAATCTAGCCACCCTGGTGACGTCACTTTTGTGGGGAAATTGTTTTGGAGGGTGGACCCGGAACCCTACTCGTCGAGCGCTTTCTGATGACACCTCTCGTTTTCGTGCAATGCTTAGTTTGGATTTTAGAGGGAGGGGGTTTTCAACCCCGCCCCTTGGGCGCTACATGACCGACGTAGTCGATGCGCCCCTAAACCCCAATAACCAACCAACCAATCGACCCCCCCCCCCCCCGAGACGGGTGGAAGGATTTGACCGGAAAGACGGCGCGGGTCAAGCTATACGTCAGTTGCCTCTCGTAAGTATGTGCACATACACATGGGTGTAACCACTAGGGGGCTGGGGGACATGTCCCGCAATTTCTGAAAAGTGGCGAGTTGTCCCCCTCCGTGTTCTCCTTCCCGAGCCCCAGCTACCTGAGTATGATCGCCGCAAAATTATGCTTAATCATTTACAAACTGAAAATATATATATATATGCAAGAGAATCAGCAAAAATACTAGAAACAGATTTACTAGAACTAGAAACCGTGAATCAACGAGCTTCACAGGCTTTTTGTTGTCACAAAATCTCCGAATGGTAAGTCAGCAAGCGTTAGAAATTTCTGCTTCCAGACCATTCTTGAACAACATGCACCCTGGTGATCTTGTGTTTTCTATTCAATGGAAAATTGTGCTTGGTTGTATTATAGTCTTAGGCTGCACTCCCCTGCGCATATATTGATTTATATATCACCTGCCCATTCAAGATATCTTGAACAAACTTGACTCTGGCTGTCGTTCAGAATCTTCAAGACCACGGAGGGGAGTCATGGGCACCCGTAAGTAAGTACGTCAAGTTAACGTCGTATTGGTATTCGTATTCAGCGACGTGTTCGCCAGAGGCGTATTTGTGTTGGCATTGGCATTCAGTGACGGGTTTATGATCGTTCGAATCAATTACCAGAAATGCTTCTGCTTGCAGTGAACATACTGGAAACAACTACATAGGTTACAACTCACATTGTCACCTCAGCGGCCAAGGTACAACGCAAACCGGTTTCTTCGGTTGCCTTCTTCTCTTTTTTTTTCCACCCAAACCTGTCCAAATCTGGTGCTCAGCATTAGGCTGCGGTGAACCATAGTGGTAATATTTCAAACCGGTGCATGTCAAGGGCAAACTTTTAGGTCAAAGGTTAGCTGGATTTATTAGATGGCGAAATTGAAGGGCTATCGACCGAACGCGAGGTTCGGTCGATAGCTTCGATTGCCATCAACTGGTTGTCATTCGACGCGGCTTGTCACGGGGGTATCAGAAAGCTAAGCAATCGAATTATTTGTTCAGAGGGCAAAAGGCCCAACTGATCATCCATCCCGCTCAATTATCTTTCGTTTTCGCCCAAACCCATCGAAATCTGGTATCAAGCAATAACCAGCGGTGAACACTCGAGGAACATTTGAAACCGGGACATGTCAAGGTCAAAGATTCGATTGAGTTATTTGATGAACTCGCGTTTAGTCGCTATGGCTTCAACTTGCAGAGGATGGACGTCAATCGACGTCGCATGTTGTGCTGTTTCAGAAAGTTGATAATTCGATATCATCTCGACGGGTCAAAATTCAAGCTGATTTCTTTGGTCGTCTTAATTTTTTTCGGGTATGGGTCTGGCGTGGGTTTCACCCAAGCGTAACCAGATCTACAATCAAGCGTTAGCCCATGGTAAACCATCGAGTAAAATTTTGAAACCGGGATATATCAAGGTCAAACCTCAAGGCCAAAGGCTAGTTTAAATTTTTCCAAGTCCTCGCGATTCGTGACCATGGGTTCATTTTGCCTCGAGTGGGTATCATTTGACGCGGCTTGTGCCGCATTATAATGTTACCAAATCGAACTAATTTCAAAGGTCAAAGGTCAAACCGATTTCTTTGGTCGCTCCAATCTATCTACATCAGGTACCAAGCAATAAAGAGCCTCGAGTAACCTTTCAAACCGAAACATGTCAATTTGTAACCGCAACATCGAAGGATGGCTTAAATTGCTCAAAGTCATCGTGCCTTGTTGCTATGCCTTCAATTTTCATCAAGTAGAAATAATTCGATGTGCCGTGAGTTACTTTAGCAACTGTTCAGAAATCAAGTTGTTTTTTAGTGAATGGTCGAGTTAATTTCTTCGGTCCCCAGCGTTTGTTCGTTTTCTCCCAAAGCCACCCATGTTGGGCATCAAGAGATTGCCCGTGGGCAGCCCTCGAGCAATATTTCAACCCAGGACATGTCAGGTCAAGCCCCAATGTCAAACGCTAATTTTGATTTTTTTGAAAATCCTCGCGTTTGGTTGCTATGGTTTCAATTTTGATTATGTGGGTGTCATTTTACGTGGCTTGCCATATGGTATCAAAATGTTGAGATATCGAAATAATTTCACAGGTGTTGAAGGCCCAGTGTGTGCACAGTGATTGAGTGTAATGGGAATAGGAGGATCAAAGCTGTTTTTGTTCGCAACCGTTGTGATGGAAGGCACTCATGTACTATGTGGCTAGGAGCTCCCCCGATAAATCCGTCATGACCTGCTCGGATGGCGCTCTCAGAAATCCGTCATGACCTGCTCGGATGGCGTCTCAGAAATCCGTCATGACCTGCTCGGATGGCGCTCTCAGAAATCCGTCATGACCTGCCGGTGGCGTCTCAGAAATCCGTCATGACCTGCTCGGATGGCGCTCTCATCGCTGGTTGTCATTTCACACCGCCATATTGCTGTTGTTTTCCAAATTGTTCGCCTTCCTCTCAAGGGTTCAACGGTAGTTGTGAAATTTGGAAGAGAAGCCACACGTGAATACGCACAATTTTTAACCAGCCTGAGTTCAAAACCACAAGAGAGCAATATTGTAATAAGGGGTGGATCTAGGAGTTGCCATGGGGGCACTTGTCTAGAGGGGCGGTATTTCTTTGGAGCGGTGCCACTAAGAAAGCACCTGGAGGGGCACCTTTGGCTATAAAATTATAGGGGGTGGGATCCACTCAGCCCATCCTGAAGGGGTGACATTCTTCCCAATAGGGTGCGTTTTTCATTCATATGGGCGCCTCTGGCCGAACAATTCGAGCTAGTACACTGGAGCCTTTCAAGAGAGGTGCATTTTCCCGGCCTGAGAATCATCACCTTCCACGTAGAAGGGGCACATGCCCTCGGTGCCATACCCTTTATCCGGCCTGGTTGTCATTGCATCGAAATATTTCCACTTAAAACAGGAAAGCATGAGCAAGGTTATTGTATGTCCATATTTGTTACAATAAACCCATCGCCAAATATTTTGCGTTTTTCCTGCTACAAGAGGGCAAAGTTTAACACACTTACAGCATAGCTCTATGGTGATTGTGAAATCGGGACCAGCACATATGACATGAAGCTAGATATTCGTAGGTAGTGATAAGGAGTGGAACTTGTTTACTTTTGCAGACCATTTTGTGGCACATTTGCAGTACAAGATGTTTTTTGTTGTTGTTTTTTTGTTAATTTTTGTCAGGATTGCGATGTTTATGAAGATGACTAATGATGGGACCACGTATTTTCTGTACAAATGCTTACTTTTCAGGCTGTAAACAAAATAATGCCAAAGCGGGTCTTTGAGTGAGGTAACATTTCACAAAAAGTAATGCTAAAAAATACAATGTAGCCTAGCCTAACCTATCCTAACCTATCTTTGGAAAAAATACAATTATATAATTGTTAAGCAATTTATTTTCTAAAAATTCTGAATATAAAATATAAAATAGAAGAGTCACGATCTCATCTCATCATGACTCTTCGCCGTACTCCTGTGAGCTTCGAATATAAGGTACACAATACAACGCGGCAGCGTGAGACTGTGATGCGAGACCTGGGTGTGTGCCTGGACAGCAAATTGACTTTAGCACATGTGGCAAAAACTGTGTCATCTGCGAACCGAGCTCTCGGACTTTTTATTAGATCAATGTAAGCAGGGGTTCCTGGTAGCAAATTCTCGAAAATTGCTCTGTTGACGGCATATAGCGTGAACATTAGGTCTAGCCTTGAGTATTGCTCCGTCATCTGGGCAGGCCCAGCCTTAACACATCACACCAGGATTGATAGGGCAGAACATAGATTGTTAATGTGGCTTGCCCAACACTGTAGCGTCACACCTCGACCGGAATCTCTACAATATCAGAACCTTCTTCGCTTTTATAACATAACATCTGTGTCCACTCGTCGCGTACAATCCGACATCATGTTCTTACGAAATGTTTTATGTGGCAGGACGGACTCATCAGTGTTATTGCAAAACCTTGGATTAAGTGTCCCAGTCAGGAGAAATTGGCAACCTGTTTGATTCCATGTACCGTATGCACGTGTAGAAACCATTAGGTGTGGCTTGTTTAACAGATTATTAAGAGTCACGAACACATTTTTTGCGATGACACCAAGTGCGGACATCTCCACAAACCCGCTGAATGCATTTAAGACACACGTGGTGAGATACTGTGATGCGTCACATGCTCACATCTGAGACGCGGAGCCATCGGACATCGACGAGTTCTGACAGCCGTTTACCTGTTTGAACTGAAAACTATTCACCTGCTCTGTGTACGTTTTTAGCAACTGATTTCTCCTGTAAAGGGCACAATATGCTGTTGGAGATTGTGAACAATAAACAAAATAAACAAAACCTAACCCACCCTAACCTAACCAAACCTAACATAAGCTGCTTTTGAAGAAGCTAAACTTCAATTCACAAAGGATACTTTTCAGCATTATTGTGCTTTAAGGTGGCAACAAGAGAAGTTTTACACGCATTTGCCTCCATAAAGGAAACAAATTGGTTAGGCATGGTTGTTATGTTAATTTAGGTTTTTTAAGTTCACATTTTTTTCTCAATCAAGTTTTGTTCTCAATTGCACAGAAAACAAGTGGTCCCCTCATCTTGGTCACCTTCATAAGCATGGTATTCTCTAGACGAATTCTACAGAACCCTTTTAAGCACCTCATACTGCGAATTTGCCCAGTTTGTCCGAACAATATCATTTTTAACAATCGCAAATCTTTAAACCAGATATTCAAGAGGAAGTGGCTGAAATCCAAGGATGTTTTTGGAGGGGTCTACCCGCTATCTTCTCCAAACTTACCGCGTCCCTGGTTTGTCCCCAGCCCAATTTCGAAGCCGTGGCTACACCCACGCACACGCACATGGGCAACAGCTGGCACTTGACCTATCGCATGCGTGTGGCCAAATTGGGCTATGGCAGGTCACAGTGCATTTTCACCATGACCTGCCGCACACGACCGATAACCGTGACCTGCCGCACATGACTGATAACCGTGACCTGCCGCACATGACTGATAACCGTGACCTGCCACACGTGACTGATAACCGTGACCTGCCCCACATGACCGATAACCGTGACCTGCCGCACATGACCGATAACCGTGACTTGCTGCACGTGACTGATAACCGTGACCTGCCGCACATGACCGATAACCGTGACCTGTCGCACATGACCGATAACCGTGACCTGCCGCACATGACCGATAACTGTGACCTGATGCTCATGACCGATAACCGTGACCTGATGCTCATGACCGATAACCGTGACCTGCCGCACGTGGCCGATAACCATGACCTGCCGCACATGGCCGATAACCGTGACCTGCCGCACATGACCGATGGCCTTGACCTGCCGCACGTGATGCATATCCCCCCTCCCCCCCCAAAGCGTTGGAAAAGAAATCGATCAGATATAGTCTTGTATATAATCAAAAAAGAGCTCAAACCTGCATCCCAGTTCTATCCCACTGGATGTCTCGGTGTGTATTTGACTGTCGTCTTCAATTAGGTTGCTATTCCAGGCGCACAATCAACGACACATCGAAAATAATCGTGGGTCCTCTATTAGTTGTTGTTATTGGGGTTTTGGGGCGCATCAATGGGTCCTCTATTATAATTAAGAGGCAATTATATACCCCAGAAACGTGACAAGACATTTTCAGCAATATGCATTCTACTTTTACAAGAAACCAATGTCACCCGATGATCTAAGGGGGAATGTTATAGATGTTCTGAGCCATCGGCAGGTACAGGGTCCACGCAGGCGCATTTGTCGTCGTCAGTGCACTCAAACACTTGCGAAGCACGGCTAAATCACGCATGCAAAGTATGCACATGTTTGACCTAATGTGACCTAGAATCAGGTCATGGATAGGTCAGGTTGGCGTGAAACACTTGAAGAGATGACAGCCATGTCGAAATTTGATGTCAGTCATGTGTCGCGCGCATTTATTCATTTATATCTTTCATTAATCGAGAAACCAGTGAGGAAATATAAGCACGTATAAGAGCGTATTCTCACGTATCACGTTAACCACGAGCTATAATGGCCGCTGACTTTTTGTGATGAACAATCTAGTTGTTTGGACGTTCTACACCCAAAAGTGGGCAACTTTCTACACCCCTCTCCCACCAGAGTGACTTGTGGGCTAAGGCACGTGATGGAGGAATCTGGCTGATAAAACCTCACAAAGCAGACGGGCGCACGACATGAGACTTTTAGAATAGGTGGACGTCACGGAAAAAGCGGGCCTCCACTCTAGCAACACATTAGGAGCTGCTTTGGTCTGCTGATGTACTCCCAGAATATGTTGCGTCAAAAAGTGGGCTCCCATCTAGCCTTGTTCACCTCTCGCATTATTACCTCCTCCCGCCCCGGTCACCTGTCACCCCATACTGTCTCATGCTGTCTCATCAAACTCACTCTTCCATCATGTTCCCTCCGTATCACAGCCCCTCCATATTCGCTGTCAGTTCCCTCCCATTCCACCGCCTCCTCAATATTCGCCATCAGTCTCCTGCCGTCTCCTCCATATTCGCTGTCCGTCCCCTGCCGTCTCAGAATGTCCTCCATCCCCGCCGTCCGTCTCCTGCCGTCTCCTCCATACCCGCCGTCCGTCTCCTGCCGTCTCATTGTCTCCTCCATGTCGCCGTCCGTCTCCTGCCGTCTCATTGCCCCTCCATGTCGCCGTCCGTCTCCTGCCGTCTCATTGTCTCCTCCATGTCGCCGTCAGTCTCCTGCCGTCTCATTGTCTCCTCCATGTCGCCGTCCGTCTCCTGCCGTCTCATTGTCTCCTCCATCCCGCCGTCCGTCTCCTGCCGTCTCCTCCATACCCGCCGTCCGTCTCCTGCCGTCTCATTGTCTCCTCCATGTCGCCGTCCGTCTCCTGCCGTCTCATTGTCTCCTCCATGTCGCCGTCCGTCTCCTGCCGTCTCATTGTCTCCTCCATGTCGCCGTCAGTCTCCTGCCGTCTCATTGCCCCTCCATGTCGCCGTCCGTCTCCTGCCGTCTCATTGTCTCCTCCATATCGCCGTCAGTCTCCTGCCGTCTCATTGTCTCCTCCATGCCGCCGTCCGTCTCCTGCCGTCTCATTGTCCCTCCATCCCGCCGTCCGCGCGTCTCCTCCATACCCGCCGTCCGTCTCCTGCCGTCTCATTGTCTCCTCCATGTCGCCGTCCGTCTCCTGCCGTCCTCCATCCCGCCGTCAGTCTCCTGCCGTCTCATTGTCTCCTCCATATCGCCGTCCGTCTCCTGCCGTCTCATTGTCTCCTCCATCGTCGCCGTCCGTCTCCTGCCGTCTCATTGTCTCCTCCATGTCGCCGTCAGTCTCCTGCCGTCTCATTGTCTCCTCCATATCGCCGTCAGTCTCCTGCCGTCTCATTGTCTCCTCCATGTCGCCGTCCGTCTCCTGCCGTCTCATTGTCTCCTCCATGTCGCCGTCAGTCTCCTGCCGTCTCATTGTCTCCTCCATGTCGCCGTCCGTCTCCTGCCGTCTCATTGTCTCCTCCATATCGCCGTCAGTCTCCTGCCGTCTCATTGCCCCTCCATGTCGCCGTCCGTCTCCTGCCGTCTCATTGTCTCCTCCATGTCGCCGTCTGCCTGCCGCCACCCTCTGTCGGCCGCCCACACAACATCACTGTAGTTTATGAATGAAGCCGGCGGGGCGGGTGTAATTTATGTCGCCGGTAACCTTCGTGTGAGTCGAGGAGTGGCGGGCCGCCGGCAAGTCGAGCGTGGCCCACGGTGGTCCACCGCAGCCCACCGCAGCCCAGCATGGCCCACCGCAGCCCATCGCAGCCCACCGCAGCCCATCACGGTGCCGCACACGCGCCGATAGGGCGGGGGGCGGGGGGGGGGAGGACCGGCGGCAACCGAGCGGCGGAAGTGGCGGCCAGAGCGACCAGGTGGAGGGAGGGGCAGGGGATGGGGACGGGGACGGAAGCAGGAAGGGAAGTTGATCAGTGTCAGGCGAATGATTTGTTTTGCTGAAAGTGGGTCAGGTGCACTGGTATTGTTCGTACGGGTCTCCTGCTGGGCGTCTCCATCTTGCCGTGAAGGCGAGGGGCTGCTTTTTCGATCCCTCGATTTCACGAGGAATTCTGCAGGGAGTTAGAAAAGACGCTGCACTGCGTGGAAAGTGGCGAACTTACCCTTGGAATGCGCACAAAGAACGTTGCTTAACTATATGGTGAATGGAAAGCAAGACGCGGGGAATTTGGAATTGAGACTGCGCAGAAAAGAGCGAGTATGTCCAGATGGTGTGAAGAAGAGGTGCAGATGATGTGAAGAAGAGGTGCAGATGATGTGAAGAAGAAGTGCAAATGATGTGAGGAAGAAGTGCAGATGATGTGAGGAAGAGGCGCAGCAGAAACAAGGAGGCAAAGCAGAGAGTGGCGTAAATGAGTGTGACTTGAGATGGACCGGAGATGGCTGTCACTGCCAGTGACCTGTGGGAGGGTCAGAATTTGCCTTAACGCTTCGTATTGCTCTTTATGTTGAGCTCACCTAGGGATTCTCAACCTGGCTACACAACTCCATTTCTCAAGTTCCACACAACTGCGTCTCCTGTTCAGTCTCGTGGTTCAAAAGGTGCGCCGCCTCCGCCGTTTATGGATGGTAAGACATCATGCGGCAGCCAGCTGGTTGGTTGGTTATTGGTTTTACGACACAGCGACCGTTAAGTCACGTAGCCTCGCCAATCTTCGCCAATATTGCAACCAATCTCGCAAATTGGTCGCGGGCGAAGAGTAGCGACGGGTAAGACTCGAACTCATAGACTTTCTACTGTGAGACGAGCAACTTATCCCAGGACTACTCGTCCCCGGCAGCCAGTTCAGAGCTCACTTGGCCATCCCGCGGGCATCGGCCCGGTCGGTGCGGCCACCCCTGAGAGCAGTATGGCTGGCGGCTTCACCAGGCGGCGGCTTCCTCCGGCGTCAGACGGCCGGGGAGGTGCGGCCACCCCTGAGAGCAGTATGGCTGGCGGCTTCACCAGGCGGCGGCTTCCTCCGGCGTCAGACGGCCGGGGAGGTGCGGCCACCCCTGAGAGCAGTATGGCTGGCGGCTTCACCAGGCGGCGGCTTCCTCCTGCGTCAGGCGGCCGGGGAGGCGCGGCCACCCCTGAGAGCAGTATGGCTGGCGGCTTCACCAGGCGGCGGCTTCCTCCGGCGTCAGACGGCCGGGGAGGTGCGGCCACCCCTGAGAGCAGTATGGCTGGCGGCTTCCTCCTGCGTCAGACGGCCGGGGAGGTGCGGCCACCCCTGAGAGCAGTATGGCTGGCGGCTTCACCAGGCGGCGGCTTCCTCCTGCGTCAGACGGCCGGGGAGGTGCGGCCACCCCTGAGAGCAGTATGGCTGGCGGCTTCCTCCTGCGTCAGACGGCCGGGGAGGTGCGGCCACCCCTGAGAGCAGTATGGCTGGCGACTTCACCAGGCGGCGGCTTCCTCCTGCGTCAGACGGCCCGGTCGGTGCGGCCACCCCTGAGAGCAGTATGGCTGGCGACTTCACCAGGTGGCGGCTTCCTCCTGCGTCAGGCGGCCGGGGAGGTGCGGCCACCCCTGAGAGAAGCAGTATGGCTGGCGGCTTCCTCCTGCGTCAGGCGGCCGGGGAGGTGCGGCCACCCCTGAGAGCAGTATGGCTGGCGGCTTCCTCCTGCGTCAGGCGGCCGGGGAGGTGCGGCCACCCCTGAGAGCAGTATGGCTGGCGACTTCACCAGGCGGCGGCTTCCTCCTGCGTCAGGCGGCCGGGGAGGTGCGGCCACCCCTGAGAGCAGTATGGCTGGCGACTTCACCAGGCGGCGGCTTCCTCCTGCGTCAGGCGGCCGGGGAGGCGCGCGCGCGCACTCAGACGGTGTGCACGTGCACCATAACGGCCACGCCAGCCCGCCAACCGGAAGGGTGCGCCCGGTAAGGCGCTGGCGCCACCGTGGCGAGAGCGGCGCAGGGTGTGGGAGGAGAGCAGCAGCCGCCGCGGCGCGTCAGGAACGTGACACGGGCGTGGACAAGGTCAGAGGTCAGAGGTTAGCGGTCAGTGGTCAGTGGTGGTGGCCAGCCCGCCGGACAGGGTCAGTGGCGGTGACCAGCCCGCCGGACAGGGTCAGTGGTGGTGACCAGCCTACCGGACAGGGTCAGTGGCGGTGGCCAGCCCGCCGGACAGGGTCAGTGGCGGTGGCCAGCCCACCCGACAGGCCTCCCGGCAGACGGCTGCAGATAGGCCCGGTATATATATATATATATATATATATATATATATATATATATATGCACATATATGTGTATATATATCTATATATAAAGAACGCGAGAGAGAGAGAGGGGGAGAGAGGGAGACAGAAAGAGAGAAAAAACATGGAGACAAAAGGACAGAGAGATAGACAGAGAGAAAGTGCGAAAGTGAGGAAGTGAGACAGAGGAGCAGGTAGTTGGTTTATTGCTCTTTCAGTAAGAACGAAGAATACCGTATCGTGCATGAAGAGCAATGTACACAAATATTCTGGCCAGCCGCCTTCTAATAGGAATGCACAGGCCTTGTGGTGCAAATAACATGGGACGTAAAAGGACCACTGATTGTCCCTCCCTGGCAAGCTCCCTCAGAGGATAGGGAGAAGTACTCCAGTGTACCAAGTTATTGACGACAGCGTTTACGCCTATTTTCGCTATATTCAGCGCTCCGGACCAATTATTTAGCGATCCCACAGACACCCAAATAGTCCGAGAATCGTGTACGCTTCGGAGGTTTTGCCATCTCCGCAGACGCATCGAGCCAGTATCCCCCCCCACCCACCCATCCCCTGCGTGGATGGATATTTCACCACACGATTAGCTAGATTAGAACACGTCCTTCTCAGGGTACTTCCCGTTCGCCACACCTCCCCTTCATCAAATGTGACTCCAAAGTATTTCCGTGGTCCGCCAAGGTTGCATTTGGTCGTTTCTGTTCTATTCAACGTACACGGGTGCCTTGAATAGACCAGAAACATTCAGCATTCAACATTCAACACACAACATTACACAACACACAACATGCATTCAACACACAACAACGTAAACGGGTACGTTGTTGTGTGTTGAATGTATGTTGCACGTTGTGTGTATGTTGTATGTTGATTAGACAGATACCAATTCCTCTGTGATATCTGTGCCACGGGGCATGTTTGCCCTTGTTAATTAAATATATTGGTACGTTTTTTATAGTAGCAGAGTTAATGCCACTCAGGCACCATCTGCAAGCGTATTGTTAACGATGAAAAAGTCAACCACTTACGCAGTGAGAATAAATTAGCGACCAGTCAAGTTGCGATACTCATCGTGTTTTTTCGCATAAGTACACCTTCCTCCTTGTGCGGTATTTTTATAGTGTAAGTGATTGATGGGCATGATAAACACCCCTAAGTAAGCTGATCAAGTCCTACATAAATGCATGTAGGTGGTTGACTGGGATGGCTTACACCCTTTACATAGGTTGAGCAAACCACACATTATGCATATATATATATTCATATATATAGGTGATTGACTGGGATATCTTACACCACTTTCAAAAGACCATCAGATGGTCATACATATATACATTAACATGAAGGTGCATGCCATGAAGACGGAACCGGAAAACAACGTGGAAATAATTTCCTGGAAATATTTTATGGCTTCCGTGCACTTACAAAATATAATTTTTTTGAAAGGACTGGTTAAAAAGAGCATTTTGTGGCGATGTACAGTCTGTACAGTCCGGTAAGAAAGTCTGGCGGTACGTCTCCAAGCTCTCGAAGGGGAGAGGTGGGATAGAATTCCTTACGCTAAGTAATTTGTCGAAAAAAAGACGACATCAATATGATTACCTTGAACAAATGCTTCCGCACAATTAGATAACTGCCGCTGGAATATTGGAGATGATACGCCCGTGACCTATCAGCACTGAACTGGTGCCGAAGTCTGGAGTCCAGGGTTCACATGCTTGGTTCTAACTGAATCTTAATCACCCCAATCTACCCTGGGAAAATGTCAGCCGGCGAACAGGTCCGATCACTGACAGCCAGCAATGAAGAGGCTTAGCTTTATATTATTTACCAACAGACGAATTGGAGGTGCCTAAGCAGGCCACCAGACTGGCCACCGTTCTCTGAACATCAGTACGAATGGAGGTATGACAAGGCCGAGCCTGGCCGTGTCTATAGCCCCACCGCTAAGCCGCTTAACAGTCACTACTTGTAAATGTCGCAGGGTAAAAAAAGTAGGGCCCCCGAAAAATATCGCTTTTGTGGACTTCAGCTTGAAGGTCAGCTGAATTTGAAAGGAGCCCGGGTGAAGACCGAACGAACCAGTGCTTTTTGTAAGCGTCCCAGTTGCTGCCAGGGTAGGCTAAGCTGACAGACCCTCCCGTCGGCACGGTTCGCCGTCAGTACAAAGAAACTGGAGGAATAGCGACATCAGCGCAATTTACACCAATGCGAACGCCCTATTCAAGCAATCTCAATACGGATGTTGATTTCTGAAAATCCTTCTGAGCAAAATATATGAAGGCAATTGGCAGGCCCAAGTGGTTTGTGGCTGGGCAAACTCCCATGTTGATGAGAGTTCATCGCACTCCCATGCTAAAAGGTTTTTTTGGAGAGGCAGTCAACATTGAGGGCTCACTTTCCCCCTCAAAAGTATATTAAACAACTACCCCGCATCTCATAATTGCATGGGTATGGCACTGCAGTGCAGAAAAATCCCAGAATCAGCCTGTTTTGGGCCGACAGCACCTCCTGATTTCAAGAAAGTCTTTCAAAAAGGAATCCACCGTCGCTCTCGGATGGTATGCAACTAAAATGTCGTCCGACCTGCGCTGCGCCTATTTCCTCTAGTGTCCAACACCGGACAGCGGACCCCTGTGTCCTCCAGTGGCCATAGTGTCCAACACCGGACAGCGGACCCCCTATGTCCTCCAGTGGCCATAGTGTCCAACACCGGACAGCGGACCCCTGTGTCCTCCAGTGGCCATAGTGTCCAACACCGGACAGCGGACCCCTGTGTCCTCAAGTGGCCATAGTGTCCAACACCGGACAGCGGACCCCTGTGTCCTCCAGTGGCCATAGTGTCCAACACCGGACAGCGAACTCCCGTGTCCTGCAGTGGCCATAGTGTCCAACACCGGACAGCGGACCCCTGTGTCCTCCAGTGAACATAGTGTCCAACACCGGACAGCGAACCCCTGTGTCCTCCAGTGACCATAGTGTCCAACACCGGACAGCGGACCCCTGTGTCCTCCAGTGGCCATGGTGTCCAACACCGGACAGCGGACCCCCGTGTCCTCCAGTGGCCATAGTGTCCAACACCGGACAGCGGACTCCCGTATCATCCAGTGGCCATAGTGTTCAACACCGGACAGCGGACCCCTGTGTCCTCCAGTGGCCATAGTGTCCAACACCGGACAGCGGACCCCTGTGTCCTGCAGTGGCCATAGTGTCCAACACCGGACAGCGGACCCCTGTGTCCTCCAGTGGCCATGGTGTCCAACACCGGACAGCGAACTCCCGTGTCCTGCAGTGGCCATAGTGTCCAACACCGGACAGCGGACCCCTGTGTCCTCCAGTGACCATAGTGTCCAACACCGGACAGCGGTCCCCTGTGTCCTGCAGTGGCCATAGTGTCCAACACCGGACAGCGGACCCCTGTATCCTCCAGTGGCCATAGTGTCCAACACCGGACAGCGGACCCATGTGTCCTGCAGTGGCCATAGTGTCCAACACCGGACAGCGGACCCCGTATCCTCCAGTGCCCATAGTGTCCAACACCGGACAGCGGACCCCTGTATCCTCCAGTGGCCATAGTGTCCAACACCTGACAGCGGACCCCTGTGTCCTCCAGTGGCCATAGTGTCCAACACCTGACAGCGGACCCCTGTGTCCTCCAGTGGCCATAGTGTCCAACACCGGACAGCGGACCCCCGTATCCTCCAGTGGCCATGGTGTCCAACACCGGACAGCGGACCCCTGTGTCCTCCAGTGGCCATAGTGTCCAACACCGGACAGCGGACCCCTGTGTCCTCCAGTGGCCATAGTGTCCAACATCGGACAGCGGACTCCCGTATCCTCCAGTGGCCATAGTGTCCAACACCGGACAGCGGACCCACGTATCCTCCAGTGGCCATAGTGTCCAACACCGGACAGCGGACCCCCGTATCCTCCAGTGACCATAGTGTCCAACACCGGACAGCGGACTCCCGTATCCTCCAGTGGACATAGTGTCCAACATCGGACAGCGGACCCCCGCATTCTCCAGTGGCCATGGTGTCCAACACCGGACAGCGGACCCCTGTGTCCTGCAGTGGCCATAGTGTCCAACACCGGCCGGCGGACAACGCCGACGCCGACATATATCCGGGTACAATGACGACCGCAGCCGCCGCGGAGAGGAAAACAACGGTCGACATTCGTCAGACCGGCAGAGACAATGAACACCGGGAAACTCACCGGCCATGTTGGACAGAGAGCGGGCCGCAGACGCTAACCAGTGCCGGTCGTCCAGGTACACCGCAGGCTGCAGGCTGTCAGCAGGCGCTGAACGTCCGCAGGTGCTGGAGCCGTCCGCAGGTGCTGGGGCAGGTGCTCGGGCCGTCTCGGGACGCTGGGGCAGGCGCTGAACGCCCGCAGGTGCTGGGGCAGTTACTGGGGCCGTCTGGGGCTGCTGGGGCAGGCGTCGAACGTCCGCGAGTGCTGGGGCCATCCGGCTTCAAATGTTCGCGGTGACGTCATGCCATGTCTGACGTCATAGAATGCCATGTCTGACCATGTTGAGGGGAGCAGACAGAGCGGCCAACATGCACGACAGACTGATTGCTCGACGGTATAATGCAATACAATTTAGTACAATGCAATACATTCCAATACAATTAAATGCACGCGGTGCATTTAATTGCATTACTAACGTGAAGGATAGGTTCCATCTAAAGCGAAGGGTTTACGTGACACGACCATTTAATTGTCATTATTATTGGGGTTTACGATAGCGATCTAGGACTGAAAGGGTTAGGGGCGCATAAACTGCATTGATTGTACGGGGCTCATTTCCGGATTAGGAAGGAGACGAAAAGGAATGAATATCTCAGCAAGAGGATTGTTTTGTAGCGGTCGGGTGATGGTTGCAGAATCACTGTAGCAAACTGCGCTCAACACGGTCCCTATTCCCGCAGTACCTCCACAGCACATATTTGACGCACCAAGCACGCGGAAGCACAAGGACATACCAATAGCACAAGCACAAGCACAAGCACGCGCCAATAATTCATGCAATGATGCAATGCATAAACAATCATGGTTCTGGTAATCAAGCGCTCTATGAAGAGCAGAAGTGGTTTTCCAATCTTCCTTTATTTCGCGACGTATTCCACCAATCTTAAGATGATAGTAGAAATACCTCTTTCAAGTTGGCACAGATGAACACATGGGAAGTGTGAAAAATTTGATTAATTCCGCATTTTAGAAGAGCCCTTCGTTCCTTATAAGCTGAATTATGTCAAAGTGTATTCTTGACACGAGGGTAACTTCTGTTCCTGAGCCAAGAAACAACCTAACTCGAGTGAGTCAAAACAAGGCGAGTCAAAATGATGGCAGTTCAGCATTTGGCTTGCTTATTTCGTGAAAGTGGTCTGCATTAACTTACCTCTCCAATAACGCTTTCGTCGGATCAATGCACGCAGTGGAGAAACTCCATCGATATCACGCCTTGGCTACGTGGTGGGGGAGGGACAGTGGAACTTTCCAAGAAGGAGTTGAAACGTCCTCCGGCGAAGCCAAAAAGCTGGAGAAAATGAAGCTCACTGCCTGTTGAAAATGGCTTCATGGCCACGTGTAAGAGCGCTGGTAACATCTGCCGGGGAAGCTATCGGCCGGCCGAGCCACTTGGGCTCCCGCTGTAGAAGGTCTGCTGCCGCCACCTCCTTCCACATGCCGATGGTCACAGCTGTGTCAAAGCAAGCGCGGCTGGCGAGGAGTACTGAGACGAGACATCAGGCAGACAGTTCGTCGGCACCCCACGACGCTGTCGAAGCTCACCGTGGCCGGATGGAAATTTGCCACCGATTTTCTGGTGGTCAAGAAATAGTCATAAAGCATGAAGGTCGATGTTGTAGTGCTGCTTGACATCCTTTTCCACTTGCACCAGGTTGGGTTGTCCGTCATTCTCATCACCGTCGTCGTTGCCAGCTCAGGCGTGCCTGTCACTAGAGGCCCAATACACGGCCCTTTGTGTTAAAAGGTGGAACTTCGGTGTGAGGAGACTTGACGGTTCAGCACGCGCTCGAGTCGATGTTCCGACCGCCACACGGCCGGTTGGAGGGGGAGAAGAGCTTCTTGCAACTGACGAGCTCTTTCGGACGTGTTAATTTTGTGTTTATTTTTCAATTTCGTGTTAGTTTTGATAATTTTTCTTCGACAGGTGATCTTTGGATGACATCCCAGCGCCGTCAAGTGTCAACATAACAAAGTAATTAGGTCAACATAGCAAAACCTTTGTTGGCATACTGAAAAGGACTCAAAGTTCAAAATTATTTGTGCTTTAGATTTAACGTGGACGCTGAACTCGATTTCAGGGCTACAAAATCTCCTACACTTTCAGTAACTCAAGAACCTGCAAAATGTAACTCGTAGACATTCGAGGCCAGCTTAGGTCAGTGTCAACAGCCTTTAGGTTACTCTGACGTCAAGATGTCTGAAGCATGCCGCACCAGTGATTGGATCCTGTAATGCATAACCAAGAATTGATATTGAATCTCGGTAGCACTTCAAAAGGCTATCACCGAGATCCGCTGACCTAACGAGGACATCATTTGGCTCAGTGATTTTCAGTGATAGCACGGTGAAGCTTCCTTCCAGCTTTTCATCCTCCAAGCTTTTCACTCCTCAATTTCCTATGGCTATGTAGATTAGTGAAGCTTTAGGTCGCCCGCTCTTTTGGGAACCTTGGAGGGGAAGGGAAACTTGAACCCCCTTGCCTGAGCTCGTGCTAAGCATGCGCCTTCTCGTTAACCACTGTCGTTTGTCAATGTTCGTAGTGCAAGGAGAAGAACGTTAGGTTCTTTTACGACGCATTAAACTGCTAGGTGATATAGCGTCGCCAACCTCTAACGTCCGCCAATCGTGAGTGGATTCTGTAATCCCATTGGTTGTGAGATTCGAACCAGCGATCTCACGATCAAGAGTCCAGCGTCCTACCGACTGAGCTACGGTGACCACCGCGCGGTAAATATTCTGGAGACATTTGGTGTGGCTTAATAGTTGACATTATGATTAATGCGAGCTGCACTGATCGTTATTTCGATACGACAATATCCATTGACCGTTAATCACTGACTGCACGATGGAACGGTAGCCAAGGCAACGGATTGCACCGATTACGAGAATACGTCCTGCGGTTTGTACATGACGCATCTTGACTTGATCCTGCCGAGCAGCCCCCAAACACCAGGCATAGTCGTCGTGGCCCAACCACGCCAGAGCCATCTATGAGCGATACACTGAAGCTGACGTACTGATCGGTCACCGCAAGTGGCCGGGCGGCGCGCGCTGCCGACACATCCTCGAGAGAGTTTAGTCGACACATCTTCGAAAGAGTCTAGTTGGTCGCAAACTGAGAACAATGGTGACAAGCAGGGGTGTCGATTTGTATCCTTTTGTGAGGGTCATGGCCCCACCAATGTTGATCTTGGCCCCCTTAATGTTGATTTGGGCCACGCAGAATAGGTCACTGCCCCCCAATAACCTATGCTGTTTTTATGCTGATAAGAAAGCTAAAGGGAAAAAAGAAAAGCAGCATGCTCCGTAGAAAACTTAGTTGATGTTAGCCAGCATATTTTGTACTGCAAAGAAACAGATTAGGTTTAGATAGTGGACTGACTCTCCACAGCTTCTGCTGCAAAATTGACAATTGCGTGCAAAAAAACAACGGAACAATTGGATTTCCCTCCACTGTGGAAGTAAAACTTGCATCATAAAATGTTGAGATTAGCGGATGATGATGCATTTTAAACCAGGTTGTCTTTAAAAATCTGCCAAGCCACTAAACAAAAATTGCATTATCATCCTGACGTGTGCACACCACCAATGGCAAAACCAATGGTTTGAATATAGTTCCTTCATTTCATTCTCAATTTCCAGCAATTGTCAAACTTGCATCCAATCGAGTCCAGTGAAGAACAATCACAGTTATCATTGAGATTGTGGATATACAAACTATAATTATCTTCAGCACCCCACCAAGTACACAGTGCACTGCTATTTTTCTTCCGTTACTCCACCTGTTACCGGGCGATTTTTCCCGTTGGCGAGGATGCTGAATAAACATAAACATACACGTCGTCAAATAAAAATCAGATTTTTTTAGGATTGAAAATAAAGTGGGCGAAATCCGATGAGTTCGGTTGGATGTTGGAGGGAAGGGTTTCAGTACACTTCATCCCCCCCCCCTCCAAATGTTTTTTTTTTCTCGAAAAGCGACACCCCTGGTGACAAGTGCACCTATAGGTGAACTTGTCACCAGGTGAGAGCAGGTGAGTACTTATAGGTACTCACCTGCTCTCACCAACCCCGACTGGCACAATCACAAGACTGCGGGTAAAAAAGACAGCGAATGCCCGCGGCCCGCCACCTTTACTTACGAAAGAAAAGCTAGGGCTATCCAAACACTAACAGTACAATAAATACATCTCTTTAACCTCATTTCCGGTCACACGGTATATATATATATATATACATAGGTAATTGTAGTAACAATGCCTACTAAACTTCTTGATATTTGATAATTATTGCCACTAAAATCATCTTTCTTCTTAATAAATATGCCTACTAAATTATTTGAAGGATGTTTTGTCCTAGATGTTTCAAGCTTGCGCTCATGTGGCAAACTGTACCATATTGGGTTCCCAGCCATATGTTTGCTATTTGCAACACGCAAGGTGAAAAGAAGTCCCTTAAGGTGTAGCGAGGAAGGATATCTAGAGACAGCTAGCGAAGCACCTAGGTAGAAAAGTTCGTCTGCATACTCGTCCAGCTCAGATAGAAAATATTAGGTGTTCGGCTTCAGTGTTTGTATACCTGTGGATGTGGATGTTCAACTACCTATCCTGTCTATGTGTACTTCCTTAGCATGACTGACAAGGGGAACCTGCCTAGGTGTGTAATAACATTAGTTATTTCGGTTTTCTCGCACTTGGACGACTCATACTACCGCATCTGTTCATTGTTGCTTTTTTTGTAGTGCATTCTGTGGTAGACACCAAACACATTGTACCTTGCCCTGAGCTGACATTTAGTAAGATGTTTGTGAGCATTGTAGCCATAATGATATCTATCCCTATGTGCCTGTTCTATATATTCGATAGTATGCATACCAAGGTAGGTAAGCACTATGTTGTAACCACCCATGCTGTAAAACTAGCTGGAAACCTCAACCAATCATGGCTGCTTATGGTGGTGGTGTACCCATGCCATCTTCACCTTTCATCTAAATGCTTTTTATAGTGGGTTAAACAGTAAGAATGGGGTTATCTAAATGCTGTGATGTAAATATGAATTGTGTGACCCAAGTTCCAGAACAATTGTTAGTATAAATTGTGTGTCAATGATATGAAAATTTTCAGAACAATAAAATTATCATTCCAAATGTGTTTATTGGGTGGTTCATGGCACACTTTATGCACATTCATGGCTAATGTTGCTGCCCACACTGCTTTGCAGGTAGGTCATGGGTTTGGAAAATGTCCTGAGCAGTACTAGTGTTGAACCAAAGACTTTTGGTACCCATAGCCCAACACCTTAACCACATAGCCATTCCCACCCCTATCATACCTAATTAGGTACTCTGGAAATAACTAAGCAGCTTTACAGCAGCTTTGCTCCCAGGTCATGTAGGTAAGAGCAAGTTATGCAAAGACCTGGCATTGTGATCTACATAATTTAGAGGTGATGACTAATTATAATTATCACATCTTTTCAGTAATAAAGTAGTTTTTACTTGTGTGCTACTGTTGGCACCAATCATCACAAGCTGTCAATCTAACATTGTTATGGGCGCTGTATGACCGAAGCAGTCAAAGCGCCCCTAAGCCCAAATAACTAACTAACTAAAGTAGTTTTTACTATTGACACTGCTGAAATAAGTAGAATTAACCTTACAAATATCAGCAAATAGCAATATGCCTTTTATTAATGTGGAGACTGTGCATAACTCAACAGTATCTGGCAGTCAATATATGACTGTCAGATTACACATTTTTCTGTGGTTAAATTTGACACAGTTATAAGCCAAGTTCCTGGGCAACAGCAGATGGAATGCCTTCCTGGTAGTGCAGTTGGTTAGAGCACTGGCCTGCTGTCATCTCCCTTGTCCTGATGACACAGGGTTTGAGTCACTGCACTCCTGCATTTAGCCCCCAGCTGGGAGGATCAGTTGGCAGCTGGCCAGCTAAGGCAGGGGACAAACTACTGGACAGCTGTGTTAGTGCATTGATGGCACAGACTTGAAATCTGGATCTTGTTTGTGGCAAGAAATCATGAGGATTCACAGCATCAGGAATATTTTGCTTCTTGCTTATTTCTGGAACTAGCTAGCATCAATTACTTTCTGGAGATACACAATATATAAGATATAGCTTAAGTTATTTCCTTTTTCCTCAGTTCTGCAATATGCTGCTTGATACACTGACACTGGTGCCTGCATCAGAAGTGGACTTGAAACAGTTGTACATTCCATTTGCATCATTGGGAGGAAATACTGACTATTTATGTTTCCCTCTCAGGGTCAGGTGAAGTGAATTTGGATACAATACCACTGTATGATACCACTGTGCAATGATGGAGTTTCTTGCAGAACTGTATCACCAATATCAGCTTGCTGTGCATTACAAAAGTTGAGCATGTCTTGATGGTGCAGTGTGACCACATGCTTTGCAAATGTTCAATCCTCTTGTACTTTGTGGAAGTTGTGTGAATTTGCATGAGGTAACTTTCACAGAAGGTTGAGCTGTTTTATCCTGTTATGAATGATGCCATCTTTTCAGGGTAGCCATGGCTTCCATACAGCAGTCATGGAGGGGTGTTGCCTGCATCATTGGTGGCTTTGTGATGCACCTCACTCTGGGAACAATCTATACATTTGGTAAGCATTGTTTGTTTCATGAATTTGTGCAATGCATAGTGATCAGTGATCATAGCCAAATTCAAGATCTATGCTGCAAGATTTTTGCTGTCATGCTCTTATGAGCAAATACATTTTTTGGGGCTTTTATGGTTGGTGATTTTGATGTTGGTGCCTTGCTTTTTGCCTGGTTTCTTTGAGTGATTTTATATCATGTTTTCACAAATTGAAGAATTCTGTGATTATTTTACATTTGTCCATTCTATTCTGGCATCACTAGGTAGTTTTCATATCATCAGGAGCAAGAGCAAATTGTAAAGAAGCCTACTCTCATGTGTATATGAAAAAGTGCATGCTAATAACCACCCAGCCGATCAATCCATCTTGCATTAGCCTTACAAAACCATCCCATTCTAGAGGTGTCATGATTAATTTTTGTTGCAGCATTTCAAGTCCTAATTTCATTGCTCAGAATTAATCCTCTTCTTAAAAATTGATGTTTACTGACTGCCATCTTAATATTTCCCCTGAAGGACCAGCAATTCTGCTCAATGAAAGGGGTTCTGGGCATAATTAGTGTCCACTACATTTTTTTTTCCAGGATTTTCCTTCTGAATTGGCACTTGGCCACCTGTGAGGAGAAGTTGTCTGCCCCTCCTACCTCTCACCGACGTTTAGTCATGGCAGAGCACCTAGGTGAACATATTGCATCTGATACATTCAATCTGACCATCTCCTGGAAATTTTAAAGACATTTGAAAGAATAACCAAGTTTTATGGAGGATTATCTATGTAATCTCTATAAATATTATAATTATATTGAAGTATAATTATGATTGTAATTGGGGATGAGTACCCTATGGGTAAGTCGCTCGTCTCACAATCGAAAGGTTGTGGGTTCGAATCTCACCTGCCGCTACTCTTCGCCCGCGACCAATCGGAGTGAGAGATTGGCGATGCTACGTGACTCAACGGTCGATGTGTCGTAAAGCCAATAACCAAACAACGATTGTAATCGAATATACTCTCTCTTAAATATAGTATGTTTACGAATATCCTTACAATTTGAAGGAGGCGACTAGATTGGATGTAGCAGTGATACACCATCATGCTCATTGCAGCCGCACTGAAACACACAAAACGTATTACATCTAAGGTTATTTGGCTCTTCATATATGTTGAAAGTCGAGCAGCATGGGCGCTAAATGATCACGTTTTGGTCGAAGCGCCCTTAAACTCAGATAACCAATAAAAGATGAGCAGCTGCAAGAGGCCCGCTGCCGTGGCCGACGGTGCAGGGCGACGGCCCACCAGAGCAGGTCCAAACCGTCGCCGTCGGCCGGCAGGAAACCTGACGTCATACCTGACGTCATACCTGCACGGGCGGGTGTCGTCGGAGGTGACGTACGCCACCACCATGTGGATACCGGCGCTGATGAACATGGGTCAGGGCCTGTCGCTGACGGTCGGCGGCCGGCTGTACCAGCGGTACGGGCCGCGCGTCGCCTGCCTCGCCGGCTGTCTGCTGCTCACGTGAGTTCAGTGCACGTCTTCTGCTCACGTGAGTTCCGTCCACGTCTTCTGCTCACGTGAGTTCAGTGCACGTCTTCTGCTCACGTGAGTTCCGTCCACGTCTTCTGCTCACCTGAGTTCAGTGCACGTCTTCTGCTCACGTAAGACCTGCTTGTGCTCACCTGTACTGAGAGTTTGGTGGGTGGTTTTGAATTTGGGATCTGCAGAGGAAGAATTTGGGGATTTCGATTTGGAGATGATATTTTTCGAAATTGTATGCATTCTGTTGTGCTTCCCTGTTGGTTTGGGACAACACCTTTATCAAACAAAAATGCATTTGCAGTAATTTCTGAACACTTCCCTTGAATCGTCTGGCGAAAAGAAGATTGGATAATGTTCTGGGTGGATTATGTTCTGGATGACATTCAGGATAGGATCGTCTGTCAGCCCTGTTTCGACTTGGTGCTGGTGGTGCCTGTGCTATCGCGAAGTTCGCTGGTGTCGTTGGTGTTGACCCCACAGTTCAGGTTCCACACACTGCCAAGGCGCAGTGGGTGTTGCACTCAGAACCTGAGTTCGAATCTCCGTCGATGCCATGTTTGTCCGTAGCTGTATGGCTCCAGTTGTATGAAATTACTCAATGTCAGTGTTGCATCATGTTTGTGTGCTGATATGCCACCGCATGTCTCTGGGTTTCTTAATTCCAGTGGCTTTCTACCGTTGCTGCGAGCGACGGCACAGGCACAACGTATGCGTTTTAAGATCTTGCATTCACCATGTGCTCTTATTCGGTTGGTGTAATATGACAACAGTATGTTCCCTTCCTCCCTGTTGCGTGTTTTTCGTGTGTGTCCTGCCTTTTTGTTCCTTTATGCTGGGTCCCTATGTCTCCTGAGAACGTTCAGGTAATATTATATGTGATGCTACAAATAATATCGTTCAGCTTGGTATGAATGGCAACTGAGCCCTCTCTGCAGAGATAGTTAGTTGCACGACATGATTTGTATTGCCGCCACGTTCTCTTTAAATTCACAAGACCATGATAACTAAACAAATACTGGAGATAAATCGTGCAAACGTCATCCAGTCTGGTCTCACTAAAATATTAAAACTCCAGCTGGTTTCCATGCAGTGACTTCAGTTATCACGCCCTAGACTGAGTACGGCGCTGAGCGAGGTGACCGTAAAGTCCGGGGTGGCATTGCTGTGCATCACCTACGGTCTGATGGGCGGAGTCGGAGTCGGCCTGGCCTACGTGTCGCCAATGAGCTGTGCCATGAAGGTGAGTGGGCGGAGTCTGAGTCGGCCTGGCCTACGTGTCGCCAATGAGCTGTGCCATGAAGGTGAGTGGGCGGTGTCGGAGTCGGCCTGGCCTACGTGTCGCCAATGAGCTGTGTCATGAAGGTGAGTGGGCGGAGTCGGAGTCAGTCTGGCCTACGTGTCGCCAATGAGCTGTGCCGTGAAGGTGAGTGGGCGGAGTCGGAGTCGGCCTGGCCTACGTGTCGCCAATGAGCTGTGCCATGAAGGTGAGTGGGCGGTGTCGGAGTCGGCCTGGCCTACGTGTCGCCAATGAGCTATGCCGTGAAGGTGAGTGGGCGGAGTCGGAGTCAATCTGGCCTACGTGTCGCCAATGAGCTGTGCCATGAAGGTGAGTGGGCGGAGTCGGAGTCGGCCTGGCCTACGCGTCGCCAATGAGCTGTGCCATGAAGGTGAGTGGGCGGAGTCGGCCTGACCTACGTGTCGCCAATGAGCTGTGCCACGAAGGTGAGTGGGCGGAGTTGGAGTCGGCCTGGTCTACGTGTCGCCAATGAGCTGTGCCACGAAGGTGAGTGGGCGGAGTCGGAGTCGGCCTGGCCTACGTGTCGCCAATGAGCTGTGCCATGAAGGTGAGTGGGCGGAGTCGGAGTCGGCCTGACCTACGTGTCGCCAATGAGCTGTGCCATGAAGGTGAGTGGGTGGAGTCAGCTGGAAATTGTATTTGTTTCCTTGCCTTGATGCCTGCAGTCGCAAATCTGGACCCACGGCACCAGGGCAGTTCCGTACTTAATGCGTGACGTCATACGTCCCATGTTGGCAGCAGTGCTTCCAACTCATGAATTTTAGTGAAAATGTATTAAACCAGGAGCATGTCTGTATCATCTGTCCGAACGTTTGTTTCCTATTGACATCTTTAGGACACTAAACGTTTGTTTCCTTGACATCTTGTCTTGCCCATACCAATTTTAGCATTATCATGTATTTAATGAAAACACAAGCAATATTATTGTCTTCAATGTCTTGTCTGGATAGTGCTGCTGAGAGGCCTTAGCCCGGAAGTTGATTTTGTAGAGGTTGCATGTATAATGTTTTGTATTTTTTTGCATCTTTCTTGACAAGAATCAACGAATTTTGTTTGCATTCGTCAACCGAAGATGAACTTGGATACTCCGCAGTGTCCTGAAATTGACTTCGTGTAAAGTGGAGGTGGGCGCGGATGAGGGCGAGAAGGCCAGCAGATGTGTCAAACATATGTGCAAATGTATGTCGATAACTCCTATTAAGTGGGGACGAGTGGTCTAGGGGTAAGTTGCTCGTCTCACAATCAAAAGGTTGTGGGTTTGAGTCTCACCTGTCGCTACTCTTCGCCCGCGACCAATCGGCGTGAGAGATTGACGACGCTACATGACTCAACGGTCAATGTGTCGTAAAACCAATAACCAACCAACTGCTATTGAGTGATTTCGTATGACCTATGTTGATTAGTTGATGATTGTAATGGTCTCAGTATTGTATATGCTGCCTTTATCAGTCAGTAATGCTGGTGCGAGAAAATATGAACGCTTTTAGGGGGCAAAACGCTGGATACACTAGAATGCTTTTCTTACACGCATACCGTTTAAGAAAAAGGCAAAAATGGAATATATCATCAAAAAGAAAATATAGGTCAAAAGAATTGCCATGGAGTATGTCTCCTCGCTTCGAGAACTTCAGCACCTTACCTCTCTGCCTGGCAGTGGTTCCCGCATCGGCGCGGCCTCGTCAACGGCATCATCGTGGGCGGCTTCGGCATGGGTGCCGTCCTCTTCAACTTCATCCAGACCAGCTACCTGAACCCGGACAACCTGTCCGTGGCGCAAGACAAGTGAGGGCTTCAGCCGACCGCCTCAGTCTCCCCCGAGGCGCTAATCCTCCCTGGTGTGAGTCCTTCGTGATGCTAATCCTCTCTGGTGTGAGTCCTTCGTGGCGCTAATCCTCCCTGGTGTGAGTCCTTCGTGGCGCTAATCCTCCCTGGTGTGAGTCCTTCGTGGCGCTAATCCTCCCTGGTGTGAGTCCTTCGTGGCGCTAATCCTCCCTGGTGTGAGTCCTTCGTGGCGCTAATCCTCCCTGGTGTGAGTCCTTCGTGGCGCTAATCCTCCCTGGTGTGGGTCCTTCGTGGCGCTAATCCTCCCTGGTGTGAGTCCTTCGTGGCGCTAATCCTCCCTGGTGTGAGTCCTTCGTGGCGCTAATCCTCCCTGGTGTGAGTCCTTCGTGGCGCTAATCCTCCCTGGTGTGAGTCCTTCGTGGCGCTAATCCTCCCTGGTGTGAGTCCTTCGTGGCGCTAATCCTCCCTGGTGTGAGTCCTTCGTGGCGCTAATCCTCCCTGGTGTGAGTCCTTCGTGGCGCTAATCCTCCCTGGTGTGAGTCCTTCGTGGCGCTAATCCTCCCTGGTGTGAGTCCTTCGTGGCGCTAATCCTCCCTGGTGTGAGTCCTTCGAGGCGCTAATCCTCCCTGGTGTGAGTCCTTCGTGGCGCTAATCCTCCCTGGTGTGAGTCCTTCGTGGCGCTAATCCTCCCTGGTGTGAGTCCTTCGTGGCGCTAATCCTCCCTGGTGTGAGTCCTTCGTGGCGCTAATCCTCCCTGGTGTGAGTCCTTCGTGGCGCTAATCCTCCCTGGTGTGAGTCCTTCGTGGCGCTAATCCTCCCTGGTGTGAGTCCTTCGTGGCGCTAATCCTCCCTGGTGTGAGTCCTTCGTGGCGCTAATCCTCCCTGGTGTGAGTCCTTCGTGGCGCTAATCCTCCCTGGTGTGAGTCCTTCGTGGCGCTAATCCTCCCTGGTGTGAGTCCTTCGTGGCGCTAATCCTCGGTGTGAGTCCTTCGTGGCGCTAATCCTCCCTGGTGTGAGTCCTTCGTGGCGCTAATCCTCCCTGGTGTGAGTCCTTCGTGGCGCTAATCCTCCCTGGTGTGAGTCCTTCGTGGCGCTAATCCTCCCTGGTGTGAGTCCTTCGTGGCGCTAATCCTCCCTGGTGTGAGTCCTTCGTGGCGCTAATCCTCCCTGGTGTGAGTCCTTCGTGGCGCTAATCCTCCCTGGTGTGAGTCCTTCGTGGCGCTAATCCTCCCTGGTGTGAGTCCTTCGTGGCGCTAATCCTCCCTGGTGTGAGTCCTTCGTGGCGCTAATCCTCCCTGGTGTGAGTCCTTCGTGGCGCTAATCCTCCCTGGTGTGAGTCCTTCGTGACGCTAATCCTCTCTGGTGTGAGTCCTTCGTGGCGCTAATCCTCCCTGGTGTGAGTACTTCGTGGCGCTAATCCTCCCTGGTGTGAGTCCTTCGTGGCGCTAATCCTCCCTGGTGTGAGTCCTTCGTGGCGTTAATACTCTGTGGTGCCAGTCCTCTGGTGCTAGTCCTCCGTGGCCCTGTTGTATGACCATCGCAGTCGATGAGCCCCAAAGCCCAAATAACCAAATCATCCGCGGCCTTAATCCTCTGTGGCGTGAGTCCTCTGGCGAGAGTCCTTTGTGGCGCTAATCCTCCGTGGCGTGAGATCTGGCGCGAGAAGACCTCTGTGGCGCGAAACAAGTGAGACCCTCCACCGATCACCACAGGCTCCGCTGAAGCTCTTCTCGGTCATGGTGTCACTGTGAAACACGTTCCTCAGCAATGTGTAGGGGTGGGTAATTGCGAGCAAGGCTGGTTGAGACCGACACGGTCCAGAGCATGGTGTGGCACATCTATGCTTGCTTGTGTTGTTTGCCAATGTGTAACAATGTTCTGTCCACGGCAGATCTCTCCAGATGTAAACAGACTCCTTGGCTACATGATAGCATAGTCAGACCTCGCGTTTCGATGGCATCCGATTGTATGTTCAATAACTCTGTTCCACAAATACAAGAGCCTCTCTTGAAATCACTGTAATTCGAATGCTTATTTCGTGTGGTTAATTAAGAGATTAGCGTACGATAATTAACATATGATAGGTTAATTAATTAGTTAATTAACATACGAGGACAAAAATTCCTGGTTTCAATCAGCCAACAGCAGTGCTAAAAATAATACAGTACCACCTTCAAACAGAAGACAGCTGCAGTTGAACTTGACAGACAACAGGTCACTGGGCCACCACATATCTTGTTACATCATCTCACCTGTCTCTCAGTCATTCATCCCCCATATCAATAGGCCGGCTTTCATGTCGTGGCCGGTCGGCCGGCGGCTAACTGCCGAGGTCGCATGGAAAGGCCGGCGGCTGAGGTCGCATGGACAGGCCGGCGGCTGAGGTCGCATGGACAGGCCGGCGGCTAACTGCCGAGGTCGCATGGACAGGCCAGCGGCTAACTGCTGAGGTCACATGGACAGGCCGGCGGGTAACTGCTGAGGTCGCATGGACAGGCCGGCGGCTAACTGCTGAGGTCACATGGACAGGCCGGCGGCTAACTGCCGAGGTCGCATGGACAGGCCGGCGGCTAACTGCTGAGGTCACATGGACTGGCCGGCGCTAACTGCTGAGGTCGCATGGACAGGCCGGCGGCTAACTGCCGAGGTCGCATGGACTGGCCGGCGCTAACTGCTGAGGTCGCATGGACTGGCCGGCGCTAACTGCTGAGGTCGCATGGACAGGCCGGAGGCTAACTACTGAGGTCGCATGGACAGGCCGGCGGCTAACTCCCGAGGTCGCATGGACAGGCCGGCGCCTAACTGCTGAGGTCGCATGGACAGGCCGGCGGCTAGCTGCCGAGGTCGCATGGACAGCGGGCTAACTACTGAGGTCGCATGGACAGGCCGGCGGCTAACTGCTGAGGTCGCATGGACAGGCCGGCGGCTAACTGCTGAGGTCGCATGGACAGGCCGGCGGCTAACTGCTGAGGTCGCATGGACAGGCCGGCGGCTAACTGCCGAGGTCGCATGGACAGGCCGGCGGCTAACTGCTGAGGTCACATGGACAGGCCGGCGGCTAACTGCTGAGGTCGCATGGACAGGCCGGCGGCTAACTGCCGAGGTCGCATGGACAGGCCGGCGGCTAACTGCTGAGGTCGCATGGACAGGCCGGCGGCTAACTGCTGAGGTCGCATGGACAGGCCGGCGGCTAACTGCTGAGGTCGCATGGACAGGCCGGCGGCTAACTGCTGAGGTCGCATGGACAGGCCGGCGGCTAACTGCTGAGGTCGCATGGACAGGCCGGCGGCTAACTGCTGAGGTCGCATGGACAGGCCGGCGGCTAACTGCTGAGGTCGCATGGACAGGCCGGCGGCTAACTGCTGAGGTCGCATGGACAGGCCGGCGGCTAACTGCTGAGGTCGCATGGACAGGCCGGCGGCTAACTGCCGAGGTCGCATGGACAGGCCGGCGGCTAACTGCTGAGGTCGCATGGACAGGCCGGCGGCTAACTACTGAGGTCGCATGGACAGGCCGGCGGCTAACTGCTGAGGTCGCATGGACAGGCCGGCGGCTAACTGCTGAGGTCGCATGGACAGGCCGGCGGCTAACTGCTGAGGTCGCATGGACAGGCCGGCGGCTAACTGCCGAGGTCGCATGGACAGGCCGGCGGCTAACTGCTGAGGTCGCATGGACAGGCCGGCGGCTAACTGCCGAGGTCGCATGGACAGGCCGGCGGCTAACTGCTGAGGTCGCATGGACAGGCCGGCGGCTAACTGCCTGAGGTCGCATGGACAGGCCGGCGGCTAACTGCTGAGGTCGCATGGACAGGCCGGCGGCTAACTGCCGAGGTCGCATGGACAGGCCGGCGGCTAACTGCTGAGGTCGCATGGACAGGCCGGCGGCTAACTGCTGAGGTCGCATGGACAGGCCGGCGGCTAACTGCTGAGGTCGCATGGACAGGCCGGCGGCTAACTGCCGAGGTCGCATGGACAGGCCGGCGGCTAACTGCTGAGGTCGCATGGACAGGCCGGCGGCTAACTGCTGAGGTCGCATGGACAGGCCGGCGACTAACTGCTGAGGTCGCATGGACAGGCCGGCGGCTAACTGCTGAGGTCGCATGGACAGGCCGGCGGCTAACTGCTGAGGTCGCATGGACAGGCCGGCGGCTAACTGCTGAGGTCGCATGGACAGGCCGGCGCTAACTGCCGAGGTCGCATGGACAGGCCGGCGGCTAACTGCTGAGGTCGCATGGACAGGCCGGCGACTAACTGCTGAGGTCGCATGGACAGGCCGGCGGCTAACTGCTGAGGTCGCATGGACAGGCCGGCGGCTAACTGCCGAGGTCGCATGGACAGGCCGGCGGCTAACTACTGAGGTCGCATGGACAGGCCGGCGGCTAACTGCCGAGGTCGCATGGACAGGCCGGCGGCTAACTACTGAGGTCGCATGGACAGGCCGGCGGCTAACTGCCGAGGTCGCGTGGACAGGGCGGCGCCGGTGCGTTTCCGTTCAGACCTGCAGTGTCCCGTCCCGGAGGCATACTCGGAGAGGACCAACTGCGTCCATACAGGTCGAAATGCATTGAAATTGCGGTACCCCAAAGCGGGCTTTTCTACAAATGTCGCAATGCTTATTTTTCGGCGTGTTTGTAAGTTGTTCATTCATTGCTGATATTCCTTTGTAATGTTCTATTTGTATTTTGTACTCTGACACACATCCAGAAGTGTGAGATTACTTGCCGAAGAAAGAGTAAGGAGTGTAAAGGGATTCTTTACTGGGTGTCATATCCTGTCCAAATGGTGATTTTTTCCGCACTAGGTCGACATTAACCTAACCTGGGAATAAACTCAGTTGTTTCATCTAAACAGCTGCTGTGCTTTAAGATGAGTGGCATTTGAATTAGCCACCTAAGCTCGACCAGCCTCTCAACCCCAATGCAGTTGTTATGCAACGTGAGTGTCCCCAACCCTGGCGACTTACCTGGACGAAAGGTCGGTGATGATTCAGCACCTCACACCGCAATATGTTTATCACATTTTGCGTTGTAGCATCGCACTTTTATCTAATTTATGCCAGTTCACATCTTTTTGTATCTAATTGAAATCTGGTACCAGCACTATATTCTTGATGGTAGAATTGGGTAAATGTGGACAAATATTTTCCGAAGGCCACCCAGTGCCCTAGGCGTGTTAAAAGTTGATTTGCCCGTCCGTATTTTTTAGTACACTGCACCTTGTATAGAGATTGGGAGGCTGGCTTCTCTCATGTCATGTGTTGTGGACGCGGCATGGTTGGCTGGTTGGTTATTGGTTTTTACGACACATCAACCGTTGAGTCATGTAGCGTCGCCAATCTGTCACGCCGATTGGTCGCGTGCGAAGAGTAGCGACAGGTGAGGCTCGAACCCACAACCTTTCGATTGTGAGACGAGCAACTCACCCCTAGACTACTCGTTCGCCTGCGGACGCGGCGGTCGGTTTTGTCGGTGTCGTCACATGTTGTCAACACGCGCCGTTGCACGTGCAGCTATTTCCACGAGGCGGCCGTGCTGGACCGAGTGCCGGCCATGTTCCTGCTGCTAGCCACCGTGTACGCGGCCATGCAGCTCGCCAGCGTCTACTTCGTGCAGGACCCGCCGCAGCCCAGCACGGTGAGCTACACCCTCACCTGGCTGGGGGGCTACACCCTCACCTGGCTGGGTGGGTTACCCTCTCATAGTATGGCTGGTGGGTTACACCCTCACCTGGCTGGGGGGTTACACCCTCACCTGGCTGGGCGGGTTACCCTCTCATAGTATGGCTGGTGGGTTACCCCCTTACCTCCTGGCTGGCTGGGTTACACCTTTACCGCCTGGCTGGGTGAGTTACCCTCTCATATTATGGCTGGGTGGGTTACCGCTTACCTCCTGGCTTGGTTGGTTACCCCCTCACCTCCTGTCTGGGTGGGTTACCCCCACACCTCCTGTCTGAGTGGGTTACCCCCTCACCTCTTGGCTAGCTGGGTTACACCCTCACCTCCTGTCTGAGTGGGTGAGTTACCCCCACATCACTGTTTGTGGCAAGCCGTGACAGCTGGCTAAACGTCCATCTCAGAACACGGCGTGAGACATTTTTATGGAAGGATCGTCGATTTGGACTCATTTGGTAGCATAACCCATGTTCACGGAAAATGGTCACTGGTTTGACTTCGTTAGCAACACATTCCGAGTCACCATACACTATCAAGTAGGCTTACTACTGTCGAGGGTTCATTGCGCTCATGCTGCTACCTGAATTCACCAAAGTTTGTAAGGGTGCAAAATGGCAAATGCAGTCGACGCGCCTTAAACCACAGCCATCACCACCACCACCATCACCGCCAAGGTCTGTAGGTTTAGCATTGGGGGTCACGGAGATTCCACAGCTCTCGTGATTCCCTAATCAATGCGCTCATTCTAATCCGTGTGCTTCCTCACTAATTTCACAAGACGTCTATGCGTGTGCGCTCATGCGTTTGTGTGTCGTGTGTGCCCGGATGTGGTGACCGTGGTGACGGCGGCTCCGTTTGTGTGTCGTGTGTGCCCGGATGTTGTGACCGTGGTGACGGCTCCGTTTGTGTGTCGTGTGTGCCCGGATGCGGTGACGGCGGCTCCGTTTGTGTGTCGTGTGTGCCCGGATGTGGTGACCGTGGTGACGGCTCCGTTTGTGTGTCGTGTGTGCCCGGATGTGGTGACCGTGGTGACGGCGGCTCCGTTTGTGTGTCGTGTGTGCCCGGATGTTGTGACCGTGGTGACGGCTCCGTTTGTGTGTCGTGTGTGCCCGGATGTGGTGGCCGTGGTGACGGCGGCTCCGTTTGTGTGTCGTGTGTGCCCGGATGCGGTGGCCGTGGTGACGGCTCCGTTTGTGTGTCGTGTGTGCCCGGATGTGGTGACGGCGGCTCCGTTTGTGTGTCGTGTGTGCCCGGATGTGGTGACGGCGGCTCCGTTTGTGTGTCGTGTGTGCCCGGATGTGGTGACGGCGGCTCCGTTTGTGTGTCGTGTGTGCCCGGATGTGGTGGCCGTGGTGACGGCGGCTCCGTTTGTGTGTCGTGTGTGCCCGGATGTGGTGACCGTGGTGACGGCTCCGTTTGTGTGTCGTGTGTGCCCGGATGTGGTGATGGCGGCTCCGTTTGTGTGTCGTGTGTGCCCAGATGCGGTGATGGCGGCTCCGTTTGTGTGTCGTGTGTGCCCAGATGCGGTGGCCGTGGTGACGGCGGCTCCGTTTGTGTGTCGTGTGTGCCCGGATGTGGTGGCCGTGGTGACGGCGGCTCCGTTTGTGTGTCGTGTGTGCCCGGATGTGGTGACCGTGGTGACGGCTCCGTTTGTGTGTCGTGTGTGCCCGGATGTGGTGACGGCGGCTCCGTTTGTGTGTCGTGTGTGCCCGGATGTTGTGACCGTGGTGACGGCTCCGTTTGTGTGTCGTGTGTGCCCGGATGCGGTGACGGCGGCTCCGTTTGTGTGTCGTGTGTGCCCGGATGCGGTGACGGCGGCTCCGTTTGTGTGTCGTGTGTGCCCGGATGTGGTGGCCGTGGTGACGGCGGCTCCGTTTGTGTGTCGTGTGTGCCCGGATGCGGTGGCCGTGGTGACGGCTCCGTTTGTGTGTCGTGTGTGCCCGGATGTGGTGACGGCGGCTCCGTTTGTGTGTCGTGTGTGCCCGGATGTGGTGACGGCGGCTCCGTTTGTGTGTCGTGTGTGCCCGGATGTGGTGACCGTGGTGACGGCTCCGTTTGTGTGTCGTGTGTGCCCGGATGTGGTGACGGCGGCTCCGTTTGTGTGTCGTGTGTGCCCGGATGTGGTGGCCGTGGTGACGGCTCCGTTTGTGTGTCGTGTCTGCCCGGATGTTGTGACCGTGGTGACGGCGGCTCCGTTTGTGTGTCGTGTGTGCCCGGATGTGGTGACGGCGGCTCCGTTTGTGTGTCGTGTGTGCCCGGATGTGGTGGCCGTGGTGACGGCTCAGTTTGTGTGTCGTGTGTGCCTGGATGTGGTGACCGTGGTGACGGCAGCTCCGTTTGTGTGTCGTGTGTGCCCAGATGCGGTGGCCGTGGTGACGGCGGCTCCGTTTGTGTGTCGTGTGTGCCCGGATGTGGTGACCGTGGTGACGGCTCCGTTTGTGTGTCGTGTGTGCCCGGATGTGGTGACCGTGGTGACGGCGGCTCCGTTTGTGTGTCGTGTGTGCCCGGATGTGGTGGCCGTGGTGACGGCTCCGTTTGTGTGTCGTGTCTGCCCGGATGTTGTGACCGTGGTGACGGCGGCTCCGTTTGTGTGTCGTGTGTGCCCGGATGTGGTGACGGCGGCTCCGTTTGTGTGTCGTGTGTGCCCGGATGTGGTGGCCGTGGTGACGGCTCCGTTTGTGTGTCGTGTCTGCCCGGATGTTGTGACCGTGGTGACGGCGGCTCCGTTTGTGTGTCGTGTGTGCCCGGATGTGGTGACCGTGGTGACGGCTCCGTTTGTGTGTCGTGTGTGCCCGGGTGGGGTGACCGTGGGCTCCGTTTGTGTGTGTGTGTGCCCGGATGTGGTGACGGCGGCTCCGTTTGTGTGTCGTGTGTGCCCGGATGTGGTGACCGTGGTGACGGCTCCGTTTGTGTGTCGTGTGTGCCCGGATGTGGTGACCGTGGTGACGGCGGCTCCGTTTGTGTGTCGTGTGTGCCCGGATGTGGTGACCGTGGTGACGGCTCCGTTTGTGTGTCGTGTGTGCCCGGATGTGGTGACCGTGGTGACGGCGGCTCCGTTTGTGTGTCGTGTGTGCCCGGATGTGGTGGCCGTGGTGACGGCTCCGTTTGTGTGTCGTGTGTGCCCGGATGTGGTGACCGTGGTGACGGCGGCTCCGTTTGTGTGTCGTGTGTGCCCGATGTGACTGTGGTGACGGCGGCTCCGTTTGTGTGTCGTGTGTGCCCGGATGTGGTGACCGTGGTGACGGCGGCTCCGTTTGTGTGTCGTGTGTGCCCGGATGTGGCGTTTGTTTCGTGGTGGCCGTGGTGACGGCTCCGTTTGTGTGTCGTGTGTGCCCGGATGTGGTGACCGTGGTGACGGCGGCTCCGTTTGTGTGTCGTGTGTGCCCGGATGTGGTGACCGTGGTGACGGCTCCGTTTGTGTGTCGTGTGTGCCCGGATGTGGTGACCGTGGTGGCGGCTCCGTTTGTGTGTCGTGTGTGCCCGGATGTGGTGACGGCGGCTCCGTTTTTTTGTGTGTGGTGTGCCCGGATGTGGTGACCGTGGTGACGGCTCCGTTTGTGTGTCGTGTGTGCCCGGATGTGGTGACCGTGGTGACGGCGGCTCCGTTTGTGTGTCGTGTGTGCCCGGATGTGGTGGCCGTGGTGACGGCGGCTCCGTTTGTGTGTCGTGTGTGCCCGGATGTGGTGACCGTGGTGACGGCGTCCGTTTGTGTGTCGTGTGTGCCCGGATGTGGTGACCGTGGTGACGGCGGCTCCGTTTGTGTGTCGTGTGTGCCCGGATGTGGTGACCGTGGTGACGGCGGCTCCGTTTGTGTGTCGTGTGTGCCCGGATGTGGTGGCCGTGGTGACGGCTCCGTTTGTGTGTCGTGTGTGCCCGGATGTGGTGACCGTGGTGACGGCGGCTCCGTTTGTGTGTCGTGTGTGCCCGGATGTGGTGACGGCGGCTCCGTTTGTGTGTCGTGTGTGCCCAGATGCGGTGGCCGTGGTGACGGCGGCTCCGTTTGTGTGTCGTGTGTGCCCGGATGTGGTGACGGCGGCTCCGTTTGTGTGTCGTGTGTGCCCAGATGCGGTGGCCGTGGTGACGGCGGCTCCGTTTGTGTGTCGTGTGTGCCCGGATGTGGTGACGGCGGCTCCGTTTGTGTGTCGTGTGTGCCCGGATGCGGTGGCCGTGGTGACGGCGGCTCCGTTTGTGTGTCGTGTGTGCCCGGATGTGGTGACGGCGGCTCCGTTTGTGTGTCGTGTGTGCCCGGATGTGGTGACGGCGGCTCCGTTTGTGTGTCGTGTGTGCCCGGATGCGGTGGCCGTGGTGACGGCGGCTCCGTTTGTGTGTCGGTGTGCCCGGATTGTGGTGACGGCGGCTCCGTTTGTGTGTCGTGTGTGCCCGGATGTGGTGACGGCGGCTCCGTTTGTGTGTCGTGTGTGCCCGGATGCTGTGGCCGTGGTGACGGCGGCTCCGTTTGTGTGTCGTGTGTGCCCGGATGTTGTGGCCGTGGTGACGGCGGCTCCGTTTGTGTTGACAGAGGAGCAGCCAGTCGGCCACAGCGGCTCTTCTCTCGGAGACCGACCACGGCCCGGCGCTGCACGCGGTGAGGGCGTCTGCGCAAACCCCACCCCATCCGGACCTGGCTATTCCGTGGTTGCTGCCTCGTTCCCGCACCGGTGTTTGCTCTGTTTTCCACTTCAGTGTCGTGTTTTCTTCGTGTTTCCTCATCTTTTCTGTATCCACTTTCCACGGTCTTGTTCGACTCCCTAAGGTTTATATATATATATATATATATATATATATATATATATATATATATATATATATATAATATATTACATACATGTATATTATATATATATATATATATATATATATATTATGTATGCATAGATATATATGGTGCGGCATTTTACGTCACCTCTCCTCGTCATCCAAGCTGTAGTTAGAGTTTTGCGGTTGCTGCTCTGTGTATTTTGTGTGTGTTTTGCATTTCATGGCTCAGGTGTTCACACTAACACACTTTACTGATATTAATGTTGCGGTAGATTCAGTGGTGGAACAAGTGTAATTTGTTTCGATAGACGTGGTGCTCTCTGAGGGCAGCATAATCACAGCTGAGCGAGGCAGCGATGCTTATTGATGTTTTTTTTGTGGCTCCTTTTGCACTGTCCTCACAGTGGTGACGTACGAACGTTATTTTTCACGGTCTTGTTTTTTTCAGGACTCCGATGATTATAACCAGACCGACGACGACGGTAAGATGAATGTTGTTGTATCGTCCTCTCGCAGCACGCCAGCTCAGCTGCTTGTGCATTTCGGCTCACCACTTGTTGCATAGTATCGAGCCGTTCCGTTTTTGTTTGCTCCGGTGTTGTGCGTGTTTGTGCATGATGTTAGCAGTGTGCGTCGTTAAGTCATGCACGAGAGAAGCGCCCATGTAAGTCCGTCAAAATCCCGGCCAGGAGCGCGAGGAGCTCGCCGGTTTCGCTCATCCTGAGGCGCCCTAGCAGGATTGTGAACTTCCAGCAAATGCCATCGATTTAAATGGAAAGGCCGTCTCCCGGCGAATGTGGCAATCTTCCTTCCCATGCTGACAGCACTCCTTCGGTGTTCACCGTGCTTCTTCGGTTTCGTGTTGCCCGCAATGGAGTCCTTATGGCTGAGCAGACGAGGCGTCGAAAATTGCGCAGAGTCAGTTGTCACTTGCAGATGGCACTCAGCCGATAGTTTGGTTCTGCTCGAGTGTCTTACTGCAGTGATATCGGGGTTCGAGGCACAGCCTTGTCGTGTTCTGAATAGTGTCATCCATAACATTATCCTCTCCGGACAATTTGTCCACCGGTTCTCCAGAAGACTGAACAGAGTTTTTCGACAATGGCAACAACATTCTTGCTGCTAGAATGTGCACGAAGTTCTTCGTGACAGAAGCTGAAGAAAGCTGATCATTTCAAAATTGTGGTGCTCCAAAGTCTGTCCTCTCTAACTTCAGTATTCAAATGCATCAGTCCGATCATGAGTGGGATCAAGCCCTGAGAATCGTTATATATCTCAAGATGTAACAACTAACAAAAAAAAAGCAATAATTGTGACATGAGTAAGCCGTCTTCCAACTTACGTAACCCAAAGCGACGTGTAGAACGACCTACGATACTTTAGCTATATCCAACATGCTATGACGATGGATTCAGTATGTTCTGGCCCATGGGGGCTCCGTGAGCAAATCAGAAAGTTGTAATTCTTCCTCGACTCACTGAACCGCCAAATAGTATTATCATCAGTAATCTCAACACGCAGCCAGCTCCCATTGACTAGCACTGTCCGCGAGTAGCAACTCAGAAAGTGAATCAGTGGTTCAGTACATGCTGAACAGAAGATGAGTTGTGCTCTGCTCCTCAACACCCTCGTGAGTGTCACCAGGGGTATATGCATCGATCGGCCAATCGCCGGAGAGCATGAGACCCTCGGCCATCTACCTCCGTACAGCAGATCTTCCTGTAGCGTGTTAGTGGGACCCCCCCCCCTCTCTCTCTAGTAATGGGTCCCCTCCAGCAATGGCTGCAGGGACGAGTAGCCTATGGGTAAGTTGCCCGTCTCACAATCGAAACGTTGTGGGTTCGAGTCTCACCTGCCACTACTCTTCGCCCGCGATAAATCTGCGTGAGAGATTTGCGACGCTACATGACTCAACTTTCGATGTGTCGTAAGACCAATAACCAACCGATCCGGCCATGGCTGCACTCCCGGTCCAGCCAGCGAACATTCTCACTTTGATTAGGGCATTGCTGGAAGAAGCGGGGTCGGCTCGCCTAGTGGTTTCGCCACCACCATCGATGGTCAGTACTATCAGTAGAAGTCCTGCTATAAGTAGATCTGTATTAGCTGCTTGCATATAATTGAAACATAATCAAAAGTCTTGCTCTCCCGGGATCGAACCGAGAACCCGCGCGGGTGAAGCTGACTTGATAACTACTACACTCCGGAGCTGGTGGCGGGTCGCGGAACTGGAGCCTCGAGCGGCAGGCGGTAGGTGGCAGGTCGGTGCCACCTCCGCCACGTTGGAGCGCGCGTGAAACTCGAGAGAGGGGGTCGGTCGTGGTCAACGAGCTTGACGCCAACTGCATATCGGGACCGCGGCAGGGGCCGTAGCTCGCGCAGATCATTTCCAATCCCTGCCAGAGATTACTACCCAGGGATCTCTGCTTTTCTGGCAAGCATTTGGCAGGCGTACTGGGACGAGCTGGGTTCCAGCAATTTACGAATAATCAAACCATCCCTAGGTCACTGGCCCTCTTGCTCAGGCAGAACAAGGCGAGACGAAGTGACTCTGTGTCGCTTACGCATAGGACATACTTACGCCACCCATGTTCACTTACTCAGTGGTGAGAATGTACCATTGTGCCCGAGATGTGGTGCAGTAATGACAGTTCGCCACGTCCTGATTTCATGCCCTGGGCTTGTATTAGAGCGTCGATGTCATTTTGGGAGTGACCAGGCTCATTCCCTCATAGCAGTTTTAGGTGACAAGTCACAGATCGTGGAATCCGGAAAGCTCTTCAGCTTCCTCTCTGATGTGAAGTTTTCTGCTATTTACCCGGGTCGTTGACCTCAAGATGGACAAGGAAAATGAATACATGTAGTACAAGGGACGTCCTATAGCGATAGTTCGAACAATCCATAGTTATGGGCGCTAAATGACCTCGCAGTCGGCGCGCCCTTAAGCCAAAATAATCAATCAATCGGGGCTGTAGCTCGAGTACAGCGCTCGCTTAGCATGTGATAGGTGCGGAGACCGATGCCCTGCACCTCCACCGTCTTCTTGTCGCGGCGATTTTTACATCAGCAGGGCCTAATTGTCTCGTGATGTCGCGATTGAAGTCGGTTGTGATAGCAGGCACTCATATCCTATGTGACTAGGATCTCCCCAAAAAAAAATCCGTCATAACCTGCTCGGGCGGCGCTCCCATCGCTGGTTTTTAGTTTTCTCTGCCATATTGCTGTTCTGAGCATGTCAAACGTAGATCTTCAAATTGTCCGCTTTTCTCTTAATGGTTCAACGGAAGTTGCCAAATTTGGTGTAGAACCCATATGTCAACGCGCACAATTGTATAACCAGCCAGTGTTCATAACCACGAGAGAGCGATGTTGTAAGCAGGGGTGGATCCGGAAATTGTCATGGGTGCACTTGTCTGGATAGACAAGTGCACTGATACTTTGGAGCGGCGCGATGATAGTTATTCCTCGACTCGCTGAACCGCCAAATGACAGTATCATCAGTAATCTCAAAACGCAGTCAGCTCCCATTAACAGGTCTGCCCACGAGCAGCAAATCGGAGAGCGAATGGACCGAGGTCCGACCGAGGTCACCTCCGAATCGCCCCGGGCGCGCCACCGCAGGGGCGCACTCAGTGCAGCAGCACGCGCGCACACCACGTGGCGCCTGCTGCACCGCCGGCCGCACCCACACACCGCCGCTGCCACATACCGCCGGGCACGGGCGGAGGTAGGCGCGTCACATCCCCCTTACACATATATGCTACAATAAAACCGTCGTCCAACATTCTATGTTTTTCCTGCTACAAGAGGGCAACGTTTAGCATACCTTACAGCATGTCTCTATGGTGAAGTGAAGTCGGGCAGCACGTACGACATGAAGCTAGATGTTCATTGGCAGTGATTAGAAGTGAAACTTGCTAATTCGGGGGACATTTTTCCTTAAAATATAATTTTAACAATGACAAATATGAAAACCAGACATGGAAAAGTAGGAGCTGAATTACTTATATTTTTTAGGGGATGGATTCTTCTATTCTTCCCAAGCCCACCACGTCCCTGATTTGTCCCCCACCCCCAATTTCTAAATCGTGGCTACACCCATACCTCTTGATACACCAGAGCGTGATGGTGTTGAAATGCCAGGTGGCGGGCGACGTCACCGGTACATGCCCGGCGGTATGCCGTCGAACTCCGGCGGGTGGTGGATATATGGTGTAGGAAGTGGTGTAGCCTATTTGTGGGTGGAGCAGAGCTTCGAGGCTCCATGGGGTAGACCGAGGCCATAAGAAGCGAAGGGATGTCGAAATGTAATATGTGCAGTACACTGTCTTGTGGTAGAGTAGGGTATGCAAACTTGTTTCGAGCTTTCGGTGGAAAGACCCGGATCAGACGAGCAACGTAACGCAAACATGGCAGATAGTTTTGCCTGGCGAATCAACCCCATGTCTGCGGCGACAATGGCCAGTTTATGTGAGCGCGCTGGCTTTCGCGAGCTTCTTTGTTTTGGCGTGAGGCGTGGGCGAGCCGTGACTCTGCGCAGTGGCGGTCGGCGGTGTCGCCGGAGTCACGTCGTGCCGTAGTTATCGCAGTTGAGCTCCCAAGCACGCCCACCTCTCCCGTGCTCAGTGTCGGCCGTGTTATGTGCAGCTACTGCAGTGCAAACAACAGCCGGCCGTATTCCGGCATGTCATGTTTTTGTTGGCGGCTCTCTGTCGCCAACAGCGCCGACAGAGCGCCACTTCCGAGGCGGTCGCCGACGGCGCGTGTGTGTGTGTGCGTGCCTCTCGCGGCTGTTGTCGCTCACATCCTGAATCTGCCGTTAGATAGTAGGTCTGCGCGCCTACACCGAGTGCCTGAACTCCACGTGAAATTTGCATGCAGCAAACATCACCTTGTCGGAAAAAGTGTTTTGTTGGGTATTTTAGTACACAATTATGTTTTTCTACATGACGATCTCGGGATGAACAATTTGGAACACTCCTGGGAACATTTTGACGACAGTGCTTTTTTTCGCGATGCAGGACTTCGGTCTGTTTATCTCTGCATGCAGGAAAAGCCAGTGAATACCAGTTGTGCTTACGTTGTTTTTGCGTCCCTAGTTCCTCAACGTCCTAGTTTTCTCCAGCTGAATGGCGGTTCCCCTTATACTGCTCTGCTCACTATGTGGGTGTGTGTGGTGCGCTTGTTGGTGTTTGTTTTTTGTATTAATGTTTACCGGGATTATTTAGCATGCCATCATAACCAAGCCTTCTATTGTTATCTCAGCTGTCCCAAAGTCTGAACGGCTTAAGCATTTACCTCCATAACTACTCTGTGACACCTATAACTACGTTGTTGTCGTTAAAAAAATCATTGTGCATTGTTCGATGCAGGTTTCTCAGAACTATTCGGGATTTGTAACGTCGCACGTCAGCCATCGTGACTGTCTGACGTCATACCCTGTTCAAATGGGTGATGAGTGGGACAAAACATGGCGGCGTCCATGGTTTCCAGGAGTCGTTCCAACAGCTGATAAACCAATCATTAAGCATCGCACGACCGCAAAGCAATCATTTTCCCTGTTATCGACAACGGCCCACATTTCAACTTGGTGTTCACTTTTTCTTCGCCAGGTGTCAGTGTGAAGTTGAGCCAGGCACTGCGGACCCGACAGTTCTGGCAGCTGTACGCCACCTTCCTCTGCAACACCATCACCATCGGCTTCATCAATCCTCTGTGGAAGGCGTACGGGCAGGAGTACATCGGTAAGGCGGCGAGGACGTGTTATGGTGTGCTGGTGGTACGCTGGTGGGCCGGTGCCACCAGGCAGCTGGTAGCAGCTGATGGTATGCTGATAGGGACCGCTCCCCTCGGTGCACGCAGTGACGCAGTATGATGACGACACGGGAGGCACGTCAAACTTAGCTAAGACAATTTGAGGCTGTATCCGAACCTGTGGAGATCTGGCGACGATGTCGGTCGGCGAAGTGGTTTTTTCAGAGGTGGGAGGAGTGACGCGATTCAGTATAGCATGAGGACGTGCACATCCAAAAGGTATACAGAACGGAGCACCTGGTACACTCAGCAGAGTTGTACTGTTTGTTAGCGGACAGCGTGGACAGGGTTTGGTGGCAGCGGTCATCGCGCGTAAATTTAGCGGGAAGTTCCGCGCTTTGACTGATTCTCGTTTTGTTAGCATCTTGCACGAGTTTCATTTAAGATTTTCAACGATGGTGATCATTTCTCATCCACTCGTGCTGTGCTCCGAGTCCTGCTGATGAGATGCTGAGCCCGTTTTGCATTGAACCCCTTCCACCCGGACGGGTTCAGCTGTGGCAGCGAAGAGAGACGTAATGAGGTGCAAATTTCACCACAGCGTCTCCGCAAAGCAGCGAAATGCAGCACAGAAAACCTGTGCGATTTTTACTGGAATGCTCGTTGTGTCGAACGCAAAATGGAGTGAACACTGTCTCAGCATCGCTCAAACACAAATATGTTGTTCCATGAGAAACTGCACTTTCTACAGGCAATTGCTGATGAATTCGGCACCTTATCTGCCCTTTGCATGCTAAGCACACATAACCAGCCGAGTAGTGCGGCTGTTACCCGTTAACTAGATACTTCTGGGGTCCGAATCTGGCCGCGACTCCCTGGTAATGCTCTGACCTTCGGCGCGACAGTGCTTGGGATCTGGCGGTGGCGCGGCCCTGGTATCCGTCCTAACGCCTGTCCACCAGCACGTGCCTCTGACCCTGACCCCTGATCCCTGACCCCTGACCCGTGACCTCCGACCCATACCATGTGGTCCGTTGCCCCTGACTCGTGACTCGTGGCCCCCTAATACGTGACCCGTGACCATCTGACACGTGACCCCGTGCCCCGTGACATGTGACACGTGACTCGTGACCCTGACCCGTGACCCGTGATCTCCGTTGCAGCGGACGACCATTTTCTGGCGTTCGTGGGCTCGGTGGCGGCCGTGTTCAACTCTGTGGGCCGAGTGATGTGGGGAGCGCTCTGCGATCGTACCTCGTACAGGGTGAGTGGTGCCCACAGTCTTCTTCACGGCTGTCAGGTGGTCTGGTGGGTGTCGTCCTCGTACAGGGTGAGTGGCGCCCACAGTCTTCTTCACGGCTCTCAGGTGGTCTGGTGGGTGTCGTTCTTTTCTGCGTCGGCGCTAGGTGTGTCGTTAGTTCGCCTTGGAATCACTGCATTTTTGCCTTCTTAAAATTTTGTCCCAATGTTTTTTTTCCTCCTTTATGAATTGTTTCCCAATGTTAGCTTATCTTTTCTTATTTTGATAAATGTTATTCGAAAATCGAATTAACCTATCAATAGTTATTGCAATTGAGTTGTTGCCTCAGGGGTATGAAGGTAGTGTTGTTAGATGATGATCTCTGTCATCCATGGCTGGTTATGGATGCTACATCCAAGCTCTGGGCCATAGTCGAGATCAGTTGTGTAACGCGTACACCACGTTTATGCGTGAACTTTGTACGTTTCCTTTGGCTGTTTTCTTTTGGTGGTGATTGCATGTTGCAACTTATTTCGTACCGACCCGCCCGCCTCTTACTGTTCTATCCTACCACACTGTCTTGTCTCTGTTCTGCTCTGTCCCTTTGCTGTCCTGTCTGTGCTGTGCTGTCCTGTCCTGTCCGGTCTTATCCTGATGACCTGTCTTGTTCTATCCCACCACACTGTCTTGTCCCTGTTCTGCTCTGTCCCTTTGCTGTCCTGTCTGTACCGTGCTGTCCTGTCCTGTCCGGTCCTATCCTGATGACCTGTCTTGTTCTATCTTGTTCTGTCCTGTTATGTTCCAGCATGTCCTGCCATGACATGTCATATGTCATGTCCTGCCCTCCCTGGTCGTGGTCCTGTTCAGTCATGGTATGCCTTGTGGTGTCCTGGTCCTCCCCTGTCTTTGTCCTGTCCTGCCTTTGTCCTGTCCTCTGTCATGCCTGTGGGGGCTATATGACCGAAGCAGTCGATGCACCCCTAAGCCCAAGTAACCAACCAACCTTTGCCATGCTTCCTCTGCCCGACCCGTCACTGTCTACAGTCCATCGCTATCGCCCGCTCCCCACCAGCAGGTCGCGATGCCGGGCCACGACCCGCCACTGTGCCCTGCTCACAGATGGGCTGGATGGTGTGGTGGTAAGGTGTCCGTCTCCCAGCCAGCAGGTCGCGATGCCGGGCCACGACCCGCCACTGTGCCCTGCTCACAGATGGGCTGGATGGTGTAGTGGTGAGGTGTCCGTCTCCCCAGCCAGCAGGTCGCGATGCCGGGCCACGACCCGCCACTGTGCCCTGCTCACAGATGGGCTGGATGGTGTGGTGGTAAGGGTGTCCGTCTCACCAGCAGGTCGCGATGCCGGGCCACGACCCGCCACTGTGCCCTGCTCACAGATGGGCTGGATGGTGTGGTGGTGAGGTGTCCGTCTCCCCACCAGCAGGTCGCGATGCCGGGCCACGACCCGCCACTGTGCCCTGCTCACAGATGGGCTGGATGGTGTGGTGGTGAGGTGTCCGTCTCCCAGCCAGCAGGTCGCGATGCCGGGCCACGACCCGCCACTGTGCCCTGCTCACAGATGGGCTGGATGGTGTGGTGGTGAGGTGTCCGTCTCCCAGCCAGCAGGTCGCGATGCCGGGCCACGACCCGCCACTGTGCCCTGCTCACAGATGGGCTGGATGGTGTGGTGGTGAGGTGTCCGTCTCCCCACCAGCAGGTCGCGATGCCGGGCCACGACCCGCCACTGTGCCCTGCTCACAGATGGGCTGGATGGTGTGGTGGTGAGGTGTCCGTCTCCCCACCAGCAGGTCGCGATGCCGGGCCACGACCCGCCACTGTGCCCTGCTCACAGATGGGCTGGATGGTGTGGTGGTAAGGTGTCCGTCTCCCAGCCAGCAGGTCGCGATGCCGGGCCACGACCCGCCACTGTGCCCTGCTCACAGATGGGCTGGATGGTGTGGTGGTAAGGTGTCCGTCTCCCCAGCCAGCAGGTCGCGATGCCGGGCCACGACCCGCCACTGTGCCCTGCTCACAGATGGGCTGGATGGTGTGGTGGTGAGGTGTCCGTCTCCCCACCAGCAGGTCGCGATGCCGGGCCACGACCCGCCACTGTGCCCTGCTCACAGATGGGCTGGATGGTGTAGTGGTGAGGTGTCCGTCTCCCAGCCAGCAGGTCGCGATGCCGGGCCACGACCCGCCACTGTGCCCTGCTCACAGATGGGCTGGATGGTGTGGTGGTAAGGTGTCCGTCCTCCCAGCCAGCAGGTCGCGATGCCGGGCCACGACCCGCCACTGTGCCCTGCTCACAGATGGGCTGGATGGTGTGGTGGTGAGGTGTCCGTCTCCCCACCAGCAGGTCGCGATGCCGGGCCACGACCCGCCACTGTGCCCTGCTCACAGATGGGCTGGATGGTGGTGGTAGGTGTTCTCCCACCAGCAGGTGCGATGCGGGCCACGACCGCCAGTTGGTGTCCGTCTCCCAGTCAGCAGGTAGCGGGCGCTAGTCCCATCTGTCGCCTCTCTTCGTCCGCCATCGATTGTATCGAGAGATTGTCGGCGCCGTGTGGCTGCGAACAGTTTACACGTCGTGCACAATCCGCCGACGGTGTGGTCGTGGGGGCGAGTAGTCTAGCGGTAAGCTGCCCGTCTCACAATCGAAAGGTTGTGGGTTCGAGTCTCACCTGTCGCCACTCCTGGCCCGCGGCCAATCGGCGTGAGAGATTGGCGACACTACATGACTCATCGGTCGATGTGTCGTACAACCAGCAACCAACCAACCAACCCGCCGACCAACCAACCAACCAACCAACCAACCAACCAACCAACCAACCAACCACCCAACCAACCCGCCGACCAACCAACCAACTAACCAACCAACGAGCCGACGGTGTGGTGACCAGCCCGCCGACGGTGTGGTGACCGACCCGCCGACGGTGTGGTGACCGACCCGCAGACGGTGTGGTGACCGACCCGCCGACGGTGTGGTGACCGACCCGCCGACGGTGTGGTGACCGACCCGCCGACGGTGTGGTGACCGACCCGCCGACGGTGTGGTGACCGACCCGCCGACGGTGTGGTGACCGACCCGCCGACGGTGTGGTGACCGACCCGCCTACGGTGTGGTGACCGACCCGCCGACGGTGTGGTGACCGACCCGCCGACGGTGTTGTGACCGACCCGCCGACGGTGTGGTGACCGACCCGCCGACGGTGTTGTGACCGACCCGCCGACGGTGTGGTGACCGACCCGCCGACGGTGTGGTGACCGACCCGCAGACGGTGTGGTGACCGACCCGCAGACGGTGTGGTGACCGACCCGCCGACGGTGTGGTGACGCTGCCGCCGACGGTGTGGTGACCGACCCGCCGACGGTGTGGTGACCGACCCGCCGCCGGTGTGGTGACCGACCCGCCGACGGTGTGGTGACGCTGCCGCCGACGGTGTGGTGACCGACCTGCCGACGGTGTGGTGACCGACCCGCCGATGGTGTGGTGACCGACCCGCCGACGGTGTGGTGACCGACCTGCCGACGGTGTGGTGACCGACCCGCCGACGGTGTGGTGACCGACCCGCAGACGACCCGGGGTGGTGACCGACCCGCCGACGGTGTGGTGACCGACCCGCCGACGGTGTGGTGACCGACCCGCCGACGGTGTGGTGACCGACCCGCCGACGGTGTGGTGACCGACCCGCCGACGGTGTGGTGACCGCTCCGCCGACGTGTGGTGACCGACGGTGTGGTGACCGACCTGCCGACGGTGTGGTGACCGACCCGCCGACGGTGTGGTGACCGACCCGCCGACGGTGTGGTGACCGACCCGCCGACGGTGTGCTGACCGACCCGCCGACGGTGTGGTGACCGACCCGCCGACGGTGTGGTGACGCTGCCGCCGACGGTGTGGTGACCGACCTGCCGACGGTGTGGTGACCGACCCGCCGATGGTGTGGTGACCGACCTGCCGACGGTGTGGTGACCGACCCGCCGACGGTGTGGTGACCGACCCGCAGACGGTGTGGTGACGCTGCCGCCGACGGTGTGGTGACCGACCTGCCGACGGTGTGGTGACCGACCCGCCGATGGTGTGGTGACCGACCCGCCGACGGTGTTGTGACCGACCCGCCGACGGTGTGGTGACCGACCCGCCGATGGTGTGGTGACCGACCCGCCGACGGTGTGCTGACCGACCCGCCGACGGTGTGCTGACCGACCCGCCGACGGTGTGGTGACCAGCCCGCCGACGGTGTGGTGACCGACCCGCCGACGGTGTGCTGACCGACCCGCCGACGGTGTGCTGACCGACCCGCCGATGGTGTGGTGACCGACCCGCCTACGGTGTGGTGACCGACCCGCCGACGGTGTGCTGACCGACCCGCCGACGGTGTGGTGACCAGCCCGCCGACGGTGTGGTGACCGACCCGCCGACGGTGTGCTGACCGACCCGCCGACGGTGTGCTGACCGACCCGCCGACGGTGTGGTGACCGACCCGCCGACGGTGTGCTGACCGACCCGCCGACGGTGTGGTGACCGACCCGCCGACGGTGTGGTGACCGACCCGCCGACGGTGTGGTGACCGACCCGCCGACGGTGTGGTGACCGACCCGCCGACGGTGTGGTGACCGACCCGCCGACGGTGTGATGACCGACCCGCCGACGGTGTGATGACCGACCCGCCGACGGTGTGGTGACCGACCCGCCGACGGTGTGCTGACCGACCCGCCGACGGTGTGGTGACCAGCCCGCCGACGGTGTGGTGACCGACCCGCCGACGGTGTGGTGACCGACCCGCCGACGGTGTGATGACCGACCCGCCGACGGTGTGGTGACCGACCCGCCGACGGTGTGGTGACGCTGCCGCCAGACGGCCATGCTCGGCTCGTCGTCGATGCTGTGCGTGGCGTTCGCCACCCTGCAGCTGACTCCGCACGGCGGCCGCTGGATGTTCGCGCTCTGGGTGTGGCTCATCTACGTGGCGTTCTCGGCCAACTTCTGCCTCGTGCTGACGGCCGTCGCCAACACGTACGGCCTCCAGCACGCCGGGCCCATCTACGGGCTGATCTTCAGCAGTATGGTAACTACCGCCCGCTCGCTGGGCCCATCTACGGGCTGATCTTCAGCAGTATGGTAACTACCGCCTGCATCGCCATAACCATGGTAACACGCGGGCCCATCTACGGGCTGATCTTCAGCAGTATGGTAACTACCGCCTGAATATGAAGTCACGTAGTTAAGTTAAGGACGCTCGACGTGAAGGTGTATGTGCTGATGACGGGTTATTGTGTTTTCACAAGTTTTTGTATTGTGACATGTTGTGACATGCTGTGTTGTTACATGTTGTTATGTTGTGACAGTTTGTTATGTTACAACATGTTGTGTTGTGACATGGTGTTGTGTTGTGACAGGTTGTTATGTTGTAACATGTTGTGTTGTGACATGTTGTTCTATTGTGACAGCTTGTTACGTTATGACATGTTGTGTTGGGACAGTTTATTATGTTACAACATGTTGTGTTGTGACAGGTTGTTATGTTGTAACATGTTGTGTTGTGACATGTTGTACTATTGTGACAGCTTGTTACGTTATGACATGTTGTGTTGGGACAGTTTATTATGTTACAACATGTTGTGTTGTGACAGGTTGTTATGTTGTAACATGTTGTGTTGTGACATGTTCTATTGTGACAGCTTGTTACGTTACAACATGTTGTGTTGTGACAGGTTGTTATGTTGTAACATGTTGTGTTGTGACATGTTGTTCTATTGTGACAGCTTGTTACGTTACAACATGTTGTGTTGTGACAGGTTGTTATGTTGTAACATGTTGTGTTGTGACATGTTGTTATATTGTGACAGCTTGTTACGTTATGACATGTTGTGTTGGGACAGTTTATTATGTTACAACATGTTGTGTTGTGACAGGTTGTTATGTTGTAACATGTTGTGTTGTGACATGTGACTATTGTGACAGCTTGTTACGTTATGACATGTTGTGTTGGGACAGGTCGTCAGCTCGCCGGTGTCCGTGGGACTCGCCAACGTGTTCCTGCAGAAGCTCGGCTTCCCCACCATGTTCCTGATACAGGCCAGCTTCGTCTTCTTCAGTGAGTGTCGGCGCTTGTCGACATCGGCTGTCAGGCTCTGACCGGCGTGTTCTGTTCGCCTGCCAACTCTGACACCGGCTAGACGTTGCCCTGTCAGTCCTAACTGTATGTGGAAGCCAACACATAGTTGGGGTGTGCTATCTCCCGTACTGAGGCTCGGGAAATGACACTGCATTAGTTCATCAATCACAACACTTCATGTTCATATTATTATGGTGGCTGGTTTTGCTGACTGCTGCTGTTCTCATTTCATATTTGTGTGCAATCTGATTGGCTGGTTGCAACGTTTCGGCTCATGCCATCCATTCCCCGGAAGAGGATTACAGGGCCATGCTGTTAGAAGTTGACCTGCGTGTGATTGTCGACGACTGTCCGTACGTTCAGTGTTTATGTAGCTTCGCCCGTGTTTAGCGAGCGGTATGGCATTGGACTTTCGACGTAGAATGGCCGGTTCGAATCCAACCACCGGCTGGATTTCCGAGTGCACGAGCAACTGGTCGTTGTGGCCGGCTGGCGACGCTGACACTGTGTGACCTTGCAGTCGTGAGAAAACCCGGAGATACCATTTTTATGTTTATCGCCGATGGATTGGTACGGTTAGAGTCCGAAGGAATTATTGGGTTGAAATTGGGTGCGCTGCCTTCGACCAACTGGACCAATGTTCTGTCCAACGTTACGGCCAACGCTCGACGGAACGTTATGGCCAATGTTATGACTGTCCTGCAAATTTGGGGACAAATTGACCCTGGTGTAATGGGAATGCTTAGCAGCAAAGTGGGTCGGATGACAAGACCTGATGCGCTTATTCAAAAAGGACCTCAGGATGGTTCATACCTGTTCCCTAGGAGGCCAATCCTATATCCTATTCTGATTTCCTACCACCCATTGATCAGGCGGTATATCTATGCTTTGTGTCAGAGCAGTGCCTGCTAGGAATGGAGACCCTTCGATCACGTTTATTTAACGGCAGTGCTGGGCAGGGTTTGAATAACAGGCTGTGAAATTTTGACATGCAGAACATTGGCCTCTCATTTTTATCTGGTTTGGAAGTTGAATGGTGCTGTTTGACAATCAGCTGATCAGTAATGAAATGCTCGATATTCACCGGAAAGTGCAAGCCGAGATTCTGATGTCTGCTCTGCTCTGCTCTGACAGGTTGGAGGATGCACTTGCTTTATAATGCACTGTTGTATGGTTCAGCCGCATGGATGAATTCCCATCCATCGCCGAGATGACGTCACGACTCCGCTCCGGCGGTCCACGGCAGTGCGTTTAAATTCGCGATTTTGGACGTCGAGGCACGGATGTTCATACAGCACAAAATTGACATGCCTCTCAATACCTCAGAAATTGGCATTGGTATTGCCTCGGTCACGCTTCGTTCTGCTAAATTAGACGTGTCGGCCTCCTCAGGCCATTTCGCGCCGGCTCGGTCGTGGAAATTGGCGTACAGGCATACTCCAAGGTAACGAATTACCTGGATGCGGTTCCATTTCCATGATCGATCACAAATTATCCAGGGATTTTTTAATAGCTTACATCCCTACGCCTAACTAAGCGAATTTAACCGCACCTGTCGGTGGCGACGCGCCGGGTGTGCCCGGCTGCGGCCTGACCTGCGGTCGTCGCTCGTTGCAGGCATCCTGATCACGTTGACGTTCCGCGAGCAGCGGGTGATACGGCGCAATGGGTAGATGCACCGACCGCCGCCAGGATCGCCCTTGTCGTTTGCGACAACAGTTCTGAAGGCCGTCGCCGTGCGGTGCGCGACGGATATCCGACTCACCGGTCGTCGTCGGAACTTTTGGTTGCCTCGTACGACACTAGATGGTGTGGCTGTTCTGTGTGATGAGCGCGTAAAACGGGTCTCACTTGTGCAGACTTTAATTATGCATGCTGTATGCCTGCCTCTTTGTCACATACTTAGTCATCTTGGCGGATGCGCAGCCAATATTTTCGTAAGCCTGACCAAAGAGGTCATCAAACAGGTCAGACAGGACCGCCTTCGGCTCGTGAAGTACACCGAAAATTGTTCGTCTGGCGTGGTGAAAATCTCGAAATTGCATCATTGAGATATTGTATTTTAGTTACTATACGGGGCTGGCGGCCCCGTGGCCCCTTCTCTGGACCTTTGTACCTTGCACATGTAGTCACCATGTTCTACATAATTTCTTGCTTCAGTCCTGCAGATGGATAATTAAATGATCTGCTATTTTTCCCACTGTTGAACGAGCTCAGGGAGTAATTGAAAGGCATTCTGTCATTCTGCATGACATTTACGTTTATTAATGTCTCCATAGGCATTGGACTGTGAATCTGATGTAATAGCATTCTAAGCAGGGAGCCTACGCAAGTTGCTCTCGCGAGCTTTGGAAAATAACCCATTTGTGACGTCATGCTAGCTCGACTCAGATTATTGATAATTTTTTTCTCCGTTATCGTCTACCATGGTTTCCCATAGTTTACCATGGCGTGGCTGGAGATCCCGGGTGGGTCGAGAAGTCTACCCCCCCCCCTCCGGTTTGATACTATGCTGTTAGTCTTCATTCTCCATATTCGATCTTGGGGGAGCGGTAGCTCTGTTGGTAGAGCGTCGGACTCTTGATCGCAAGAAACTCGTCGGAGCGTCGGACTCTTGATCGTGTGTTCGAATCTCACAACCGACAGCGTTTACCGGGTCCACCCAAAACCAATCGGCGCGAGCTTGGCGACGCTGGCGACCTAGCGGTCGAATGCGTCGTAAAGGAAGCCAAGGTTCTTGTCCTATTCAATCTGAAAATGTCTTGAAAATAAGAATTTTGACCCCCTGGCTTTGTGAGGATTTTCAGACCTAGCCCTAAGCAAGCATTTCTGATGGGAACCTCGGCGATATCTCTTGTGGAGTTTAACTGCCCTCTGATGATATCCCACGGGCGGTTAGTTGCAGTTGTCGACTGGTGACATCTCAATATGTTCTGGGACAAACTGTACTCAGGTTGTTTTATTCCAGAACTGCACGGGCTCAGTTTACGACACCTGACATTAGGCAACACAATATTATTGTGTGATGTAAAGGTGCAAAACAGGCAACAAGACTGATGTCCGATTTAAATGTTATATCTCTTCATACAACTACGTGCAATATGTCTTCAACGTTTAAAACATTAAAATTCAACATTTAGTGCAATTTGTCTTTAGCATTTAGAAGCGCAGTTCGGGGGGGGGGGTGCGCTAGCTCGGTTGGTCTAGCGTCGGACTCTTGATCGCAAGATCGTGGGTTCAAGTCTCACTGCAGTCTGAATTTGCGGATTCTATCCGCAAAGAATCGGCGTGGTAGGCTGGCAACGCTAGCAGCCGATGAAGCAGTGGCGATGGCGACACCTAGCGGTTGAGTGTATCGCAAGGAACCCAAGGTTCTTTACAAGCATGGCGAATGTGTCGCCGTCGTATGACGTCACCACGAGGTATGCCGGTCGGTCGGAAATTCACCGGAATTACATGCGCAGTGGTGTTTGACGGGACATGCCGGTAAAAGTTTGTTATGCAGTAATTCCGTCGACTAGTGTTATATGTCTGCGCCATACTGGTGTCTTTCACTCCACTTGCTTGTGTTCCACTGCTAATTGTCGAAGAAGTAGTGTTCGTTATGAGCACTGCTAATTGTCGAAGAAGTAGTGATCGTGATGAAGGGCATTTATTTTGGATGGGGTTATTTGTTCTGCAGCATGCATGATGACAGGTGTTTAGTGACTGTTTTGGACAATCTGATATGCTGCTATTTGGGTGTGTGACATAGTTATTGATGCTTTGTTTGTGAGTTCATGTTTTGTGTTTTTATATTGTTATTTTTGGAAGCCCTTTTGCTCTATGTATTATGTACTAAGATATTCAAGGGTAGGGGAAATTTTCAGCATCGTGGGACCTGGGGACTGTTATACAGCTATGGGGCATATTCTCTTGTGCCAGTTAAGTAAGGTAGTCACTCCTATTATTTCCCAACATGTGAGTTCTCTCTTCAGCCGTCTGTTATAGGCAGCCTATTTATGGAAGTCTACCAATGCAGGTATTTGTATATATAATAGTATGAAATATTTTCTCAGTGAGTTGAAAATATCTTGACCGAAACGCCATTACTTCTTCGGCCTGCTGTGCTGCACAACACGTGGTAGCTTTCTAACCGCTGTTCACTGTTCGGAGTGGCGATGATATCTGACCCTCAGAGTTAATGGGACAGTATGCGAACCAGAGGTTTCTTGTCCACCCTGTGTTGAAAACTTGGCCGCCGTTGATGCTGCCGTTGGAAACACGTTCGCCACTGTTGCATCGTCAGTCGACAACCCTCCTTCCACGTGACGTCATCGCAAAGAGATAGCGATGGGGCGGCCCCAATAATGGAATAACGCGTCCTAAAGGCCCAATAATGGAACAGCCGGATTCCGGCACTTTCGGTGGACGTGAGTGCGCTGCTCGGTGTTGGAAGCGTGTCAGTTTCCAATTGAGTGTCCGGCATCTGTTACGGTGCTTGCAAGACGCCGATAGAGCCTGGGCCGGCCAGCGGCCACCGTCTGCGCTCCTGGAACCGATATTAACCATTGGCGCCGCCGACTTTTTTTCGTTCCCAGAACGTGCCAAAGTGTCCGGGTTCTTCTTCTGTCGTGGCGCTTGTACGCAGCGTGAAGCACGCTGGACGGCTGCAGATCGCTGCCCGCTGTGGTGATGTCCCTCGCTCAGCTGGCTATTTGTGGCTCTCCTCCGTAACTGACCAAGCTGAGCACGACCCGCATCTGATCCGAAATGTATTGTGGCAGATCATGCGTGTTCCGTTAGGCATACTCTATACGTCAAGTCCGAGCACAACTCTGAGAGGTATTGAAGTATCACGTCTTCAAATTCGGTCGCTCTACTTCTAATTATCGTACCGTACTTGAGTTGTCATAGATTGGCTGCTGAATAAATGTACTCGATGGTGTTGAACGTGTGTATCCGACTTACAGCAGCGCAGTCGGGGGTGGCCCCGGTGGTAGTTACTCCCATCCCCGTGCGAGCGATGCGAAGGTACGTTTTTCACGTCAGGTATCCGTCTCCCAACTGGAACAATGTAACACCTGCACCCTTCACCGCCTTCCCATGCCAAGCAAGAAATTGCCAAGACACTGTGCTGTGCTTAATATATGAGGCACTGTGTGTGATATATGAGGACACTGTGCTGTGCACCTAGAACAGCATACTGTAGCATGGGTGTAATATCTAGGGGATAACATGTCGCACCCACCGCATCCCCCCTTTTTTAAAGTGACGATTTGCCCCTCGATTTTTTTAATGTCCTCAAACCTAAGGTGCTAAGATACGTACATACCAAAATACGTAAAATACGCTAAAAGTATGATCGCCGCAAAATTATACTTGACCATTTATAAAGGAAAAATATGTATGGAAGAGAATCGCCGCAAATACTAGTGGCCGACCTAGCAAATAGACAGCTTTCACAGATTATCTATCGTCACAAATCCCCGAGTGGTAAGTCGGCAAACGGTGGAAATTTCTGCTTCCAGGCCATTCTTTAATAGGGTACGAGTAGCTTAGGGGTAAGTCACTGGTCTCACAATCGAAAAGTTGTGGGTTCGAGTCTCACCTGTCGCTACTTTTCGCCCGCGACCAATCGGCGTGAGAGATTGGCGACGCTACATGACTCAACGATCGATGTGTCGTAAAACCAATAACCAACCAACCAACCAACCATTCTTTAATAACATGAACCTTGACTAGGCCCTTCTGCGAGGAATTCTTTACAAGGCGAGATATCTTGCTAAATCACCTTGTCGATTTACGTAAGCACACTTGACACCAAAGACCGACTTTGAGCCGTCTGTGTAAATGCGCGAAAAGTCGTGATATTCGTGTACTTTTTCCAATGTTAACATTCGGAGTTCCTCCGGGTTTACATGCCCTTTCTTTGAGCAGGTTAGAGTCATGTCAGTTTTCACTGGGGCAACATGCCAAGGAGAGTGCTCGGCATGATTCCACGTGCTATGGAACGCGGCCGGATATTACATTTTCGAAGAATCGAGGACATACGAGTGGAAAACGGTGATCCACGCTGAGTAATGTGACGTGCACATGATGTTCTTGAGAATATCCACCGATACGCTACATGGTTCCAGTTTTGAGCAGCATTGAATGCTTATCTCGCACCCAATAACTTACGGCGTAGCGCATGAGGTGGCTCGTCTACTTCCACCATTACACTAGCCGCCGGTGAAGTGCGAAAGGCTCCAGTAACGATGCTAATGGCTGAATTGGGGATCACATCAAGACAGCGTTTGGATGTGGCACTCGTTCCGTCATAAATAAAAGACCCATAGTCAATTTTTGAACGCACGAGCGATCGGTACATGAGAAGTAAAACTGATCTGTCAGCTCCATATGAACACCTAGAAATAGTGTTCATTACCTGAAGCCCTTTTGTACATTTGTTGATAAGGTCAGTGGTGTGAGTTACATACGTAACATGGCGACCCATCCACACCCCCAGAAACTTGATTGCAGATCTGAAAGGTATGAGGTGGCGGTTCATCCTTATCGTTCGGCCTGTGCAACGGCGTTTCCGACAGAAGTGAACAGCGGTAGCCTTTGAGGCGGATAAAGTGAAACCAGTTCTACCACACCACTCCATCAATTTCACTACAGTTAATTGCAGCTGTCTTTCCACCGTCCGCACCGTACGAGAGGAGAACCATACTGTAGAACCATGCAAGAATAGCGCCCGTCCTACCGATGTTGGCAGTACATCACCCACATCATTTATCGCAATGGCGAACAGAGTCACACTCAATATACTTCCCTGGGGAACCCCATAAATTTGTTGAAAGGTGTCAGAGATGTAGCCACCTATTCTGACCCGAAATGTCCCATTAGTAAAAAAAAATGCGTCAAGAAAAACCCCATCGGGCCTCTTATGCCTATTTGGTGCAACTTCATGAGGTTACCATGACGCCATGCGGTATCCTAAGCGCCATCAACATCGAAAATATGGCAGCGGTATGACATCGTTTCATGAAAGTCAGGCGCACAACGGAATCAAGCGCTAAAATATGGTCAAATGTGCTATGGTGTCTGCGGAAGCCACTCTGTATACAGGTGAGTACATGGTTGCGTTCTAAAAACCACACGAGTCGCAAGTTCACCATTTTTTTTGCAAACAATTTGCAAAGAGAACAGCTCAATGATACGGGATAATGAAGTGGGTCCTTTCCCATTTGATTTGGCTTGTAGATAGGAAGGACAAGCGCCCTATGCCATGTCAATGGAAATGTTCCCCTTCCCCACATTTCGTTGAACACATCCAGAAGTGTGTTCAAAGCTGTAATCGGCAGATGTTTAATAATATCATTGTGTAAGGTGTCGAGTCCTTCTGCTACGTTCTTAAGGGTGCTTAAAGCAGCAGTCAGTTCGGAAATAGAGAATGGACTATTGTAATGGGTAGAATCCATTGTTGTAAAATCAAGGGATAGTGCCTCACACCGGGCTTTGTATTCCGAAGAAACGTCTACCGTTTTTATTTTCCGATCGTTCTGAGAAGGCCCATCCAATCTCGCTAGCGACGTCCTTCGGATTAATAATATCTTGTCCATTTATGTGCAGTGTGGGGAGTAGGGTACAGGTAAGTTTGCCTGAGATACGTTTGATGAGGGACCACACCGATGCCAGTGAGGTAGAACGGTTGAACGTGTTGACATAAGCTTTCCAGGATTGTCGTGTTGACATAAGCTTAAGTGGATTTCACAAATCCACTTGGTGGGTCGTTGACCAGCCTCCACACCATCAATAAAGCGAGTCCAAACGGGAAAATGGTCACTTATACCTGGATCATCATCCACCGACCACTCTAAACAGGGAGAAAGTTCAGGGCTGCAAAGCGTGAGGTCCAGCACAGAGGTCTGTCCTATTTGCAATGTAATGTGTGTTGGAGTTCCAGTGTTAAGGATACCAAGTGGAAAATTTCGGATTATACGTTCCAATGCACGTCCACGACCAGTACTATTCGCTGAGCCCCAAACATGGTGATGTGCGTTAAAGTCACCGCATAAAATCAGCGGGGGAGCGAGCTGATTTACCACCTGCAGCAGTTCTGCAAGTAGGATTGTTCCTAGGGGTAAGTATATGAAGCATATGGTGGTAACACGGCGATGAATTATTATCCGAGCAGCTGCAGCCTGGATGTTTGATCTCAGGTGTACTTGTTGGAAGGGGACTGAGTGGTGTACGGCAAGAAGCACACCACCATGTGCCACAGTGTGGGTGACGACGTCCTTGCGTAAAACAGAGTAGTTTCTTAAATAAAAGGAAGCACCAGGAGATAGTTGGGTCTCCTGTAGGCATATTACGGCCGGTGTACGACGGTGCAAAATATATTGTAATTCGTTAATGCTAGTTCTTACACCTCTACAGTTCCACTGAAGAATATTACTCATTTGTCAGTAAGTGAAAGAGGAAGTCCTAAGCTAAGAGCGTAAAAGGCTAAGATTAACTAACTCATGGTCTTGTAGTAGGGGTCCTTGGTTTCGTGGGCATGAGCGCGGACTTCCAAACTCACTTGCCGACCCAGCACCGGGAACAGCACGCTTCGTGGATGGGGAGGATATTAGGGGGGGTGTGGTTCTACGGGGAAGGTGTCTCCGGCGGTCCCATGGCTGCTGGGGGTAATGGTGTGGAGTGGGGAGCCGTCAATGGGCGCTGGCCTTGAGACTTGGAGATCGAGGAGGTTGGGATATGTCGGGCGGTGCGACCCTGTGCTCCTAAATCCGGTGCTACAGGGCGCACCTGAACCATAGTATGACCAAGCTTTGATCTGAGATGGTTGGTGGTGGTGGGGGTGGGGGAATTGGCGTAGTTTTGGCAGGCTGGATGGGAGTGGGTTCGGTGGGTATGACGGGTAAGGATTCGAGGGTAGTGGAGGTCTTGGGAGGGGGCTTCTTAGTCCGCTGGACACGATGCCACTCTTCTGCAGCTCGCTCTGTAACGGGTGGGGTAACTGCGACTTCCTGGGCCCTTGGGGATGAAACAACGCGCTCTGCCGTGTCGGTTGTGTCATGTGCAGGATTTCCACTCACGGTGGGGGGAATTCGGTGGTCTTAACGCACTCTTGGGTTGGCTGCCTGTCCATTCTTGGTATCGTAAGGGGAACTCGAAAGGAGCGAAGTAGGGCTCTCATTTGAGAGATGAGCTCAGAAACCTTGTAAGGCTGAGTACGTTGTGGAATCACGGTACGGCTTTTGGCTTTTGATGCGTAGGTGATTCTGGGGTGAGTGTATCCATATATATCTCGGTCCTCCCGGAAGGTTACTTTTTCTGTGTGTTTGATAGCAATAATTTCTCTCTCCTTCAGGTACATCGGGCAAGTCCTGCGCACGACGAGTGGGAGTCCTGCTCTGGGCCACAGTTTGCGTAACGGTTTGTCTCGGAGGAACAATGTTCACTTCCGTGATTGTGGGAGGCGCACTTGCCACATGCAGGGCGATTACGACAAAACTGGTTTGTATGACCGAATTTCTGGCATTTAAAACATCTCATAGGGTTGGGAAAGAAAATGCGAACCTTAACACGGACGTATCCCACACGAACCTCAAGAGGAAGATCGCTCGTGTGAAATGTTAGCACGATGTTGTTAGTTGAAACCATCTCTGCACCTCTCTTCACCTTCAACTTTCTCGCTCCAATCACTCAAAGTTATACTAGTCCATCGACGATTTCTTCCTCCGGTACATCCTTCAAGTCAATTGATTCAATTGATGATACCTCTCGCCGAGTTCTTGGTTTTATGGGGTTCTACGTATATTGCAATAATTTGGTCTACCATCGTGCCACCCTTTCGCACACTGTGAACAAACTTAGTCATCGACAAAACTCTCTCCGCTTCCTCCGCTACCGCAAACTCCACCTCCAAGCCTCCATCCTTCAACTTCTCACCTTGAACAACTCTTCCAAACCGGTCACATCCGTTACGCCTATGAAAGAGGGACAAAGAACCAAGAGTCTGTGTTTTCCCTCGAAGAATAAGGACCGGCGGGGTAGCGGAAAACGTGTTTGGTCCGTCGGAACAGGTGGTCTGGCTCTCACGAGAGGGACCAGGAGTGTTTTTGGTTGTTGTCGGTGCCATGTACTGTTCTTTTGTTTCGGCTCCTTGGGCGTCCCACCCCTTAGGGGCCCTAATGGGGGACGCCTGGGTCCCGCGGACGAGAGATCACCAGGCGCCCGAGGAGCTATGCGGGGAAGGCGGCGCCTTCGCCCGGCCGGGAGAGAGATACTCACCACCCCGACCGGGATCCAGCACCGCCCACTCCTTGACCCCAGCCAGCGGACGGCACACACTGGGAAGAATCCCAGGTCCCCGGCCCGAGGCGACTAGCCACTTGGCCCGCGTGAGGGCCCACGGGCCCGCCCGCCCCTCCGGGATAACGGGACCAAAGAGGTGTGTTGGTCCCCCGTCACAACTAGCACCATGCGACGTGGGACCTCAACCTCCAGGACTCCGTCAACCCCGGGGGACGGGCCAAAGGGGCGCGGCTACCCCGATAAAACAGAGCTGGTGGGCAGGACCGGGGAAGTTGCCCTGCCTGCTCAAAGTAGTGTTAGCTGGTGTTGCAGGGCCAGATGAAGGACATGGATGTTGGGATGAGATTGGGATTGGAATGGGAGCGTACGGATGGAAGGACGAGTGAGGCACCCTTGGTCTCACCCCTCGCCGGTACGATGGTCGCCGGGTCTTTGGGGCACTCAATCCCCCCATCACGAAAAGGTGGTGCCTCATCTGGGGGGGGAGGGAAGGGGGCGGACGGGTTCAACGGAACGTACAGTGATCGGTGTGGCTTTATATTCTTTTGTGGTGGCAAGTGTTTCTCCATGTTGGCTTTGCTCGCCCACCCGAAATAATCTCAACTTTTCCCATGGGATGATATGGAGCATGCCCCACCCAATTGAGCTGGGACGGGCCATTGCCTTCATGCATTCCCCACGTCCGAAATAATTTTGAAAAATCAGCGCCCGCAGGTACAGGTGACCGGTTCATTGCCCGAAATGCCGGACTCGGAAAAACGTATTAATTTGTACCGAATCGAAGTTAAACACTTCAAGTTCACAGTGCAAACGATTGAAACTCAAAAGCATCGCAGAATTTAGACGCCCGTATCGTGCACCAAACTGAAGGCGACCTTCCACAAGCAACTCGACACAATGGCCGAGGCCGTTCCGGGTTGCCGTGGATCTCGTCTCGTTTTGTACCGTGTGCCACCCCCTGGCCGGCCCACGGCACGAACAACGACGTACGGGCGGCCACGGCCGTCACACTGCCTATATTTCAGCAAACATCACGAGTACAACACGCTCTAACCATGCACCATTGAGCACTAAACAACACACAGTTGCCGAGACTGTGGTTCACCATGCCCACTTTTCTGAGCGCGTTCCATCAAGAGCCCCACATGTAGAGTCGATGTCAGATGGCGTGCGGTTCTGCTGTCACAAACATCAGCACACATTAGTGTGTTAGCTGTAATGTGTCCAATCGTCGCCATGATCAGTGTTCTTAGTTCCTCACTCGCAAGGTCGCACTTCTATATGGATTCTAACGTGTGACACTAAATGAGTCATAGAAGTAAACGTTCTGCTGTTTACTTCTCTGTCTGTCTGCCTGTGTGTCTATATATATATATATATATATATATATATATATATATATATATATATATATATATATATATATATATATATATCTCTCTCTCTCTCCTCTCTCTCTCTCTCAGGTATGTACTAATTTGTAGGATCAGTGACAGCCGTTAGTTCTCATATGCGCAACTAAATGGCAACTGGAAGTGCACGGGTTCCCAAGTGTTTTGTTTCCCAGAGGCGTTGCACCCGAGTTTCAACAGTTCTTAAGGTGCCTTGATAGTAAACGTAATACAACGCAATACTGACGTAATACAACAGTCACACACATTCCCTCTCAAGGTGAGGTTCCTCATGTGTTCTCCCAAACACGCCCCAGAAGTGAACGGCCCACCACAGGCCACCACAGGTCTGACGCTTGTAAAGTCTGCCTTAGGTGTGTGTTTTCATGTGCCTAACCATTTTGTCCTTGAGAGCAAACTCCCGGCCGCATGTCTCACATGTGTAAGGTTTCTCTCCAGTGTGCGTTATCACATGCCTAACCAACACCGTCCTGGCAGCGAACGCCCGGCCGCATGTCTCACATTTGTAAGGTTTCTCTCCAGTGTGTGTCCTCACATGCTCAACCAAACTTCCTCGGACAGCGAACGCCCGGCCACATGCCTCGCACTTGTAAGGCTTCTCTCCGGTGTGTGTTCTCATATGCTTCACCAACACCGCCTTGACAGCAAACGCCCGGCCGCATGTCTCACAGTTGTAAGGTTTCTCTCCGGTGTGCATTCTCGTATGTCTACACAAATTCGTCTTGGTAACGTACGTCCCACCACAAACATCGCATTTGTAAGGTCTCTCTCCAGTGTGTGTTCTCACATGCACAACCAATTTTGTCCTGACAGCAAACGCCCGGCCACATGCCTCGCACTTGTAAGGTTTCTCTCCAGTGTGTATTTTCACATGCTGAAGCAAAGTTCCTCGGAGAGCGAACGCCCGGCCACATGTCTCGCACTTGTAAGGCTTCTCTCCGGTGTGTGTTCTCATATGTTTCACAAACGAACCCTTGTGAGCAAACGCCCGGCCGCATGTATCACATTTGTAAGGTTTCTCTCCAGTGTGTGTTCTCACATGCTGAACCAAACTTCCTCGGAGAGCGAACGCCCGGCCACATGTCTCGCACTTGTAAGGCTTCTCTCCGGTGTGTGTTCTCATATGTTTCACAAACGGATCCTTGCGAGCAAACGCCCGGCCGCATGTCTCACACTTGTAAGGTTTCTCTCCTGTGTGCGTTCTCGCATGTCTAGACAAACGCGTCTTGATAGCGTACGTCCTACCACAAACGTCGCATTTGCAAGGTCTCTCTCCAGTGTGTGTTCTCACATGCTCAGCCAACTTTCCCCTGCCAACAAAGGCCCGGCCACATGCCTCGCACTTGTGAGGTTTCTCTACGGTGTGTGCTCCTAAATGGATAGTCAAATGCAACGTGTGAGCAGACGTCCTGCCACCTGCCTCACACTTGTGTGCTCCCTCTCCGGTGTGTACTTTCATGTGTTTAACGAAATTGCGGTTGGCAGCGAACGTGCCGTAGCATGTCTCACACATGAATGCCTTGTTCTCGGCTCTGGTCGTCACGGTTGACGCCCGGTTCAATGTCTCAGCAAAGACTGTCTGGCCTGGAGATCTGCCGATGGTACCGCCACTGCACGCCCCGACTCCCGTGCGAACTCTGCGGTGTTGAAGCTGCCATCCGCGATGTCTACACCATTTGCCACACACTTCACACTGATACGAACTCGCTGCAGGTCTACTCATAGCCTGTCGTTGCGAAGTGTCACTGGCATCCAGGGCGCAAGGGCTGTCGTTGCTGTCGTTGGCGCTGTCGATACTGTATTGCGACGCAACTCCCCACGGCGTGCGATGACTTCGAGTACTCCCGATCCGTCCACAGTGAGACGGGGGCGCAGTGACGCCTGAAACCAAAGACATTTGGGTGTGCTTTGGAATATCTCGTAGTTTGACAGGTCCGTGTCTAGGATTTACTTTCTACGGTGAATTACAAAAATAGATGTTATTAACATGTCGAAGAGAGAAAACAAAATGAATTCAATTACTTTCGATCCTCTCAGATGTGTTAATAAACAAAGGAAGTGCTGGACGGCTTTCCAACAGCAATGGCATACCGGTCCAAAATCTGGTGCAAAATACCCGTACCGTTCGCGGAATCAAGAAAAGTTTCCGTATAATCAAGCCATATTTCCACCGTTCGGGTGCACTTCTGAGGACAACTCAGCATTAATAATGTCCACCTGAAAAAGACTTTGGACGGACCTCTAGGCGGGTGCATACCGCACGTTCTGGTTGTTCAGGACAGCTTCCGTGCGCTTTTATAGATACCCAGACCGTTTCAGCCGGTAGCGCCCAAGGAGCCGAAAAGGATGTTGAGTGTACCCAGCACAATGCCTTTGGGCGCTGACACTGTTAGACAAGCAGCCAGGAAGCATGAAGACTGACTAAAAGCTCGATTCCTTAGGTAGGCTTCTGGCATTGAAATGTAAACTTCTAGGAATATAAAGAAGAATGGAATGCACACGACTATGCGTGATTTGCATCAAGCGATATTTACGACTGGCGTGTGACCGCAACAGCATAAGAAGCTAGGTCTTAAATCGAACAGTTCTAAACGCAATGTGGCTTAGTGATGTACCCTGGCTTGACTGTATCCCCTCTCTCGCTGGAGGAGGTGGACGGAACCTGCCGAACTTAAGGGATGTCTGATCATTATCGGGAAACGTTATATCCTACCCTGTTTTACGAATGATTCATCAGTGCTGGCCGCCGTGCTCCGCATCGATCCAGGAAGAAGCACCTGGATCGAGGTCTCCTCCAAATGCACAACACGCCCCGTGGGGACGGCCGACCCCGCGTACGCTGCTCGGTCATCACTTGCGGTCAGGGGTATCAGAGCACTATCGGGCGTTCGCGGCTGAATGCTAGCGCACCGCTGTCGACAGCCGGGATCGCGCCGCCGCCTCCCTCCGCTCCAGGGCCAAAGCCCACCACGACCGCACCGCACTGCCTCTGTCTCACGGTGTCATGCTAATGTTATTGGCTGAGGTGTGGTGGTGATGGATTGGAGTTTAAGGGCGCGTAGACATCAAGGGTCACTTAGCGCCTATAACCACATTTTAATCACTCTACGGTGCTGCTATGATATCTTCCTATCTATCTTCACGGGTGGGGCTATATCACGTCAAGGCGAGCTTGTCGAATAAACGTAAAAATATTCCCAGACGCCACGACCTCAGAGTCGTTCTCTATAAGCATACGTAAAGGGGAGTCGGTATTCAACCGCCCTAAAATCTGGCGTCGTAGAGGATCTAGTAGTGTACAAACAACTAAAACATGGTAGACGGTAAGCGGGTAAGAGCAGCGCGGACATAGAGGTCGTTCGTCACCGGTAAGCATGTAACTATATGTTGCGAATGTATGACGTATTCTCAATCGGCAGAGTATTACTTCTTCCCGGCGTTTGGTTCGGTGAGAGGACAGCCACTTTCCTAGTGTTGGTTTGAAAACTCTGAGCTTACCACACTTGGAATTCCAGGCTCGTTGCCATTCTGACCGTATATTTGATAATATAGTGGGGCATAGATCCTTTGGAGGGAGCCGTAGACGGACCACACCGCCATTACCAATGGCGTGTTTGGCGGTAATGTCGGCAGCTTCGTTTCCGGCGAGTCCAACATGGCTGGGAATCCAACAGAACACGATATTTCTGCCGACGTCATCTAGGGATTTTACGACTTTGGTAATCCTCCGAACAAGTCGGTTATCCTGGTTAAGGGTGTTCAGTTCCAGGAGACTGCTCAACGAGTCTGTGAGAATCACGTGTTTTGTGGACCGTTCTTTCTGTATAAAATAGAGGACTTGTAGAATGGCATACAGTTCGACAGTAAAAATCGATGTTTGCATCGGAAACAAAAAGATCAAACACCTTGTCTACTTCCAAAAGCGCACCGGACACCAGAGGCCGCCTTTGAGCCGTCTGTGTAAATGTGTGAAAAGTCGTGATATTCGTGTATTTTTTCAATGCTAACATGCGGAGTTCCTCCGGGCTTGCCTCCCCTTTCTTTGAGCAGGTCAGAGTCATGTCAGTTTCCACTGGGACAGCATGCCAAGGAGAGTGCTCGGAGTGATTACACGTGCTACGGAACGCGGCCGGATATTACATTCTCGAAGAATCGAGGACATACGAGTGGAAAACGGTGATCCACGCTGAGTAATGTGACGTGCACATGATGTTCTTGAGAATATCCACCGATACGCTACATGGTTCCAGTTTTGAGCAGCATTGAATGCTTATCTCGCACCCAATAACTTACGGCGTAGCGCATGAGGTGGCTCGTCTACTTCTACCATTACACTAGCAGCCGGTGAGGTGCCGAAGGCTCCAGTAACGATGCGAAGGGCTGAATTGTGGATCACATCAAGACAGCGCTTCGATGTGGCACTCGCTCCATCATGAATAAAAGATCCATAGTCAATTTTAGAACGCACGAGCGCTCGGTACATGAGAAGTAAAACTGATCTGTGAGCTCCATATGAACACCTAGAAACGGTGCTCATTACCTGGAGACCTTTTGTACATTTGTTGATAAGGTCAGTGATGTGAGTTTTATACGTAACATGGCGATCCATCCACACCCCCAGAAACTTGACTGCAGGTCTGAAAGGTATGAGTGGCCGTTCATCCTTATCGTTGGGTCTGTGCAACGGCGTTTCCGACAGAAGTGAACAGCGGTAGCCTTTGAGGCGGATAAAGTGAAACCAGTTCTACCACACCACTCCATCAATTTCACTACAGTTAAATGGAGCAGCTGTCTTTCCACCGTCCGCACCGTACGAGAGGAGAACCATACCGTAGAACCATGCACGAATAGCTCCCGTCCTACCGATGTTGACAGTACATCACCCACATCATTTATGGCAATGGCGCACAAAGTCACACTCAATATACTTCCCTGCGGAACCCCATCAATCTGTTGGAAGGTGTCAGAGGTAGCCACCTATTCTGACCCGAATCGAATCGAGGTACAACCGAATCGAGAGCTAAAATATGGTCAAATGTACTACGATGTCTGTGAAAGCCACTCTGTATCGAGGTGGGTACATGGTTGTGTTCTAAAAACCACATGAGTCGCAAGTTCACCATTTTTCAAACAATTTGCAAAGAGAACGGGTCAATGATATGGGTCGATAATGAAGTGGGTCCTTTCCAGTTTTGTTTGGCTTGCAGATAGGGACGACAAGCGCCCTCCGTCAATGGAAATGTTCCCCTTTCCCACATTTCGTTGAACACATGCAGAAGTGTGTTCAAAGCTGTAATCGGCAGATGTTTTATAATATCATTGTGTAAGGTGTCGAGTCCTTCTGCTACGTTCTTAAGGGTGCTTAAAGCAGCCGTCAGTTCGGAAATAGAGAATGGACTATTGTAATGGGTAGAATTCATTGTTGTAAAATCAAGGGATAGTGCCTCACACCGGGCTTTGTATTCCGAGAAACGTCTACCGTTTTTATTTTCCGATCGTTCTGAGAAGGCCCATCCAATCTCGCTAGCGACATCCTTCGGATTAATAATATCTTGTCCATTTATGTGCAGTGTGGGGAGTAGGGTACAGGTAAGTTTGCCTCAGATACGTTTGATGAGGGACCACACCGATGCCAGTGAGGTAGAACGGTTGAACGTGTTGACATAAGCTTTCCAGGATTGTCGCTTGGAGTCAGCAATTGTGCGCCTCGCGTGTGCCCTTGCCTTGCGGAAAGCTACAAGATTTGCCATGCAGCTGTCATGATTGAAAATACGGAATCCCTTCTTTCTAGCACGTAATGCATCTCGGCATTTATCAGACCACCAGGGGACTGGTACACGGCGTGGCGTGCCCGACGAACGATGAATATATTGCTGAGCACTTTGTAACGTTGCGGTTGTAAACATCTCTATGGAAACCAATCCTTCGGAGCACTCGCCGAGTCTCTCCTCGACATCGGACTGGAAGGAACTCCAGTCAGCTTTTTCAAAAGTCCACTTGGTGGGTCGTTGACCAGCCTCCACACCATCAATAAAGCGCGTCCAAACGGGAAAATGGTCACTTGTACCTGGATCATCATCCACCGACCACTCTAAACAGAGAGAAAGTTCAGGGCTGCAAAGCGTCAGGTCCAGCACAGAGGTCTGTCCTGTTTGCAATGTAATGTGTGTTGGAGTTCCAATGTTAAGAATACCAAGTGGAAAATTCCGGATTATACGTTCAAATGCACGTCCACGACCAGTACTATTCGCTGAGCCCCAAACATGGTGTGTGCGTAAAAGTTACCGCATACAATCAGCGGGGGAGCGAGCTGGTTTACCACTTGCGAGTAGGATTGTTCCTGGGGGTAAGTATATGGAGCATATGGTGGTAACAGGGCGATTAATTATTATCCGAGCAGCGGCAGCCTGGATGTTTGATCTCAGGTGTACTTGTTGGAAGGGGACAGAGTGGTGTACGGCAAGAAGCACACCACCATGTGCCACAGTGTGGGTGACGACGTCCTTGCGTAAAACAGAGTAGTTTCTTAAATAAAAGGAAGCACCAGGAGATAGTTGGGTCTCCTGTAGGCATATTACGGCCGGTGTACGACGGTGCAAAATATATTGTAATTCGTTAATGCTAGTTCTTACACCTCTACAGTTCCACTGAAGAATATTACTCATTTGTCAGTAAGTGAAAGAGGAAGTCCTAAGCTAAGAGCGTAAAAGGCTAGGATTAACTATCTCATGGTCTTGTAGTAGGGGTCCTTGGTTTCATGGGCATGAGCGCGGACTTCCAAACTCACTTGCCGACCCAGCACCGGGAACAGCACGCTTCGTGGATGGGGAGGATATTAGGGGGTGTATGGTTCTACGGGAAGGTGTCTCCGGCGGTCCCATGGCTGCTGTAATGGTGTGGAGTGAGGAGCCGTCAATGGGCGCTGGCCTTCAGGCTTGGAGACCGAGGAGGTTGGAATATGTCGGGCGGTGCGACCCTGTGCTCCTAAATCCGGTGCTCCAGGGCGCACCTGAACCATAGTATGACCAAGCCTTGATCTGAGATGGTTGGTGGTGGTGGGGGTGGGGGAATTGGCGTAGTTTTGGCAGGCTGGATGGGAGTGGGTTCGGTGGGTATGACGGGTAAGGATTCGAGGGTAGTGGAGGTCTTGGGAGGGGGCTCCTTAGTCCGCTGGACACGATGCCACTCTTCTGGAGCTCGCTCTGTAACGGGTGGGGTAACTGCGACCTCCTGGGCCTTTGGCGATGAAACAACGCGCTCTGCCGTGTCGGTTGTGTCATGTGCAGGATTTCCACTTATGGTGGAGGGATTTCGGTGGTCTCAACGCACTCTTGGGTTGGCTGCCTGTCCATTCTTGGTATCGTAAGGGGAACTCGAAAGGAGCGAAGTAGGGCTCTCATTTGAGAGATGAGCTCAGAAACCTTGTAAGGCTGAGTACGTTGTGGAATCACGGTATGACTTTTGGCTTTTGATGCGTAGGTGATTCTGGGGTGAATGTGTTCATACACATTCCGGGCCTCACGGAAGGTTACTTTTTGTGTGTGTTTAATAGCAATAATTTCCTTCTCCTTCAGGTAGATCGGGCAAGTCCTGTCATACGACGAGTGGGGGTACTGTCCTGGGTCACAGTTTGCGCAACGGGTGGTCTCGGAGGAGCAATGCTCACTTCAGTGTTCTTGGGAGGCGCACTTGCCACATGCAGGGCGATTACGACACAACTGGTTTGTATGACCGAATCTCTGGCATTTAAAACACCTCATAGGGTTGGGAAAGAAAATACGAACCTTAACCCGGACGTATCCCACACGAATCTCACCCCGCTCGTGTTAAATGTTAGTACGATGTTGTTAGTTGAAGCCATCTCTGCACCTCTCTTCACCTTCAACTTTCTCGCTCCAATCACTCAAAGTTATGCTAGTCCATCGACGATCTCTTCCTCCGGTACATCCTTCAAGTCAATTGATTCAATTGATGATACCTCTCGCCGAGTTCTTGGTTTTATGGGGTTCTACGTATATTGGAATAATTTCGTCTACCATCGTGCCACCCTTTCGCACACTGTAAACAAACTTAGTCATCGACAAAACTCTCTCCGCTTCCTCTGCCACCGCCAACTCCACCTCCAACCCTCCATCCTTCAGGTTCTCACAACGAACAACTTTTCCAAACCGGTCGCATCCGTTCCGTCTATGAAAGAGGGACAAAGAACCAAGAGACTGTGTTTTCCCTCGAAGAATGAGGAATCGTTTGTTGTTGTCGGGCCATGCGCTGTTCTTGGTTTTGGCCCCTCGGGCGCCCCACCCCTAAGGGGCCCTACTGAGGGGACGCCTGGGTCCCGCGAACGGGAGGTCGCCAGGCGCCCGAGGAGCTCCACGGGGCAGGCGGTGCCTTCACCCGGCCGGGAGAGAGAGACTCACCACCCCGACCAGGATCCAGCGCCGCCCACCCCTTGACCCCGGCCGGCCGGGCCGGCAGGCACTGGGAAACCCAGGTCCCCGGCCCGAGACGACTATCCACTTGACCCGCGTGAGGCCCCACGGGTCCGCCCGCCCATCCGGGATATCAGGACCAAAGAGGTGTGTTGGTACCCGTCACAACTAGCACCGTGCGACGGGGGACCTCAACCTCCAGGACTCCGTCAACCCCGGGGGACGGTCCGAGGGGGCGCGGCTACCCCGATAAAACTGAGCTGGTGGGCAGGACCGGGGAAGTTGCCCTGCCTGCTCATAGTAGGGATAGTTAGTGTTGTAGGGCCAGGTGAAGGACATGGATTGGGATGAGATTAGCATTGGAATGGGGGCGTATGGATGGAAGGACGAGTGAGGCACTCTTAATCTGACCTCTCCCAGGCCGCCTGGTGGTCTGGCCGCCCGATCCTTGAGGCACGCAACTCCCCCCCCCCCTCCCCTCCACCCACCCACCCACCACGGAAAGGTGATGCCTCATCGGGGGGCTGAGGTGTTAGTTAGTTATTTGGGCTTAGGGGCGCTTCGACTGCTTCGGTTATACAGCGCCCATAACAATGTTAGATTGACAGCTTGTGATGATTGGTGCCAACAGTAGTACACAAATATTCAGAACACGGGCAGATATAAGTGAAACAGTGAAATAAAAGAGCAAGCGCAGTCAAACATCGGTGAAACAATGAAACGGGAGTAACATCAGTGAAATAGTGAAACGGGCGTAGCATCAGTGGAACAGAAAGAGCAAGCGCCAGCACACATCAGTGGAACAGTGAAATGGCTGAAAGGGAAAGGGCTGAGGTGTTATGCTAATGCTAATGGCCATCGTTGTCATGCTAATGTGTAGAAGACCACCACTTGCTGGGACCGGGCAGGGTTGCCCCGGCTGAACGGCGAGGAGGAGCCACAGCGACGGGACGCGGGTGCGCCCCTCAGCAGGGTGAGCGAGCCCTGGTGCCACGTCAGGCCGCCCCTCAGCAGGGTGAGCCAGCCCTGGTGCCACGTGAGGCCGCCCCTCAGCAGGGTGAGCGAGCCCTGGTGCCACATGAGGCCGCCCCCCACCCCCACCAGGGTGAGCGAGCCACTGGTGCCACGTGAGGCCGCCCCTCAGCAGAGTGAGCGAGCCCTGCTGCCACGTGAGGTCGCCCCTCAGCAGGGTGAGCCAGCCCTGGTGCCACGTGAGGCCGCCCCTCAGCAGGGTGAGCGAGCCCTCGTGCTACGTGAGGCAGCCCCGGCGCCGGCCAACCCCGACCCCGACGACGCGCCAGCCGCTGTTGTGCGGCGCAGTGGACGTCAGCGAACTCGGCCGGAACGGCTCGGTGTGCAACGGCTCCAGCGACTTACGACTAACTATGTTGTGTTGAGTCGATGCGCTCGACTCGGGTGGCGGGGTGAGGATCAGTTCCTCTCACAGCCGCCAGATGGCCGCTCAGTTGTGACTTGTGGCCGGCGCCCGAGGCGGCCGGGTCACGCGTCAGCGAAAACACGGTTCCACTCGCTGCGAGTCAGTGAACATAACCCACATGGTTATCATTTCCTCTCACAACCCAAGGGGTCGCTCCATGCGCCATGTGCCCGTCGGTACATGTAGTTACCATGTCCTACTGCAACCAAACGACCGCTCCCCGAGTCGTGTGCCGACTTTCACCGACGAGCGGCGCACGGGACTTCAGTGACGTCAGGTCCTTCGTTTGGCGAAATTGGCTTTCGGAACTCGTCTGCACAATCGCCGTACGCCATAATAGTAACGCCGCCGCTGTTTTGAAGTACGCCGTAACATTCGGTGGTATGGTCACAGGCAGTGTTGGATTTTCACTTCTCGGTCTTGGATTCGGAGTGTATAATTTTTTGGCTTGCCGAAGTATGGAGTGTATAATCTTGAGAAGCACTAAAAATGCAGCGATGTCTCCTGGAATGAAGAATAAAAACCCAGGGGCCTCGGTAGCTTAGATGGTGGAGCGTGGGACTCGAATATCGCGGCCGGCGGCATTTGCAGAGTCCACCCACGACCAATCGGTGTGATATAGGGTGGCGGTGCTATGCAACCTTGCGGTTGAATGCGTCGTAAAATAACCCGATAATTTTTCTTCCTCAAGAATAAAACGCCTTTAAGTCATTTGTTAGTTTCTTATCCTAGTGTCTCACAGACAACCAGATGGGGTCCACCACACATCGTCGTCTGAAGTCATCCACGTTACGTGAATGACTTATAAGGGAACTTCCTGAGCAATAGTGGAGAAAATGATCACAAAAGTATACTTAATCGATGTCAGCCAAGTTTATATATCAATACCTGCCACTCCTAGCATAGGTACCAACACCGCACAACTAATACAAATTCACAACATACCTCGAGAGCAGGACGTTCGTGCACTGCTGGGTCTAAAATGGGAGGGTCTAAAATGTTACTTCGGGATATGGGTTTCGGAATATATAATGGTTCAAGGAAAGTTATACTAAAACAATCCGTCTAAAATCTTTTATTCTCTCCACGATTAAATTTTCTTTTTTAAATGAGAAAGCTGAAAAAAAATATTGAAGTCAATCCTATTAATATTAAATGTATTTCAATGTACTTTTTGGTTCATGTCTTCAATGTTTAGTAGAAGCAAGGAATGCCTTGGAAGGATGAAAAGCGACTAGACGGACGGTCAAATTGCTGCTGTGAAACAGACTATCGTCACGGACGAGCGGAAATTAGCGTCTCATTTCGCGCCATGATTGCTATGAAATACCAAAAAATGAAAATAAGTTAGAGAAAACTGCCAGGAGAATTACAGGAAACTTTTTTCTCAATTAATAATAATGAGGACTGTAGGAAGAAATTAATCGTTGGATCAGAATGAGGCTTATAAGAGTGTAGAGGATTAGGTCAACACACGTAAATCTGAATTTGTCCGGAGTGGGGAAACCTCGCGGTCGGAGTGGCATGAATGCAACTATTCCCGCTTGTTGATGAAATTCGGAAACAATATAAGTCATGAAATCGAAAGAAGGTGAAATTTCTGGTTCTATGGATCTTCATTTTGGAGCAGTGTTAGCAGGTTTTAGGAACGTTTTGGTACCATTCAGGCAATTTTCATGTGGAAAATCCTTCCGATATCTTTTATGTATATCGCTCCTGACTGCTTAATAATATAAATATGAACGGTTTTATCCATCCCATTTGATACAGAACATATCATTATCCAAGGAACCAAGAAGAAATGCATTATCCATGGCTTTTCGTGGCAATGGTTTAAATAGTTCCGGCCGGAGTGGGAAATGGAGAGCGGTGAATCCATTGAATCCAAGAAAGGGCCTTCGTACGCGGTCGGGCTGGTAAAGGTGAATTCCTTTATTTTGTTAGCGGAGCGGAGTGATTTTTTTATTCAACGAAGGATTTTCTTGAAAGCTCTTCGCTGCTATCCAGATGGAATTGACTGCGTGTTTGGCTCGAGGTATGAGAGTTGGTATTACCTGACTATGTAGGTACCTACTTACTTACCTATATCAAATATCTTCACGGTTATTCGAGTTATTGATTTGGATAATTGCTGCGATGTTTTGCTGACAAGCGTAGTAATGAACAAAACTGATTGCTTCGCTTTTGTCTGTGAAATCCTGTTTTCACTTAGGGGACGAGTAGCCTAGGGGTAAGTTGCTCGTCTCACAATCGAAAGGTTGTGGGCTCGAGCCTCACCTGTCGCTACTCTTCGCCCGCGACCAATCGGCGTGAGAGATTGGCGACGCTACATTACTCAACGGTCGATGTGTCGTAAAAACCAATGACCAACCAACTGTTTTCACTTACCGCATTTTGAAGCGTGAATGTTTTTCTTTCAAAATTGGGGCTGGGCCTCCTCAGTGCACATTGGCTTTGCAGATATTATAGATATGCATGCATTCAAGCATTATTTGTGCATTCATGAAATGTTCAGGAATTATTAGGTGCATCCTGTCCCCATTCTCCATTGTATACCATTATACCTTTAACATTTCTGGTTTGTGACTTTCTGAATGGACAAATTTGCAGTTTAAGGTGATTTGATTTCTTGACATTTATTTTTGTGCAATGATTATGAATGTGTTCATAATGTAGGTACTTACATGATGTGACCACACATTTTTTGGGGAAGTGCAGTTGGGTAGCAAAATGACACCAAAAAGTGGCTCGGGTTTGGTTGGGAAATATACCATGAAATGTGATGTTAAAAATGAAGAAAAAGCTGCAGCCTAACTGGATGCAAGAAAGCCTTTTTTAATAAAAATTTTATAAGCAATTTTTTCCTTTAACAAATTAAAAGTGAATGGCCTATTCTAACCAAACAGTCTATGCTAGCCCAAGTGTTTCTTAAAATTCAAAAACTTTTTTTTATAATCCTGAATGATTCCGAAAGAAATTTGATAAATGGATAACTTACAAAAAAATAATATAGCATAACTTAGCCAAACCTAATATCTTTGTATGCTTCATGGAGACAAAATGTGTGTAAAACATGTGTGGAAAAGTAATTGCACCCATGACAATTCCTATGCTGTAGCAAAACATGGCTCATATCCACCAGTATTTTGGAGATTTGGGGGAAGTGCTACACTTTGTGGCTTACCAGTTGTGTGGATGCCACTCTAGCTCTTGGTGTTCATCCATACATTCTTCTGGGCACATCTGGACTGTTCTGAGGTTTGTCCACAAATGGAGAACATAGACATGAATGCATTGGTGGCTGTTTATTAATTCACCTGCACCTCATTGAATGTTCAGTGGCATTAAGATCATATTCAGACTGCAGTGATCCATATTTTGTCATCCATTGACATATGTTGTACTTGTCCATGCTAGCAAACTGATATTCTTCCAATCTGGCTGGCATCGCATTTTTGGCTCCACTCCTGCCTCCTCTTGGAATGTGCCTACAGATGACCCGAAATAACAAATGTGTATTATCCTCAATTATACTGGAAACTTCATGTGGTAGGGGACCCATGAATCTTCCTCTCCACCCAAGTTATCACTATTGTATAATGACATCTAGCTGTCTTGCTAGTTAAGTATGTCTTCATCCAGCAATGCAAGGAGTGTATTTTTTTCCGGAGTGTATAATTCTTTGGATTGCAAAAGTACCAAAAAAGGGCCACTTTTCCAACGCTGTAACTCACAGGTGTTAAATAGCAAACTAAAACAACTTGGAATAGGTAAAATAGGGAACCAACTTTGGTTCTAAATCGAATACACCTTGATAAACTACAACAACGTACGCAACGCCACAACGCCACAACGTACAGTCCTACGGTAAAGTCGTCTTGTGACGTCATCGTGCCCGTTCGCGCCGGCTAGGCTCACCGTCCGCCGCCACCGAACGAACGTGTCGGGAGCAGCACAACGACGCGTCAACAGCTACCGGGTACGGCAGCTGCGTACACACGACTGGTAGGTTCAAGGTACTTCGACCCTTTTACGACGCACTGACCTGCTGGGTCATATAGCGTCGCCAACCTCTCATTCCGGTCGGTCGCGAGTGGACTCGGTTATCCCGCCGCTTGTGGGATTCGAACCCACGGTCATACAATCAACAGTCAAAATCCATACCGACTGAGCTACCGCAGCCCCCAGAGCTGGTTTAATATACAAAGCCAACATAGATGATTGATCTTCGCGATAAGGCAGCAACTTTCTATGGGACACTGCTGTCATCTCTGCCGTATAACCAGTCAAAATGTAATCCACAAAATCATGTATGTGTAGAAATCATTTCGTCGCTACATTCACTCGGACTCACCCTCGTCTAGCGCTTCCTTGTGTTTGCTCTTCAGAACTGGCTTGAGGTCGCCGTCGTCCAGCAATGGGTTGAGCTCGCCCTCGTCCAGCACTAGCTTGAGCTCGCCCTCGTCCAGCACTGGCTTGAGCTCGCCCACGTCAATGAAGGACTCGTCCTGGTCGCTCAGTTCGCCCTTGACGCCATCACAGCTCGCCCAGTCCAGCACGCGGTACTCGCCGCTCGACAGCTCCAGCCCGCTCGCTCGACAGCTCGGCTCCAGTTGAACATCATCTGCAGGGGGCGTGGCGTAAGTGGTCTGCTGAAGTAGGGGCGGTGCCGGTGATGTGAAGATCTACCACCAAACATTGAATGGATAGCATTTCTTGACAGGATGGATTTGAAGGGGTTCTCAAACCATGCCTGAAGTCGTGTAGCTTGAACGAATCAAATCGCTGGCCTGAAGGAAAGATGGACGATTATTTCGAAAACCAGAAACAATGTATGCAAATAAGTTTGTCCAACCAAATGTCACATGCAAAAAGTATTCAAATCCGTTCAGTGTTTGTACATCAGTAGGCAAAATTGGTGCGCATTTTGGTCGGGAGGGGGATAATTGGTCCATCCCCTATACATGGATACGTATACACCATGGAACAGGCAGATACACTTCTCAGGTCTCACCGGTTATGGTCCTCGACTGCTGTCCCAGTGTGCCCGGCGTACCGTCCGCTCTGAAAACCGGCACGTCCGTGAGTCACGGCCACAATGCACAGAAGAAATCCATGGTCCAGCCCGCAGGAGGTAGCCATAGGGACGCATCAACTGCATACGCTACACAGAGGTCATGACCTTGTCAATACAACACAGAACTACAGACCTTGGTTTTGAATGACGTGGGATGCATCGGGACATATAAGTCCCTCCTGATAATGCACGAGTTGTGATGGTATCGTCCTGATGCTACCACGTATAAAAACAGTCAGACCGTAAGGAAAGTAAACCACAGACGTCCGCGAAAAGACACGTAACTCCTGATATTGCACGGGTCGTGATGGGATCGTCTTGATATTTCCACGTACAAAAACAAGTCAGACCATGGGGGAAGTAAATGAAAGGCACTAGACAAGAGACATAACATGAAATATTGCACGAGTTGTGATTGTACCGTGTTCATGCTATCATGCATAAAGAGCCACACAGTGAAGATAAATCACAGGCGTTATAGAACAGAGAAATACATTTCGAGACTGCATGAGTTGTGATGGTATCTTCGCCCTGTGAGCAGCTCAATGTCTCGAATTGTAAGTATCCCACCTATGTTCTTACTTACATCGCGTTAACCCCTTGTGGCTAGGCAGAGCTGGATCAGAAAGTTGCTATAGTATAACGGTTGCCAAAAGGAAATAGAAATGAAAGTCTCCCTAGTGACTATCAAGGGAAACACTACCACCTTTCTAACATGCGCATCCAAATGGTAAGCTAACTTTAACTGGGAGGCTAGATGTGACCTGATGTAAGGACTCGAACACCCTCTGTCAGGACAGGCCAGGAGTGCAACGCTGGCCACCGCTCTACCGAGAGGGAGACATGGGCAACTGTAACAAAGACAGCTCTAACAGCTCAAGAACAGCTCCAACAAAGACAAATGGGAATGTACATCAACAACTACACGCCCCTGTCATAAGGACACAGGTCAATGCAATTTGTCAGAACATTTGGCTTGTTACAGGTGCAAATAACCAAATTGGGGTTGACGGACCCAAAAACCCTAATAAAGAAAAAAAAAACAATTGTCAAAACCTTTGGCATTGTATTGCATGGTAATGCCACCGTTATCAGACCAAATCCACAACATGGGGTACTCCATCGCCTTCCGTCGTGCAAAAAGTCACAACATACAAGTGCATAATGAAGTACAAAAGCATTAAGTATGCACCAAGAATAGTGAGGCATCGTGGTTACAGACGATACCCAAGAGCTCAGACTGCATAAAATATGACGCTAGAGGAATAAAGAGAAATACATCTACAGATATATCAAATATATACCTACGTGCATGATTAGATCAGGTTGCCTCCGACAAAGATACTGTGGATAATCCTGTGGTTCAGCTTCAAAAGAAATTGCTTGCAACCGCGCTAACTGTGATCTCCATTCGTGCGCCTCAACGGCATTTATGTATGATTACTAATGGAATAGATCGGAAGACAGCTGGATCCAAAAACAGGACGCAAGACCACGGCGCAGACCTATGGTGTCTCTAGTCGGCATGGCGCACTAAAAGGAACCGCAGACTGACGATGTTGCTCACGTGAGTTCCTGATTGGTTGGGACGCGAGAGAAGTCCTCCGACGGAGAATGCGGACCAATGAAGACCCGCTCCTCCTTCACCCTGCCAGCCGGCGTCAGCCGATTGGATGCCAGTGCAGCGGAGGCCGGCACAACCTGCGTTTGGAGAAGGGTCGCCAGCGTCAAGAATGGTGCGTACAGTCATTATGGTTCTGTTGAAGCCTGCACTTACAAACAGCATTGCAGTCCAGCGGGAAATGCGAATATGCTGGGCTGAGAACGTCTTGTGTATGCCAGGATTGAGGGAGTAGTTCGCTGTCTTGACTCCGACGGAATTTCCTCAATTAAAAAGCACATTTCGAGTGATACGCCAGGAACACAAAGACAACCTAATCTCATGCATACAACATTAATCTTTGGCTAGATATCAGTGTACCTTGTTTGAAGATTATACAGGGGTATGGGCAGACATAAACAGCAGACGCATGTTCTGATGCAGACAACATACATATACACATGATGACCAAGCTTCATAAACACACAAACAATGCACGTTGGCATCTTGTAAATTAATATTGTGTACACCACCAGTACTGTAGAGGTGTGACAAAGGGGTGGACATAAACTGCAGACATTTGTTACCATGCAGACAATATGCATACACATACAAGGACAAAGCTTCATAAACGCACAGCTTGAACACATACAGCTATGATTTGGCTTCCTAATTTCATAATAAGGCTACAACCAGAAGCTACCTTTGTTACCATATAAGATGCCTATATAGGTGCTGGATGAGCCATGGCTAGCTCAAAGCACGTGGAAAGTCGAACCTCAGTGTGCCAGTCATACTCAAAGGCACAAAGTCCTCCACGAAATTCCATTACTGACTATTAGCTCCATCAGACCGAGATTATGTTCGGTGATGGTGATTATTGGATCCACAAGGCCCATGCTGCTTTAGGTGTTGGTGGTAATTAACTCCACCAGACAGAGATTATTCCAGTCAGTCAGATATATTGAGGTCTCCACAATAATATGGCTTTTCATCCATCTCGTCAATAAATTGAGGTAAGAGTATGTACATGATCCTATTTCTCATATCAATAAACAAGAGTCAACTAAAAATCATCTAGACATAAGGTGGTGGTGATTATTGGCTCCAAAAAGCCCATCCTGCTTTAGGTGGTGGTGGTGGTAATTAGCTCCATTTCACCGGCATTATCTTATAAAAGGATAAAAGGGATAAAAATCAAACTTAAATGAACATATCTGATTCTCGGTGAAGCTTTGGGAAAGCAAAGGATGCAACAAACACTTTATTAGGGTTTCAAAGGCGAGACGTTCGTGTGAAACCAGACCTGCCCGGTCAGGTTAACTCTTGTGCCAGACACGTGTGAGCGTAACAGTTACCTGGGGTCGCGGTAGCTGAATTGGTAGAGTGTCGGACTCTTGATTGCAAGATTGTGGGTTCGAATCTCGCAACCGGGGGCAGTATCGAGTCCGCCCGCGACCAACCAGCTGATATGTTGGCGGTGCTATGTAACTAGGCTCTTCAATGCAATGTGAAAGAACCCAAATTTTTTTAAAGCAGTTGGCTCTGGCTTCGCCATCGTTTACGCAGATATTTGGACTTCATGCGATCAGCTCACCATTATTTCATCGTCACAGCGTCTGATCTTCAGACGAATTCGCTGAAAGGTGGTCCACGGGGCTGGCTGGGTCGCCACGTCCCCACCACCATCCGAAGCTGCATCATGGAACTTCAGCTTGACAGTAGGCTGGACAGATGGCAGCAATAATGAGTCCCTGCTCAGGGTGGTCTTGCAGGACATGCTGGGAAAAAAAAAAGTTATTTACACACTTCCAGGCAAGACAGCTAAAGCTAACTGTTGCATTGAAGTTTGTGCCTGGCTGAGTGAGTATACTATTGGCTTAAATTTGAGTCTCAAAGACGGGTGTAACACTATGACACCATAACACTATTCAAAATGACTGTAACACCACGACAAATTTCAACATCCTACTGTGCTCATTTTGACATCTCACACCTACAAAAAAAAATATTTTAATGCTCTGTATCCTACCATTACCTACAGATTATGCCCTACAGACACTGGGAAACTACACAACACTGGCAAGTCTTTGTAGCCAATTTTTTTTTTGCAGGCCACAGCAGTCTGGTGCAGATTGTTGAGTGATGCTTATCATGCTGATGATTGGTGATGGCCAATAATTGACAGACTCTTGTGAATCAAGTTAGCTATGGACAGCTACTGTGTGCTTACATTTTACTGGATCTCAGTATTATAGTTATGATCAAGAGGATTCCTGCAATCCCCACCTGTAAGTTAAGGATTTTCAAACTCAAATGTAAAATGTAGACACAGAGACCCTAGGTGCAACCTGGAAGAACTAGCCAAAGCATAGCATGTATAAGTATGGAGCATGTATGGAGCATAAGGGGCAGAGGCATCTCCATGATTGGTGGGGTTACAGGGGCAGCCACTCCCTCAACCTCGTAACACTCTGAGCTATAACTTCCAACATCTCAGTTTTTTAAAGGAAAAATTTGAAGAAATCTGGAAAGCCTGAAGTGCTCTGTGGATGGCACTGACCAGGGATAAAGCCCAGTGAGGATGCAGAGCTGCCACCAATCCCCAAACACTGAACACTGAATTATAACTGCCTAAACTTGAAGTTTCAGTGCACTGAAATGGGTAAAGTTGTCTTAGTGCTTTGGGATTAAAACAAAACAAACCATTTGGAATGCCACATTTATGAAGGTGACTATGCTGATGGGCCACTTATTTCCTGTGCAAATGTTTTTGTTTTTTATGTAATTTTTTGGGGGAAAAAATTTCCAAAGTAAAAAATACTTAACTAACCTAACCCAACCCAACTGTTTGCTTTATGGAGGCAATTGCATGTAAAAGCTTTTCTTTTTACCACCTTACAGTACATGAATGAGTTTCCTCTCTCACATTTTTCTTATTACATTTTTTCCTCAAAAGCAGCTTACAGCTCAAAAGCACAGGGTTAGGTTGCTTTTTTAATGTTGAGGATTTTCAGAAAATAAATTGCTCAACATTTTCCTAGTAATATTTTTTGATACTTCCCCAAAGGTACACAAGGCGTGGGTTAGGTGGCTAGGCTAGGTGATGTATTTTAAAAAACATTCTCTGTATGCATTACCTAACTCAATGCCATTTTTGGCATTATTTTTATCACAACCTGAAAAGTAAGCAGTTGGACAGAAAACATGTGATCACGTCAGCTCAGACATCTTCATAAACACAGTACACATACTTTATATTAAGTTTTCCAAATTATTGTCAGCTGACTGGCAGTCACAGCTATCGGTGACATCACTGAAGTGTACGAAACAACACCTTGAGCCAGATGCACTGAATGAGCCCTGGGGCATCAGCAAGAATATTTATATGGAGCCACTGTGGTGCTCTGCTCATTCAGGGGCATCACTGGGTTTACTTCTATAGAAGTAATCCCAGTGATGCCCCTGAATGAACACACCAACCTGTAGAAATATACTTGTTGACACTGATGAGCTCAAGCCCAAGGGCAATTCTGGGGTCCAGGGGTTGAAGCGGTGTTCACTCTGAGTGTCATAAGGAAAATTTACAAGGGTTGATGTGGTGGTCATTCAGGGGCATTAGCAGGTAATTTATGTCTAGGGAGCAGCTATGGAAGTAAGGAGTTGGGGTGGGGTGAGCCTTGTGGAAAAGCCAGTTCAGGGATAACACCAGGGATCAGTCTCAAAGGGTGCTGCTTCAGATGAAACCAGATGAAACATGTTAAGCATAACCATGATATGGCTTTGCTAATAGGCTGCAGTTGAGGGTGCCAATGCCAAGGCATGACCAGTGAATATTTAATATATATTGCTTCAGGTAGCAATTCAAAGGAGTTACCAAGAATCTGCATGTGGGATGTGATTGTGTAGGTGTTCAATTCACAGATGTCATCATGGATTTGTCTCAAGGGTGAAGATGATACAATTACAGATGACCTTAGGGGACACAAAATATCCCTCACAAACCATATAGTCACCATGCTTTAGAAATGGCAGAGTGTTTCTGGTGAAGTATTATCGCTCTCCTGAATTAGCACATCAACCAAGTAGAAATAGTCCTGTTGATGAAATATTCCTGGTGAGGTTAATGGGTTCATTCAGTGCACCCAGCTCATATTCATCCAGGACTTGTCATGGGGTGACACACGTCTAGTCCTGAGAGGCACCACCTGAAAAATTATCTGGATGAGTGCCTTTGTTGAGAGGAATGCCTAGTTCCCTCCCTGTATATACCCATGCTCTCTATCTATAAATTGTTTACCATTCCATAGCTTTTATCCATTCCATCAAATGTTCCATTGACAGAATATGCAGTTACACAAGCACTCTGACACAAAAAACCATTTCCAACAGCCTCAAAATCAGTATTAATGGATTTTAGAGTGAATCGAAGTTGAAGAAATTGCCAAGAATATTTGTCTCCCTGACACGACGGACAACACATGGCCTTCAGACACATTTACCAGGTTTTAACAGCATTAAAGATAATCCACAGTACCTATTTTCCCATTAAAACAGTTGCCCATTCATATTAACCTCCTAGCTGCTGAAGCAACACAAGCCATCCACTGCGTGTCAGCTTCCAGGTCAGAATCTGACTCAGAAACCATTTCTTCAAACATTCTTTCTTCATCCTCGAATAGTTTCTGCACAACATGGTCCATTTTCGTCCGACGGCAAAAAACAAATACAATCTTTAAACAATACCGACACTGTTACGCTGGATCCGAGAATGCCACCGCAATGCCTATCTGCGCCAAATACCACTACAATCATTCCAACGTCAACAGCTGATTGAAGGACAAACCTCTACCCTTTCCTTTTTTTATTCTTAAAAAAAAATAGCAGACGCCAAGGCTCTGGCTCTGCAGCCTACTGCACGTGTGTTGACAGCTGGCTCTGCAGTCTACTACTCGTATGTTGACTGCTGGCTCTGCAGCCAGGTGTCGGCAGCTGAGTACGGCCCAGCCGTGATGAGCCAGGTCACAGCGGTGAAGTAACTGGCTCTCAGTCTCTGCAGCACGAGCGGCGCCCGCAGTGCTGCACAAGTCCACGCGACGCGACGAAGCAAACGCGAGGCCGTCACCGCGCTCCGTCCAGTTGTCTAGCGACGTGCGCATTGTGTGTGGTGACTCTGTACGTTGTGGGTGTGTGTTGACTGGCGTTGGCTGGCAATACAATACCGACACTGTTACGCGGGGCCGGGACCGAGAATGTCATCGTAATATCCCTGGTAAAGGATTCTAGGACAAATGTACGTAAGGACAAATGTACGTAAGGACAAATGTACGTAAGGACAAATGTACGTAAGGACAAATGTACGTAAGGACAAATGTACGTAAGGACAAATGTACGTAAGGACAAATGTACGTAAGGACAAATGTACGTAAGGACAAATGTACGTAAGGACAAATGTACGTAAGGACAAATGTACGTAAGGACAAATGTACGTATCGCAGATGTACGTAAGCAAATGTACGTAAGCAAATGTACGTAAGCGCACATGTACGTATGGCAATTGTACGTATGCGCAAATGTACGTAAGCGAAAATGCACGTATGCGCAAATGTACGTTTGCGCAAAAGTACGTATGCGCAAATGTACGTAAGCGCAAATGTTCGTATGCGCAAAAGTACGTATGCGCAAATGTACGTATGCCTAAATGTACGCATGTGCAAATGTACGTAAGCGCAAGAGTACGTAAGCGTAAATGTGCCTAAGCGCAATTCTACGTATGCGCAAGTGTACGTATACGCAAAAATGTGCATACACAGATGCATGTAATTGCAATTGTCGTAAACGCAAAAACAACTCTAGAGCAAATGTACCGAAGGAGAAATGTACGCATGGTATATGTACGTAAGCAAATGTACGCAAGCAATTGTACGTATGTAAGCAATTGTACGTATATGCCAAGCACGTATGGCAGATTACGTAATGACATAAAGACATAAAAGATTAGTGCAACTCTGAGCCACAAGGGCCCTTCTTGGTTGCACTCTGTACACTGAACCAATTTCCCACCAAATCTGCCAATCAGCCATCCCTGTAATACTGAAAAGCAAGCCCTCTATTCTTATAAAGATTGTCTATGCTGTTTTTAAAGATGTTCAATGTGCTGCTACTGACGATGTTTTCTGGCAGCTGGTTCCAGTGTTCCACTACCCTGTTGGTGAAGAAAGTTTGCCTTAACCTTGTTCTGCTGTGGTTAATTTTAATTTTGAATTTATGACCTCTAATTGCATCATTTCTGTTAAATTCAAACATTTCCCCAAGGTATCCCCTCTCCAGACCATTGACAAATTTAAAGACCTCGATGAGATCTCCTCTCAGCTTTCTATATCTAAGTGAAAACATATTCAATTTCTTCAATCTTTCCTCATATGCCAGGTTGCTTATGCCATTAACCATTTTTGTAGCCCTCTTTTGTACTCTCTCTAAAAGCCAACAATCTTTTTCATAGCTAGGAGACCAAGCTTGGATGCAGTATTCCAAATGTGGCCTGACGTATGCACAGTAAAGCTTCCTGATCACTTCCTCACTTCTGTATGATACATTCCTCTTTATTGCCCCGAGCATTCTCAGTGCCTTCTTCCTGGCTTCCTTGGTCTGTTCTGATGCCCCCAATTTTGTGTTTAGAATAACACCTAAATCCTTCTCCTGTTGAGTCACTGCTAGCACTTGGCCGCCCATCAAGTATGGAGCCTTCATGTGCTGCTTACCTACATGCATGAATTTGCACTTATCAAAGTTAAATTTCATTTGCCATTCTTCGGACCACTTCACAAGTTCGTCTAAGTCTTTTTGCAGCGAGATATGCTCATCCTGACCTGTTATTGCCCTAAAGACCTTCAAATCATCCGCAAATTTCAAAACTTTACTGCTTAGGCCACTTTCAATGTTATTTACAAATATAATGAACAGTAATGGCCCTAGTAGTGACCCCTGGGGGACTCCACTAAGAACATTTTGCCATGATGACTTTGTACCATTTAGCATCACTCTTTGCTGTCTATCTGAAAGCCACAACTCTATCCATTTTAAGATGCTACCTGCAATACCATGGGACTGAAGCTGTATCATTAACCGTTTATGGGGTACCTTGTCAAAGGCCTTACTAAAGTCAAGATATGCTACATCAACCTGATTTCCCTGATCAAATTGTTCTGTGGCGAAGTTAAAAAAGTCCAAGAGGTTTGTGAGACACGATCGTCCTTTTCTAAATCCATGTGGAGTATCTTGAATCAATCTGCTACCTTCCAGATAACTAACTATTCTATCCTTGATAATTGATTCGAGTACCTTGCAGACTAGGGATGTGAGACTTATTGGCCTATAGTTTTCAACTTTCCCTCTTTCTCCTTTCTTGAAAATAGGAACTACATTTGCCCTTTTCCAATCGGTTGGAATTTCATTATGTGAAACTGATCTACAAAATATTATACTAAGTGGAAATGCCAGTTCCTTTTCAGTTTCCCGCAACACCCTAGCATAAATATCATCAGGTCCTGCTGCCTTATTTGGCTTTATTTTCCTGATGTGATTGTAAACAACATCACTACCAATGAAATCAACATCATTTGTCAGATCCCATGTAACTGAACTATGGTGTACGGTCGGCAGATTGGTCATATCTTCCAATGTAAACACTGATTTGAACTGCTTGCTCAGCTCCTCAACCATCTCACTATCCTCACCCAATGTAGTCCCGTTTACTTTCAGTGGACCAATTGTGCTAGAAACTTTACTCAGCTTGTAGAAACTAAAGAACTTTTTACTGTCCCCATTACAGTTTCTAGCTAAATCCAGTTCCTTTGCTCGCTTTGCTGCTCTGGTTTTTTTGCTTCACAGTGTCTCTAGCTTTTCGATACGCCTTTAGATTAATGACATTTGAGGCTTCTTTAAAAACTCTAAATGCAGTTTTCTTAGCCCTAATTGCTTTTATCACGTCTGGTGTAAGCCATGCTGGCTTTCCTACCCTTCTTTTGCGTCTTTGCTTTTGGGGGACATGTCTAATCTGAGTTTCCTTTAAGTAAGATTTGAACTTTTCCCACATTTCACAGGCATTTAAATTGGAGAATTCTTCTTCCCATCTGATGGCACTTAAAGCCGCTCTCATGCCGTTAAAGTCTGCTCTGTTGAAATTTGGAACCTTTACCAAATTATCCTTGATAATTTCCCCTACATGTGCCTTGAATCTAACTATGTTATGGTCACTTTTTCCCAGCGTTTCGCCTACAGTCAAGTCTTGAACCAAGTCACTTAAATCCGAGAATACAAGGTCCAAGAATGAACCATGCCTGGTAGGTTCATCGTAAGCGCATATGTACGTAAGCGCGAAGGTACGTACGGTAGATGTACGTATAGGAAATGTGTATAAGAGCAAATGAACGTATGGTTAATTTACGTAAGCAAATGTATGTAAACGGAAATGAATGTAAGCGAAAATGTACGTAAACGCAAATGTACGTAAGTGCGAATATACGTATGTGCGAATGTGCGCAATCGCAAATGTACGTATGCGCAAATGTAAGTAAGTGCAAATGTGCATATGCACAAGTGTACCTAAGTGCAAAAATACGCATGCGCAAATGGACGTATGTGCAAACGTACACAATCGCCAAAGTACGTGTGAACAAATGTATGTAAGTACAGCTTTACGCAACCTAGGTGTATGAAAGCGCTCGTGTACGTAGGTACACTTGTACGTATACGCAAATGTACGTAGTCGCAAATTTACGTACATGCAAAAGTACGAATGCGCAAGTGTACGTATGCGCAAATGTACGTAAGCACAAATGTAATGTGTATGCGCAAATGTATGTAAGCGCAAATGTACGAAAGCGCAAATGTACCTAAATGCAAATGTACATATGCGCAAATATACGTAAACACAAATGTACAGATGCTCACATGTACGTATGATCAAATGTGCGTACGTATGCGCAAATGTATGTAAGTGCAAATCATCACGATTTGACTCGCACGATTTGCAACCGACCAGCCAAGGAAAGAGTACCAGACACTTCGCATCTCGCAAACTCGAGATTGAACCTGGACCAGCAGCCTAGTGCGTCGCGAGGCCGAACACCATCAATAGGCTTCGGCGCCACGGGCGTAACTGAAAGGTCATTGCCAACGTGCACCAGCAACGGGGCAACAAACAAAAAGGCCGGACTGCGCCGAAGGCGTGCTAAGCTAGCCGCGCCAACGCCAGCTGCACACGGAGGACACCGACTACAAACCGCCCGACCAGCTGCCACCATCTCGTCTATTCTACACCACGGACTCTCAGCTCTACCCTACACTGCCATCTCTATCATCTCTACCTTGGACTACCATCTTCGCTGGATCTACAACTTCACTTCAAGTTGGTTCGGCGGTTCCACCCCCCCCAAACCAATGCCGCCGATACATGCAAAGTGTACCCTTTTTTCCTACTCCACCACCAAGCCCAAGACCCACGATGAACACTCCTACGCACCATGCCCAATATCACCACAACAAGCGAACCGGTGGGTGATTTCTATCTCTGCCGCCGGGTCGAAGGTCGCCCTATGACCAGCCTTCACCCCTGGAAGATGGAGACTGAAATCGCCCGTCAGACATAAGCTCCCCTACATGCACGCCATCTAAAATACGTAATTTTACGCATACGTACATTTGTGCATACATACATTTGCGCCTACATTATGTCCACCTACGTACATTTGCGTATGCGTACAAGTGTGCATACGTACACGAGCGCTTTCATACATCTAGGTTGCGTAAACCTGCACCTGCATACATTTGCTCATGCGTACTTTTGCGATGTGTACGTTTGCGCATACGTCCACTTGCAAATACGTACTTTTCCACTATGGTACACTTGTGCATATGTACATTCGCACTTACGTACATTTGCGCATACGTACATTTGCGGTTGCGTACATTTGCACATACGTATATTCGCACTTACGTACATTGGCGCTTACATTCACATGCGTTTATGTACATTTGCTTACGAAATTAACCATACGTTTATTTGCTCTTGCACACATTTGCTTTACGCACATTTACCGTACGTACCTTCGCGTTTCCGTACATATGAGCTTACGTAATCTGTCGTACGTACTTTAGCACATACGCACAATAGCTTACGTACGTACAATTGCTTGCGTACCTTTGCTTACGTACATATGCCATACGTACAGTTCTCCTTCCGTACATTTGTTCTATAATTTCTTTTGCGCTTACGTTCACTTGCAATTACATACATTTACGCATACGCATTTTTGCGTATATATACACTTGCACATACGTATATTTGCGCTTACGTACATTTACGCTTACGTACTCTTGCGCTTACGCACATTTGCGCATACATACTTTTTCGTATACGAACATTTGCGCTTACGTACTTTTGCGCATACGTACATTTGCGCATACGTACATTTGCCATACGTACTTTTGAGCTTACGTACATTAACCATACGTACATCTGCGCTTACGTACAATTTCCATCAATACATCTGCGTTTACGTACATTTGCTTACGTACATTTGCGTACGTACATCTTGTTTATTTGTTTGTTTATTTGGGCTTAAGAGCGCCTGAACGTCTAGCGTTTTGCGAACGTCGGTTATTTAGCGCCCATTACTATTTTATTCTTCAGAACATGACATGGAATTCGGCATGACTATTATTGAAATGGAAAAATAACGTGCAATTGTGTAGCAGCTACGTAACGGTATATTTTCACTGTGTCAACGATTTCCGAGTTGTCTCCTAAAACATCGGTATATGACATTGCATGACGGTTTGGGCCCAAGTAACGCCTTCGTGCCTCCTGGAAGTTGCGGCATGAAAACAGCATGTGGCGGACAGTCATATGTGAGTTACATCGATAATCGCGTGGTTTTTCATCCTGGATCAGAAGGTGTCTATGTGTAGCGTAAGTGTGCTCTATTCGTAGTCGTGCTAAAATTACCTCTTCCTTTCTACACTTCTTTAGTGACGACGGCCATGGCACCAGAACTTGCTTTATATAGATCGGAGCTTGTTTGAAACCTGATAATTCCAATTTGTTTGCCACTTTTCTTGGAGAAAAGCAGATACTTCTGGGTAGAAATCCCTAGCGAGGAGAGGCAAGGCTCGAGTCCAACGAGCCCCCGCGGCGCGCTTTGCAGCAACATCGGCTAGCTCGTTACCAGTGATACCGGTAGGGCTAGGAACCCAGCAGAGGACAATCCTCTTACCAGCTCTGCTCAATGATGTCATGCGAGTTAATATCTTCTCAGTGAGTTGGTTGGTTGGGTAAAAAGATTGTAGGGCCATCAGGCTATTCAACGAGTCTGTCACGATGATATTGGAATCCTCATCTCCAACCTCAATAAAAGACAAAGCTTTAATGATCGCCACCAATTCCGCAGTATACACAGACAGGCCCGCATCCAGGATTTTTCCATGGGGGCCCGAACCGAAAGGGGCACTTGGCCAGATCCAAACGGGCACTTTGCGGTCCGAGGCACACTGGAAGGTTTGTTGACCGGGGGTGGTGGATATGAAAGAAAATTGGCCAAAAGGGCAGTTATGGCACAGGCGGGGCACATGAGGCAAGTCCTTTTTGGGCTAAATTTGGGACATTCCGGCCAAGAGGGCAATTTGTTGACCGGGAGGGATAGGCGTGAAAAATTACCCCAAAAAGGCAGTTTTGGGCCCAAAGGGCACCTTTGGCACAGGCGGACCACATCAGGCAGGTGATTTTTGGGCTGAATTTGAGACATTCCGGCCAAGAGGGCACTTTTCGTTCAAAAGGGTACTTTGATCTCATGGGGGGGCGCGGGCCCGCTGCCCCCCTCCGGTGCGCCTATGTACACAGATGCGTGGGGTGGCAAAGTAAATGACCTAGTTACCGTTCCACATACGAATGCGCAGCTGTTTCCAGTCGTTGTTTTGGATCCATCAGTATAGGTTCTGGAGTAATATCGATTTGATTCCAATAGTTGCAGTGCTTCTGCTTTGAAAAGCTCTGGAAGTGTGTTTCCTTTCTTGGCTGTCGCGAGGGAAGTATCTGTCGTGGGTGAAATTTATTCCCATGGTGGGGTACCAGGGCGTTTTATTTTCGCGACACCTCGTAGTGATATCCGTACCTCTTCAAGGAGAGAGCGGATTCTGACGCAAAAGGGCCTTGGGTTTTCTCCTCTGTGTCCGCCAAAAACTGACAAGATGTGATGCGAGAAAAGTGACTTGTATTTGGGATGCGCTGGAAACTGCTTTAGCCTAATTGCCCACTGGAGTTCCAGCTTTTCACGTTTGTTTGCTAACGACGGCCCGTGGGCCTCTGTCAAAAGGCTCTCAGCCGGCGATGATCGAAAGGTCCCTGTGGAAATACGTAATGCTGTATGATGTATAGCGTCGAGCTTCCGCTTGACTGAATTACTTGCACTATCGTATATAAACGATGCATAATCTGATTTCGAACGAATAAGATAACGATATAACAACAGAAATGTTGCTCTGTCAGCTCCATAAGACGTTCGGGACACACATTTCATAATATTCATGGCTCTGAAGCACTTATCGCGCAGAGTGTCAAGATGGTCCCTGTAACTTAGCCGGCTATCCATGGTGACTCCTAGGAAGCGGGAAGCCGGTCGCACAGGTATTTGATGGCCGTATAACTTGATTGCCAGCTCTGGGCAATTACGGCGTCGGCAGAAGTGAACATCCACAGTTTTCGAGGTAGAAAATCGAACCCCATTTAAAATGGTCCACCTTTCAAGGCGGGCCACGGCCATCTGTAGTTGTCTTGTCATAGATTGAGACCGCTAGGCACATGACCGAATAGCTAAGTCATCAACAAAAAGTGACCTACCAATGCTTGATGATAACACGTTTTCGATGTCATTCATCATAATTGAAAATAGTGCGACACTAAGAACGCTTCCTTGTGGAACACCGTTTTCCTGAGTAAATGTTTGTGATGTATAGCTTCCCACGCGAACCCGAAAAACTCGATCAGACAGAAAGTTTTCCAAGAATGTACCCATTTCTCCACGTATCCCGTGATTCCACAGTTTCCTGAGTATTCCTGGTCGCCATACCGTGTCATAGGTTGCCTCTATGTCAAGGAACACTGCACCCACGTGTCGATTCTGCATACAATTGTGTCGTACCACAGTGTCTAAAAGCAATACATGATCCAGAGTGCTGCGAATTTTCCTGAAGCCGCACTGTGAGTTTGTAAAATGTGTTTGCTTTCCAGGAGCTAGCTAAGACGGACATTTACCATTCGCTCCATCAACTTGCAGAGGCATGATGTCAAAGAAATTGGACGGTAGTGTAGAGGGTCGCGACCACTCTTACTCGGCTTCATTATCGGTATCACAATCGCTTCACGCCACGAAGATGGAAATGTGCCACTTTGCCACTGTGTGTTGAAGGAGACGAGAAAAACAGCCAAAGCACACGGTAGAAGATGCTTCAACATAGCATTGTGGATTCCGTTAGGCCCTTCTGATGCATTTCCCATCAGATGCATTTGATTGTGCTACATTTATTATAGCAAACTACATTTATTACCATAATCATAACGACGTGACCACTCATTATTGTCATGAATCCCATATTTTGAATTGACAAACCAAAGAATACAGAAAATTCAACTTTGTGTGTTGCAATATATGCTGAAAATTACAGTCAAATATCAGGAAAAAAACCTATAAAGCTAGCCTACTGATCCTGGATAATTGTCCCATGCTAATGTTTGATTCCCTCCACCCCAATAATGTTGGATCCCTTGCTGCCTCATCATGATTGATAGCATAAAATCAACCTCATTTCAAAGTTAATGGTTCGTAAGGGTTCAAATACAACTTCCACCATTTGAGTGCGCTGGTGTACTCTTAGATCAGAGCTTCAGCTGCGCGACAGTTCGGAATGATTTTCTGGGATCTTTCTGGTGGATTGAGCGGGCCGTCAACATTTCATTTACCCAATATAATATTTCATTTACCCAATAAATATTTCATTTACTCAATAACTGAATAAGCCACAAGAGTTAGACACTCCTGAGGAGACTCAGCGTCTTCATAAATCCAAAGACTATGGAATCTCACCAACCTTCAAGTCGTGGCGGGGCGCCGAGCTTGTGAGCGTTCCATTGATGAAGAGCACAGAAGTGCCCCACTTTTTAGCAGTTGCATGCAGGGATGCGGAGCCGCAGCCGGAGCCGGAGCCGCCGGAGCCGCCAGAGCCGGAACATTTTGCCCGGAGCCGGAGCCGTCAGAACATTTTACTCGGAGCCGAAGTCGGAGTCGGAGCCGTCAAAAGCAGGGCGGCTCCGATTCCGAAAGAGGTGTAAATTAAACAAAATTAACAAACGTGAAATGAACACATAACCTAGTATGGTATGGTATGGTAAGCAAACGCATTTTTTTAACCAAAATGTTTATATACGAGTAACACGTAAAATGTCATCAAATAATGGTAGAATAACCAATTACCATATTCTAACCTCGGTAGTCAATGCAACAGTTACATGTTTAGTTTAGTTAAGTTCATTGTTTCCATCATCAACGGGTTCTTGTACCTTATTAGAGATGAGGTCAAACATTACAATTTACAACAATAGTGTTCCTTGGATCGTTCACCGCAGAACAGCTGCATCTTCGGGCCGTCCAGTCCGTACATCTGGAACACTATGTTGAAGCCCTTGGTGTGCTGCGTGGAGTCGGTGATATGGGTGTCGACGTGCTTGTATGTTTCCTCCGCAGGTTTCCCCTTCACGGCAGCCAGAATATCGAACCCAAGATCCACCTGCAGGGCAATGTCCTCGGTGGTCTCCCCACTGATGTCGACCAGTGGCAGGGGAAGGGGAGCTCTTGACCAACATGAATCCCCTGGACAGAAAACTGGCCCACCCTTTTCTTGGTGGCGGAGTCTACGGTATGTATAATCATTCTTCCTTCGCCTGACTTTTCACTGACCTCATCTGCAGTCAGAGACAGCGATTCAGTCTCGAGCAAATTGAGCGCCTCTCTGACGTTTGGCTTGGCAGGTAGCGTATCCTTGTCAAATCGGTCTTCCTCGCTACCACCCAGCTTCCACTTCCTATCAAACATTCCGTTGCCGACCTCGCCCACAGCCTTGGAAGCTTCGTCGATTGACAGACCGTGGCCTGACAGGTTAGCGGCTGTGCGGTATAATTTCTCCTTCACCACTCGCTCCGACTCTCTGATGTGCCGATATTCAGGGGGAATCGGGTCATGGACCTGCTGCACCTCATCGCTCTCCATGAACAGCCTCCTCCTCTTCATCTGTCCCAGCTCCATAGAATCACTGTAGTCGCCATCTTTCGCTGGGGTCGGCTCTGTGCTGCTGCTTGTCGACGGGATTTCTCCCCGCCTCAGTAGTAGCTCTGTGATAGCGTCAGCGACTTGAATCGAAACTGCTCGTCCCTCTGCCCCCTGCTCGTGCCTGGCCACGGCCTTGAATGTGAACATGTTCTGCACGGTGCCCTCGGCTGGAGTTGGATTACTGTCTGCATCTCGGGTCGGCATGGGAGATGCGTCACTCGCATTTAGCTCGTCTTATGAACCTATAAGTTACCAGCTATCGCCATGCATTCCATCAGTATCCGACTCGACCGCTGGCACCGGAGCGCCGCGCCGTGTCGCCGTAGCGACGATTTTCAGCCGGCCTCCCGTATTGACGCCGCGGTGCCGGTATGAGCCGCGCGGCGCTGAACACCGAAAAGTGATTTGGGCGGGGGCGGATGTTTATTTAAAGATAGATACAGGGTTTATATGGCAAATCTGCTGATAATTGTCTGAAGTTTGCGCCCCTGAGTGGTCGCGGCTAACTTTTTTTACATCCCCCTTAGCTCTTACTTAACCCGTCCCGTTTCGAGGGGGGTCTTCAACCGCCCCCTCAGATTTTTTTTTTCGCGGACAGCGGACGAACGGCGCGCGGCATCGTGCCCAAATTTGGCGTACCTTTTCCCACATCAACTTGACAAGCTGATTCAAAATTTTTAGGTCAGGTTATCTAGGGTCAACGAGTTAGCCAAGGTCAAGTGAGGTCAATCCAAAAAAGTTCAACGATATCTTAAGAATGAAACTTTACAGATGCCACAAAACGTACGAGTTGAATTTTTCATTTATTTTTCGTTTTTGAATACATAAATTTTATTTGTATTTGCCAAATTACAGTTTAAATACAGGATTCCGGCTAAAGGAAACATTTTTTTATTAATGCAAGTTGACTTCCAACAACGGTTCTCGGTCTGCTCTAGCCATTGGAAAAGGAAAATTAAATACAACTTGAAAACTCAAAATTTTGAAATTTCAAAAAAAAAATGGGGGGACCAAACAAAATTATAGCCATGGTCGATTTCGCCGTCCTTTTCTCATTCCAAATACATTTTTTTCATATACCCCAAAATAAACTCCCCAGAGTCAAAAACATAATGTAAGTCGTGAAAAGTCGTGAAAATGTAGCCCCCCCCTGGTAACGTCACTTTTGTGGGAAAATTGTTCTGGAGGATGGACCCGGACGCTACTCGTCGAGCGCTTTCCGATGGCGCTTTCCGGTGACACCTCTTTCGTTTTCGTGCGATGCTTAGTTCATGTATTTTAGAGGGGGTCTTCAACGCCCTCCCCCCCCGAGACGGGATGTGAGGATTTGACCGGAAAGACGGCGCGGGTGAATGGATCGATCACGTTTGGGATGTCCGGAGCCGGAGCCGCCGGAACCGGTGCATTTTGCCCGGAGCCGGAGCCGGAGCCGACGGGAAATTTTACTCGGAGCCGGAGTCGGAGCTGGAGTCGGAGTCGGAGTCGGAGCCGGAGCCGTCCAAAATTTTCCCGGTTCCGCATCCTTGGTTGCATGGACTCTTAGTGACATCATGCGTGGGTGTCGTGACGGACTTTGGATGGGGTAGAGACGGCACGAGAGGGTTTTTAAAGTTTTTTTTATTAATTATGCAAAGTAATTCTGCAAAATACTCAATCATTCTTATAGTTAAATTACATAAAGCTTCGAGCGACCAGGCCCTAGGGCTCAAATATGCTATGTTAGCTGGGATAGGTAGGCGTACCCGCTTTCAGTCATTCAACACTCCCACTCTTAGAATATATATTGGGTCGGAGTACGGTGGGCTTTGATGGTAAGCCTGCATACGTCAAAGGACGTGACCTCTTAGTAAAAGTTCTGGTCTAGGCCACGTCCACCACAGGCATGGGAACGTCTCAAAAAGTGTGCATGTGTATATGGAAGGAGGGGGGGCAAAACCCTTGAACCATGAAAAGTGGGGGACCATACCACTTCTCCCCTGTGTCCACACCTATGATGTTTACTCGCATGCCGATGCCGGTGGATTCAGTAACGGTGGAAATGGCGAGGGCAGTGGCATATCCAAGGGGGATAAAAGAAAACAAAAACCATTCTTGGTTTAGTGTAATTTATATCATGTACAGTAGGGTGGAGTGATTTCCAAAATTTTTGGTGTTAAAGTCTTAAAACTTGCGTTTGGTTCTAAAAGACGATCTGCAAAGTTTTAGAGCAATCTGAGGCCGGGAAGCCGCCGCGCCTCAGAGCTTTCTGAGGCCGAAATGACGTTTTTCTACCAACTTGTGGGATCAAGTCCGATTTCAGGAATTTAAATCATTAGATATCAAATAAATATTTATTTCATTGCATTGTACAGTTCTTCATCCACCGCTGTGCTAATTTTCACTTCCCTAACTTTAAAATTGTGCCTGCCATGACGCAGAGTTCCGGGAGGTGTGCCGCCCGCAACGCCAACACTGCCCTCCATCGGCAGAAGTATGAACTGCGACCATTCACCGTTCATTCCGCAATATAAGTATCTTTCTTGGTCAACTGGGGGGCAGGTAGGTGGCGGATTTGAGACAGTGCACAATGTGCTGACTTCTTATGCGCACAGCGCTATTTTATTACGATTCCAGCGACTTCTACCGACAGCTATACACGATTAGAGCGTAGCCACAGCCGGCTTTGGCATATTGTGGCCTGCCTTTCAGCCTCCAAGCTCACAATGTTTACCGGAGATACCATGCTAGCATGTTTTCTTGGCTGCATGTGAATTGTTGCTGCAGATATTTGAATTTAATTAACCTACTTTGGCAGAAACACTGACAATCCCGCACCTTACTGGGTGGGTACTCGGTCGCACGACTAACGGAGACCGCTCAAATTTAGCAGTACTGGCGATGATTGTATGCTCCGACCATCGATTGCCCACCAACTGTTGCATTTGCTCACCATCACGACCATGGTCATGGGTAAAGAATTGCTTTGTAAGTTACCCCACCGGCGGCCAATGTATTGCGCGGCTATAGCCGTGGTGTCCGAGGTATATTCTCCAGCCATGACCGTGGTTGGAACCGAAAATAAGGTTCTACGAGGGCGTGTGTCGCACGCGGAATTTCCTATGCAGTTATGCACCCTGAACTTCCTGGTATAGCAAAAAAACTTTGTGATACATTTTTATCCTATGGCGATGAATAAATTTTGAAACTTACCAGTTGCCTAACCAGTTTTTGCCTCTTTTCAAGACTAGTGAACCTATCAGATATCGAGTATGAAAGTAAAAAAGGTTAAGGGAAGTTCATTCCGATCGAAGACGGCTCACTTTGCGTTGGGCCATCCCTGCGAACTGCCGAAGGACCAACTGCCACTTCAGATTCATGTATATAACTTCTACAGACTACAGTCTAACAAACTTCGGGCTGTTGACAACCATGCAGCGGGCGAAAGGCAAATCGCCACGAGCGTTGCCAAGGGCGTTGTATACCTTTGGGGGAAAGCAAGCGTCCCTGTTAAATCGTTTCGGTCGATTGTCCGGGGTGTCCTGGTGATTATGAAGAAAGGAAAGGATCTAACAAAGACCCCAATAAAGTATCGCGCTGGCGCAAGCAAAACGATTCCCCTCCATGAGCTGATTGACATCTGCGCGTGCAGTTGTCCTTCGAGAAATGTCTGCAGCTGCCCCAGCGAGAACAAGGTTCCATACCGCGAGTGGAATTTCTTACAAGACCAGCGAGGTGAGAGGAAGCGAAGCGTCGGCGGCATTGATATGAAGACCTCCAATGCATTGGGGAGGAGGCGAAGAGATCAGAACCGTCTGCGTCCTAACCGGGCTTTCCTTCAGACGGACGCCAACGACTCGGATCCTGGTCCCTCGTGTCTGACCGAGCACAGCACGGGACACGAGCCCGAAAGCATGGACGAGGGATGTAACGGTGACGATGCATATGACAGGGATTGTCCACGAACCAACACAGACTAGGGCTCCGTACAATATGATGCTTCTGGAGAATTTCGCTAAGGAGTGTGACCGGTACATCGAGGTCACTGATAGGATTGCAACGGCCCTTGGCACCGCTTCCACCTGCCGTCATCTCCGCGCTGGTCAATGCTCTGATCTTCTCACAGATCCGCTACTGTATTTTTGTGTATGGTAACGGAGGCAAAAAGAACCTATCTCGCACCCAAAAAATTATAAACTACTCGGCTAAGGTAATTTTCCGCCGCAAAAAGTTTGACCACGTTTCGGATCTGCTGAGGAGGCTGGGCTGGCTTAGCGCGGAGAACCTGGCGAGTTATCACACCCTTCGACTCATACACAAGGTGCGTCTCCATGGTGAGCCAGAGTCACTGGCTCACGATCTCACCACCATGGCGGATATTTGTGACCGGACCACCCGTCAAGACCACAACTTGTATGTCCCCCGGTCCCGCACCGAGATGGGGAAGAGACGCTTTAGTTCCAGAGCGCCACACATGTACAACTCACTGCCACCTGAGCTGACGCGACTTCCCGTGTCGATCTTTGGTCGCCACCTACGGGAGTATCTATTTGACGTGCCACCCGTGCCGGACTGATAGACTGCTCGACTTGCTGTTATTTTTTATATATATATTTTTTTTTTTATAGTTTAACTTGTATTCTGTGATTTTGACCCTCTTTTTACCTTTTGTGCTGTGTTGTTTTATCTATTTGACGCGATGTCGTAATAGCCACAAGTCAATTGTGGATGACCTCAATAAAGTCTGTCTGTCTGTCTGTCTGTCTGTCCGCTCTCTTGAAGGACCTTGGCCTCGTCACCGAGAACGACACGAGGCACGTCATCACACGAGATAAAGTGATAAGAGCCAGACAAAGGGCACAGGAAAAAGAAAAACGAAAGCTAAAGGAGGGCATAGGCGGTAAGGTGCAGTGCATGAGATTCGATGGGAGACAGGATATCACAAAGATACGAGAGAAAACAAATGAGCAAGACGTACGGCTTACGGGAAAAGAGAAGCATTTGGTATTTGTGAGCGAACCAGGTGGAACCTACATAGTTCACAGAACACTGACATCAGAAAATAGTGCATCAATTGTTGGCAAGGCTTTAGAAGTTGTTCGGGAGTGCGACTCAGAAGAATCCCTGCAGGCAGTATTAGTCGATGGCACTGCCGTCAACACAGGCCGCGAAAACGGTGCACTCACGAGGATGGAGCGCCAGCTGGGCCGTAGCGTCCAGTGGCTCATCTGCCTTCTTCATGGCAACGTACTTCCGATGAGGTATGTGCCGCTTGTTTTTATAATAAAACAAGAATTGACTGAAATACTTCGTCACTATCCACCTGAGCCGTACAAATTACATGGCATACAATGATATACTGCGTCATCTGCATTTTTAAAATTAAATTATTAATATATATATATATATATATATATATCTATAATCATGGCAATTTGTGAGTCCGTAGTACAATCCAAACACTTGCCATGCCATTTGCCCATTTAGACCCTGATAAATGTTTATCCAGTTCCTTCCTTGCCCCAATCCCATTCTGTCCTGGGCTTTTTCGCAGGCATGTGTTCGTGGAGCTGGATGGAGGCCACGGTACCAGTGGGCCCAAGACACCTGAAGTGCAGACAGTGGCGAAACGTTCAGTGCAACGAAACGCGTGGTTCACCCACCCGGAGAACCTAATCGCGGCCATGGTTGTCGACGCTGAGAGGTCGATCCGGGAGATGGGGGGTCAAACTGATCATGAGTGCGCGGAGTAACCAGGGATCCCGGTGCCGACAGTTCAGGGTGCCCCCATTGAACTGGGAGGCGGCCACATACACCGACATGATTCAATGGGACCATGTCGAGGTGACCGAACCGCCAGTTACCGCTCACATGTCGAACGACGAGATTATGTCAGCCGTCAACCAACCTCTCTCGCTACCGGCATTCCCATGCCACGCACAAAGTGTCGAGCGATGCGTTACGGCGTCCACGCGTGTTCGGCGAGGACAGGCGACACGGCATTATCGTATCGCGCCAGGCCAGTCGTGCCGCGAGACCGAAATCCGCCAAGTGACTTCGTGTAACGGTAAATGTGAGAGAGATGGGGAGAGAGAGAGAGAGGGGGGAGAGAGGGAGAGAGGGAGAGAGGGAGAGAGGGAGAGAGTGAGAGAGAGACATAGACAGTGAGACAGAGACAGAGACAGAGAGATAGCCGTGTGCAACTCGTAGTCATGGTGGTGCAGGATCTTATTTAGATGAGTAGGTCTTAGGACTAACTGCGCTTAGTTAGTTCTGTTCGTGTGCCTATTTGTAGGCATAACAGCCATCTGTATATACCCTGTCTTAGATCCGCCCCCTCCCTGTCTTCAGTTGTCACAGAGAGGAACTAAAACGGGAAAAACGGCCAATGACCACAGTTTACACTTCCACCGATAGAGGGCAGTGATGTCGCTGCGGTCGGTGCACCTTACGAGACTTTGCGTAATGACGGGCACACTTTTCAAGTTAGAGAAGTGAAAATTGGCGTAGCTGTCAATGAAAGACTGCAGAATGCAATGAAACAACTCTTTATTTTCTATCTAATTATTTGAATTCCTGAAATGGTGATTTATCCCACAAGTTCGTTAGAAAACGTCATTTCGGTCTCAGAAAGCCCTGAGGCCCGGCGGCTTCCCGGCATCTGATTGTTTTATAACTTTGCAGATCATTTTTTTGAGAACCAAACACATGGTTTTAGACTTTATCACCCAGCGTTTTTACAAAAACGTATAAAATCACTCCACCCTAATGTACAGGTCCTAACGTATCCAGATATGAGTATTATAATAATTGGCATTAATTTGTATACCACTCGATCCGACTCAAAACAGGCTGGCTCTATCCACGCTTCGCGGTGAAGGCGGAGGGAAACAATTGCTTTCGCATGTGGCGACCTTACCATTATCTATATGACGCTGCTTGGTAAATAATGCATTTAAAACAAGGTTCGTTTCATATGAAAGAAGAAAAAATAAGTAAAGTCCGTACATCAACACCCTTATCATCTGCACCAAATGGACATTGTCCTCGTAGTCATCGTTGCGATGTTATTTCATCTTTAATCAAATTTGACGATGAATATCGGCAGTGTCAGTTGATCAGGAATACCTTCATTAAAAGGAGCGATCAATTCTGAAGACGTTCCAGGGGGGCATGTTTAGTTCCAGCCATCCTTTGATCAAAATATTCAATTTCACATGCGACCACATCATGCTTCCGGCGTTCCCCATGCTTAAGCTATAGGGAGATCCGGTGACCTGATAACCTTAGAAAAAAATTGACGATTACTAACGACCATTATACTGGAGTCTAAGTGGTATCAGCCGATACAGAAATTATGAATGTATCCATCACAGGTGGGCCAACATCTTTAGATAGCATACTTTCTTTCTTTTTGACAATTATCTTCAAGATTTTGTATCTAGCGGCTGCGGCCACCATGCGACCCAATGGCATGCTTACAGTTCGAACATCCGCCGCTAGGTGCAAACGAAGCGCCACCAGTAGCGTGGCGGCGCACGTCCCCTATCGTATGGTTCGATATAATTTTTGTTAGGGGCCCCAGGGGTGCCAATTTGTATCCTTATGTGGGGGCCATGGCCCCACCAATGTTGATCTTGGCCCCCTCAATGTTCATTTGGGCCTTCCAATAACCACTGCTATATTTATGCTGATAAGAAAGCTAAAGGAAAAAAAAGCACCATGCTACTTAGCATACTTAGTTGATGCTAACCAACACACTTGGTAATGAAATGGAACAGATTTGGGTTGGATAGTGGATTGACTATCCACTTCTTGCTGCAAAGTTTAACATTGTGTGCCAAAAACAAAGAAGTTGGATTTCCTTCCACATTGCAAGCATAGCTTACATCACAGAATGTTGAGATTAGTTGATGCTGATGCGTTAAAACCAAATGGTATTAAAAATTAGCAAAGCCACTAGACAACAATTGCATTGTCATAATGCTTGCACACATGAGCAAGAGGAAAAGCAGATGCATATGGAACTTAAACTGGATTCATTCTATCCTTAATTTCCGGTCAGTGTAAAACATGCACATAATCCGGTCATCAACAACAATCAGTTACCATTGAGATAGAGGATATGCAGACTATATTTATCTTCAGAGCCAATCCATCACACCATACGCTTGATATTTACCTAGGTCTACCCACCTGTATGCCCAATGACAAGGTGCATATATTCAATAATAATATGGGCATCACAGCCAATAATACCCAATGTATCTGACACCTTATGATACCATGAAATAAAAAGTGAGCAAGATGCTGTATGCACACTATTATAATTTCTATTCTTGAAGAAAACAAGCAGGCAGGTACTAGGCCCTAGATTACAAGAGTAGCTATAGAAGCTCAGACCTCACCACCAAATAAATGAGATGACCGTTTTTCAGAAGATCCAAATTCGTAGCAATCAAGGATGATATGTTCAGTTACCTAAATCACAGAGTCTAAAGTTCAATTCACGGTTGCGATCGACAAATATGGCAGAGGTAAGACAGTTGTGGTGCAATTGCGCGCAGTGTTGAACCCGGTGGCCAAACTCATGTGACGTCGATCTGATTCGTTTTTTTGTACTTCATACCCTTTGATATATATACTGATTGATATTGTTATCAAACAACTTGGTGATATTTAATGTGGTTTTAGAACGATTTGCTGATATTTATTTCCTAAAGGAACTGTACCTACCAACTGTAGTTGGTAGGTACGCTTCAACAAGTCTAGTGCATATTTTTTTCGGATTTGTGATCAGGGTTTCTATGTTAATACCACATAACTACCATATCTGTCTTCAAGTAGAGTTGGTATAGTTTGCATTTATTTGCCTTTGTATTCTACTGCTCTTTGCTTTCTCTGCCCAGGATTGGGGCACCAAATGTTGCACTTCTCTGAGAAGGGGGTCCATGTGTTAGAAGTGTACGAGCATGTCCTTCAGGGAAACTAGGAAATTGGGTGGAGAGGTATGAAATTGCATTGCCAACTCTGAAATATTCCAATAGTGTCCGCCAAGGCAATAGAACCTCAAAGTCTGCAACTAGGAACAGCAGCAATTCGAGGGGACAGAGTGGTAGTTCATCAAGTGATAAGACATAAAGACATAAAGACATAAAAGATTAGTGCAACTCTGAGCCACAAGGGCCCTTCTTGGTTGCACTCTGTACACTGAACCAGTTGCCCACCAAATCTGCCAATCAGCCCTCCCTGTAATACTGAAAAGCAAGCCCTCTATTCTTATAATGATTGTCTATGCTGTTTTTAAAGATGTTCAATGTGCTGCTACTGACGATGTTTTCTGGCAGCTGGTTCCAGTGTTCCACTACCCTGTTGGTGAAGAAAGTTTGCCTTAACCTTGTTCTGCTGTGGTTAATTTTAATTTTGAATTTATGACCTCTAATTGCATCATTTCTGTTAAATTCAAACATTTCCCCAAGGTATCCCCTCTCCAGACCATTGACAAATTTAAAGATCTCGATGAGATCTCCTCTCAGCCTTCTATATCTAAGTGAAAACATATTCAATTTCTTCAATCTTTCCTCATATGGCAGGTTGCTTATGCCATTAACCATTTTTGTAGCCCTCTTTTGTACTCTCTCTAAAAGCCAACCATCTTTTTCAAAGCTAGGAGACCAAGCTTGGATGCAGTATTCCAAATGTGGCCTGACGTATGCACAGTAAAGCTTCCTGATCACTTCCTCACTTCTGTATGATACATTCCTATTTATTGCCCCGAGCATTCTCAGTGCCTTCTTCCTGGCTTCCTTGGTCTGTTCTGATGGCCCAAATTTTGTGTTTAGAATAACACCTAAATCCTTCTCCTGTTGAGTCACTGATAGCACTTGGCCACCCATCAAGTATGGAGCCTCCATATGCTGCTTACCTACATGCATGATTTTGCACTTATCAAAGTTAAATTTCATTTGCCATTCTTCGGACCACTTCACAAGTTCGTCTAAGTCTTTTTGCAGCGAGATATGCTCATCCTGACCTGTTATTGCCCTAAAGACCTTCAAATCATCTGCAAATTTCAAAACTTTACTGCTTAGGCCACTTTCAATGTTATTTACAAATATAATGAACAGTAATGGCCCTAGTACTGACCCCTGGGGGACTCCACTAAGAACATTTTGCCATGATGATTTTGTACCATTTAGCATCACTCTTTGCTGTCTATCTGAAAGCCACAACTTTATCCATTTTAAGATGCTACCTGCAATACCATGGGACTGAAGCTGTATCATTAACCGTTTATGGGGTACCTTGTCAAAAGCCTTACTAAAGTCAAGATATGCTACATCAACCTGATTTCCCTGATCAAATTGTTCTGTGGCGAAGTTCAAAAAGTCCAAGAGGTTTGTGAGACACGATCGTCCTTTTCTAAACCCATGTTGAGTATTTTGAATCAATCTGCTACCTTCCACATAACTAACTATTCTATCCTTGATAATTGATTCGAGTACCTTGCATACTAGGGATGTGAGACTTATTGGCCTATAGTTTTCAACTTTCCCTCTTTCTCCTTTCTTGAAAATAGGAACTACATTTGCCCTTTTCCAATGGGTTGGAATTTCATTATGTGAAACTGATCTACAAAATATTATACTAAGTGGAAATGCCAGTTCCTTTTCAGTTTCCCGCAACACCCTAGCATAAATTTCAGCAGGTCCTGCTGCCTTATTTTGCTTTATTTTCCTGACATGATTGTAAACAACATCACTATCAATGAAATCAACATCATTTGTCAGATCCCATGTCACTGAACTATGGTGTATGGTCGGCAGATTGGTCATATCTTCCAATGTAAACACTGATTTGAACTGCTTGCTCAGCTCCTCAACCATCTCACTATCCTCACCCAATGTAGTCCCGTTTACTTCCAGTGGACCAATTGTGCTAGAAACTTTACTCAGCTTGTAGAAACTAAAGAACTTTTTACTGTCCCCATTACAGTTTCTAGCTAAATCCAGTTCCTTTGCTCGCTTTGCTGCTCTGGTTTTTTGCTTCACAGTGTCTCTAGCTTTTCGATACGCCTTTAGATTAATGACATTTGAGGCTTCTTTAAAAACTCTAAATGCAGTTTTCTTAGCCCTAATTGCTTTTATCACGTCTGGTGTAAGCCATGCTGGCTTTCCTACCCTTCTTTTGCGTCTTTGCTTTTGGGGGACATGTCTAATCTGAGTTTCCTTTAAGTAAGATTTGAACTTTTCCCACATTTCACAGGCATTTAAATTGGAGAATTCTTCTTCCCATCTGATGGCACTTAAAGCCGCTCTCATGCCGTTAAAGTCTGCTCTGTTGAAATTTGGAACCTTTACCAAATTATCCTTGATAATTTCCCCTACATGTGCCTTGAATCTAACTATGTTATGGTCACTTTTTCCCAGAGTTTCGCCTACAGTCAAGTCTTGAACCAAGTCACTTAAATCCGAGAATACAAGGTCCAAGAATGAATCATGCATGGTAGGTTCCGATAAAAACTGGTGTAAGAACAGGTCCTCTTCAAGGCATTTCCTGAACATTTTGCATGATGGGGAGCCAACACCAGCATTTTCATAACCCTTTAGATTAAAGTCACCGAGAATAAGGCACTTCCTCTTAAAGTTTCTACTGATTTCCGCACAAATCACCTTGTCAAGGTCCAGTTGCTGAGAATGTGGCAGGGTTCCTGATCGGTAGAAAGTTCTTATCCTAAGAGTATTGCTGTTGCCTTTCCCCACAGTGACATCAAGCCAAATGGACTCCACAGACACATTTTTATCCCCACCTGCTACTTTTTGAGAACTGAATAAGCTATTCACATAGAGCATTACACCACCCCCTTTCATTGCTGGACCCCTATTGCACGAAAACATATTGTATCCCTGGATCTCATAGTCCTGTAAGTTATCTCCAAAATATCCTTCACTGACCCATGCCTCCGTAATGCAAACAAAATCCGGTTCCTCCTCAGCAACATAACACTTGAACTCATCAAATTTGGAACGGATACTCTGAGCATTAAACATCATACACTTAACAAATGCTCCATAACCACCTTTGGCTTTTTCATATTGAGGAGTTCTTTTATCACTAGATAAACTATAACTCTGTCCCCTTGAGTTAGTGCTGTCCCTATTTGCAGACTTTGAGGTTCTGTTGCCTTGGCTGACACTATTAGAATATTCCTGAGTTGGCAATGCAATTTCACCCCTCCCCACCCCATTTCCTAGTTTCCCTGAAGGACATGCTCATATACTTTGCCTAACACATGGACCCCCTTCTCAGAAAAGTGCAGGCCATCCCTCTGATAGAGGTCCCACGATGCATAAAACCTACTCCACTCGTCTACAAATGTAAAACCTAGCTCCTGGCAGAGTTTTCCTACCCTGGTGTTAGCTGCCAGTGCCCTAGAGCTCCACTCAGGGGAGGCTCTAGCCCTAGGCAAAATTCTTGTTACAAGCACTCTATTGGTACCCTTCAGGGTGGCCAGAAGGGCCCTGTACTCCCGCAGAAGCTCCTCGCTCCTAGTATGACCTATGTTATTTACCCCTACATGCACTATGACTGTGTTAAACTGGTGATCACTGGTGACCTGTGCCACCGCAGGTACCAGGTCCTTCACCTTGGCACCAGGCCTGGTGATGCACCTCCTGTCCCTCCTACCTTTACAAAATACCCGCTCTAAATGACGCACACGAGAGTCTCCTATGACCAGCACTGATTCCTTACTACTGCTATCCTGGGGGCAGTCATCCAGTGCCTGGAACATATTTGTTGTTACTATGCCTGCCCGCTGGGCCGGTCGGCTACACTTCCTCCCGCTCCTACCACCTGCCACCTGCCACTCACTGACCCTTTCCTTAGGTTCGCGTCTCCAAATCCTCCACCCCCTGACCTCATGCCACTTCCCCTCCTGTGACCTATTAACACTACCCCTCCTCTGTTCACTATTAACACTATTAACACTCCCCTCTTGAGAGATCCCAGCCACCTCCACAGTAGGGGAAACCTCAGCTACCTGGTGGCCTGCGACCACCTGGGCATATGATGTCCCTGCTACGGATTGACCCCTTGTTGCTTTATCTTGCCTACCCTGTGCAACAAGGGCAGCCTTGAGGTTGGAAACCTCTGCCTTAAGGGTCCTAATTTCTTCCTCTAGTGCCTGCATCCTGGTCGAAACCATCCTAAACGCTGCAGCTTATGCCTAGATTTAGATTCAAATTAACTTGCTAAATTAACATGCTAAACAACCGACAAAAAAGCTAACTATCATTCACTATAAATCGCTACCTCCTATACTGTCAGTTAAATATCTGAGTGCCTCAAGAAAAGCAGAAACTATTAAACAATTGTTTGTTTTTTTGTTTTGTTTTGTTTTTTAAATAAATTAAATAACTAAACAAGATGTCTAATCTAATTGTCTTCCACACAAGTAGACAACTATATAAATATCCCTTTGATATTACTTATGGCTAGACAGAAAAATGAACAGTCACACAGCACTTATGAATACCCCCAACTTACTACTAATTAAACTATCTTAAACTTCAACACCAAACACACTTGCTAAACAACCGACAAAAAAGCTAACTATCATTCACTATAAATCGCTACCTCCTATACTGTCAGTTAAATATCTGAGTGCCTCAAGAAAAGCAGAAACTATTAAACAATTGTTTGTTTTTTTTGTTTTGTTTTGTTTTTTAAATAAATTAAATAACTAAACAAGATGTCTAATCCGCCTGAGCTATGGTAGAGGCCTAAAAAGGACCCGGGGGGAAAAAAGGGAGGTAATTGTCTTCCTCACAAGTAGACAACTATATAAATATCCCTTTGATATCACTTATGGCTAGACAGAAAAATGAACAGTCACACAGCACTTATGAATATCCCCAACTTACTACTAATTAAACTATCTTAAACTTCAACACCAAACACACTATGCACACCAAAAAATAAATAAAGTATGTTAGGATAGTATGAATGTTGTCTAATGTACTTATCAAATCTACACACTTGTAATATCTCCTACTACAGAAATCGAAACGTCGAGAACAGGCCTCCCTTTGGCGCATACAAGATGGCGTCCTGCGGCGTCGCTAGGTTAATATAGTATAGTTTGCGTGCTACGAAAATGCTTATAAGATAAAACCTAATGAAATATAATAAGTGAAGTAATTGCTAAGCACCTATCCACAGCTTAGACTAGAGTACTGCCCTGTTCTGCAGCGACTTATCTGGAAACTTGGAGCTCGGGCCCGCGTCCTTCCACCTTGAGAGCTGGCGGCAAAACGAAACGATAAAAGAACTCCTCAGCATGAAAAAAACCAAAGGTGGTTAAGGAGCATTTGTTAAGTGTATGATGTTTAATGCTCGGAATATCCGTTCCAAATTTGATGAGTTCATGTGTGATGTTGCTGAGGAGGAACCAGATTTTGTTTGCATTACAGAGGCATGGGTCAGTGAAGGGTATTTTGGAGATAACTTGCAGGACTATGAGATCCAGGGATACAATATGTTTGCGTGCAATAGGGGTCCAGCAATGAAAGGGGGTGGTGTAATGCTCTATATGAATAGCTTATTCAGTTCTCAAAAAGTAGCAGGTGGGGATAAAAATGTGTCTGTGGAGTCCATTTGGCTTGATGTCACTGTGGGAAAAGGCAACAGCAATACCCTTAGGATAGGAACTTTCTACCGATCAGGAACCCTCCCACATTATCAGCAACTGGAGCTTGACAAGGTGATTTGTGAGGAAATCAGTAGAAATTGTAAGAAGATGTGCCTTATTCTCGGTGACTTTAATCTAAAAGGTTATGAAAATGCTGGTGTTGGCTCCCCATCATGCAAAATGTTTAGGAAATGCCTTGAAGAGGACCTGTTCTTACACCAGTTTGTATCGGAACCTACCAGGCATGGTTCATTCTTGGATCTTGTATTCTCAGATTTAAGTGACTTGGTTCAAGACTTGACTGTAGGCGAAACTCTGGGAAGAAGTGACCATAACATAGTTAGATTCAAGGCACATGTAGGGGAAATTATCAAGGATAATTTGACAAAGGTTCCAAATTTCAACAGAGCATACTTTGACTCCATGGGAGCGGCTTTAAGTGTCATCAGATGGGAAGAAGAATTCTCCAATTTAAATGCCTGTGAAATGTGGGAAAAGTTTAAATCTTACTTGAAGGAAGTTCAGATTAGACATGTCCCCCAAAAGCAAAGACGCAAAAAAAGGGTAGGAAAGCCAGCATGGCTTACACCAGACTTGATAAAAGCAATTAAGGCTAAGAAAACTGCATTTAGTCTTTAAAGAAGCCTCAAATATCTTTAATCTAAAGGCGTATCGAAAAGCTAGAGACACTGTGAAGCAAAAAACCAGAACAGCAAAGCGAGCAAAATAACTGGATTTAGCTACAAACTGTAATGGGGACAGTAAAAAGTTCTTTAGTTTCTACAAGCTGAGTAAAGTTTCTAGCACAATTGGTCCACTGGAAGTAAACGGAACTACATTGGGTGAGGATAGTGAGATGGTTGAGGAGCTGAGCAAGCAGTTTAAATCAGTGTTTACATTGGAAGATATGACCAATCTGCCGACCGTACACCATAGTTCAGTGACATGGGATCTGACAAATGATGTTGATTTCATTGCTAGTGATGTTGTTTACAATCATATCAGGAAAATAACGCCAAACAAGGCAGCAGGACCTGATGATATTTATGCTAGGGTGTTGCGGGAAACTGAAAATGAACTGACATTTCCACTTAGTATAATATTTTGTAGATCAGTTTCACAAAATGAAATTCCAACCGATTGGAAAAGGGCAAATGTAGTTCCTATTTTCAAGAAAGGAGAAAGAGGGAAAGTTGAAAACTATAGGCCAGTAAGTCTCACATCCCTAGTCTGTAAGGTACTTGAATCAATTATCAAGGATAGAATAGTTAGTTATCTGGAAGGTAGCACATTGATTCAAGTTCTCAACATGGGTTTAGAAAAGGACGATCATGTCTCACAAACCTCTTGGACTTTTTGAACTTTGCCACAGAACAATTTGATCAGGGAAATCAGGTTGATGTAGCATATCTTGACTTTAGTAAGGCCTTTGACAAAGTACCTCATAAACGGTTAATGATACAGCTTCAGTCCCATGGTATTGCAGGTAGCGTCTTAAAATGGATAGAGTTGTGGCTTTCAGATATAGAGCAAAGAGTGGTGCTAAATGGTACAAATTCATCATGGCAAAATGTTCTTAGTGGAGTCCCCCAGGGGTCAGTACTGGAGCCACTACTGTTCATTATGTTTGTAAATAACATTGAAAGTGGCCTAAGCAGTAAGGTTTTGAAATTTGCGGATGATTTGAAGATCTTTAGGGCAATAACTGGTCAAGATGAGCATATCTCGCTGCAAAAAGACTTAGATGAACTTGTGAAGTGGTCCGAAGAATGGCAAATTTAATTTAATTTTGATAAGTGCAAAATCATGCATGTAGGTAAGCAGCATATGAAGGCTCCATACTTGATGGGTGGCCAAGTGCTATCAGTGACTCAACAGGAGAAGGATTTAGGTGTTATTCTAAACACAAAACTGGGGGCATCAGAACAGACCAAGGAAGCCAGGAAGAAGGCACTGAGAATGCTCGGGGCAATAAATAGGAATGTATCATACAGAAGTGAGGAAGTGATCAGGAAGCTTTACTGTGCATGCGTCAGGCCACATTTAGAATACTGCATCCAAGCTTGGTCTCCTAGCTATGAAAAAGATTGTTGGCTTTTAGAGAGAGTACAAAAGAGGGCTACAAAAATGGTTAATGGCATAAGCAACCTGGCATATGAGGAAAGATTGAAGAAATTGAATATGTTTTCACTTAGATATAGAAGGCTGAGAGAAGATCTCATCGAGATCTTTAAATTTGTCCATGGTCTGGAGAGGGGATACCTTGGGGAAATGTTTGAATTGAACAGAAATGATGCAATTAGGGGTCATAAATTCAAAATTAAAGTTAACCACAGCAGAACAAGGTTAAGGCAAACTTTCTTCACCAACAGGGTAGTAGAACACTGGAACCAGCTGCCAGAAAACATTGTCAGTAGCAGCACATTGAACATCTTTAAAAACAGCATAAACAATCATTATAAGAATAGAGGGCTTGCTTTTCAGTATTACAGGGAGGGCTGATTGACAGATGTGGTGGGCAACTGGTTCAGTGTACAGAGTGCAACCAAGAAGGGCCCTTGTGGCTCATAGTTGCACTAATCTTTTATGTCTTTATGTCTTTATGTTGCATTTATATCAGGGGTTGGTACACCAGTAAATTTACAGATTAAGGTAATTTGTGATTTCTGCGACTATTTTGATGCAATGTTTAGAAGTTTGATAAACTTGCTGTGAGCACTCATTTGGGTACATTTGTATCTTAAGGCGTTTTATGAATTCTTGGAATTTATAATTTCAATGTAATGTTTATGAATGTGACGAAGATGATGGACCACTCATTTTCTGTACAAATTCCTACGTTTCAGGTGGTGAGAAAAATTCACCAAAAACGGCTTTGAATTAGGTGACATAGGATAAGAAATAAAAAAACGAGAAAAAAAACGAAACATAGCACTAACCCAACCTCCATTTGGAAAAAGAAAACCAAGACATGCATTTGTTTAAACCTAACCGATATTTTTCTTTAATTTTGTTTAAACCTAACCGAGTCTAACCTAGATAACATAGCGGCTTAAAAGGTCCATTTGCTTTTTAATTTGGGAATAGTTCTGCAAAAAAAAATTAACTTGAAACACCCAAACTAGGCTAACGTAACCAAACCTAGCCAAGTTGTTTCTTTTACAGAGGTAAATGTTGGTACCAACTTGCCCTGTTACCACCTTCAAGAACAACAATCCTGTTAGATTGGGTTGAGTAAGGTTTTTTCCTTTGGAATATTTCAAGAAAATTAAATAAATCGCCGGATATTTTTCACAATTTTGTTTTTACGATTGGTTTCTCCAAAACCAGGTTAGGCAATGCTAGGTTAGGTTATGTTGTATTTTTAATAGATTGATTTTTATGACATGTTGCCTAACTCAAAGCCCATTTACACCGAAAATGAGTGGTCTCAATATCTTAGTCACATCCATAAACATTGCATTGGAAATATAAATTCCAAACATTGATAAAACACCTAAAAGCACAAATGTACCATCCTTTCCTCTATAAATACATACTATTCAATTGGGAGTAAAAGTAACACCCAAAAGGATGTGGAATTAGGTAATGTAGCATAAAACAAAGTTGAAGAAAGATGTAAGATAGCCTTACATAACCTGGCCCTACCTTCCATGCAAGAAATGAATTGCTTTTCATTCAAATTCTCAATCAAATTTCTAAAGTATTTTCAACTGAAAAAACCTAACCTACCTAATCTAAACTGGTATGAACTATTTTTGTATATTTGTTCTAACTTTGCTTTCTCCCAAAAACGTTTTTTCCTCACAACAAAGCCTAACCTCTCCTGTCTTAACCAAACCTGACCCCTTTACATGCTTCATGAAGGTAAAATGTGTGGAAAACTTGTCTGGTGGTTACCTTAAACTGCAATATTGCCTGGCTTTTGGGGACATTTTCCAGTTTATGGTAATGCCTGACTACTTTGAATTTCTTCTTTTTTAATGCAGTATTCATTAATGTACTGAACATGATGTGACTACTCATTTCCTCTGGAAATGCACGTCCGTGAAGTTAGCGACTTATTCAGCGACGGATTCAGCGACGGATTCAGATTTCCTTCAAAACCAATGTATAGGTCAAATATAGCACGCTGAGCACGAATATGACCTTCATTTGGCCGGTCAAGGTCACATTCGAGGTCAAATTCAAGGTCAAAGGAAGGGGTACCGCATAACGTCCAGAATTTACCGCACGATCGTCTCTAAATTGGTGCCAGATGATAGCCAGGCCTGATGTCTAGCGTCCGTCAAGGTGACCTGACCCATGACATTTGACATTGGGGGTAAAATTCAAGGTCAAAGGACGGGGTACCGCATAACGTCCCGAATTTACCGCACGATCGTCTCTCAATTAGTGCCAGATGATAGCCAGGCCTGATGTCTAGCGTTCATCAAGGTGACCTGACCCATGACCTTTGACCTTGGGAGTCAAATTCAAGGTCAAAGGACGGGGTACCGCATAACGTCCAGAATTTACCGCACGATCGTCTCTAAATTGGTGTCAGATGATAGCCAGGCCTGATGTCTAGCGTCCGTCACGGTGACCTGACCCATGTCCTTTGACCTTTGGGGTCAAATTAAAGTTCAAGGGACGGGTACCGCATAACGTCCAGAATTTACCGCACGATTGTCTCTAAATTGGTGCCAGATGATGCCAGGCCTGATGTGTTGCGTCCGTCAAGGTGACCTGACCCATGACATTTGACATTGGGGGTCAAATTCAAGGTCAAAGGACGGGGTACCGCATAACGTCCCGAATTTACCGCACGATCGTCTCTAAATTAGTGCCAGATGATAGGCAGGCCTGATGTCTAGCGTCTGTCAAGGTGACCTGACCCATGACCTTTGACCTTTGAGGTCAAATTCAAGGTCAAAGGACGGGGTACCGCATAACGTCCCGAATTTACCGCACGATCGTCTCTAAATTGGTTCCAGATGATAGCCAGGCCTGATGTCTAGCGTCCATCAATGTGACCTGACCCATGACCTTTGACCTTAGGGGTCAAATTCGTTAGCGACTTATTCAGCGACGGATTCAGCGACGGATTCAGATTTCCTTTAAAACCGGTGTATAGGTCAAATATAGTCTTGAGACGAATATGAATTTGCCGGTAAGGGTCAAATTCGGGGAAATTTAAAGGAAAAAACGCATAACGTCCCGAATTTACCGCACGATTGTCTCTAAATTGGTGCCAGATGATAGCCAGGCCTGATGTCTAGCGTCCGTCAAGGTGACCTGACCCATGACCTTTGACCTTGGGGTCAAATTCAAGGTCAAAGGACGGGAAACCACAAAAAACGATTTACCGCACGACGTCTCTAAATTGGTGCCAGATGATAGCCAGGCCTGATGTCTGCGTCCGTACTGACCCATGAATTTTGGTCAAATTCAAGGTCAAAGGACGGGGTACCGCATAACGTCCCGAATTTACCGCACGATCGTCTCTAAATTGGTGCCAGATGATAGCCAGGCCTGATGTCTAGCGTCCGTCAAGGTGACCTGACCCATGACCTTTGACCTTGGGGTCAAATTCAAGGTCAAAGGACGGGGACGCATGACGTCCCGAATTTACCGCACGATCGTCTCTAATTGGTGCCAGATGATAGCCAGGCCTGATGTCTAGCGTCCGTCAAGGTGACCTGACCCATGACCTTTGACCTTGGAGGTCAAATTCAAGGTCAAAGGACGGGGTACCGCATAACGTCCCGAATTTACCGCACGATCGTCTCTAAATTGGTGCCAGATGATAGCCAGGCCTGATGTCTAGCGTCCGTCAGGGTGACCTGACCCATGACCTTTGACCTTGGGAGTCAAATTAAAGGTCAAAGGACGGGGTACCGCATAACGTCCCGAATTTACCGCACGATCGTCTCTAAATTGGTGCCAGATGATAGCCAGGCCTGATGTCTAGCGTCCGTCAGGGTGACCTGACCCATGACCTTTGACCTTGGGGGTCAAATTCAAGGTCAAAGGACGGGGTACCGCATAACGTCCCGAATTTACCGCACGATCGTCTCTAAATTGGTGCCAGATGATAGCCAGGCCTGATGTCTAGCGTCCGTCAAGGTGACCTGACCCATGACCTTTGACCTTGGAGGTCAAATTCAAGGTCAAAGGACGGGGTACCGCATAACGTCCCGAATTTACCGCACGATCGTCTCTAAATTGGTTCCAGATGATAGCCAGGCCTGATGTCTAGCGTCCATCAAGGTGACCTGACCCATGACCTTTGACCTTAGGGTCAAATTCGTTAGCGACTTATTCAGCGACGGATTCAGCGACGGATTCAGATTTCCTTCAAAACCGGTGTATAGGTCAAATATAGCACGCTGAGCACGAATATGACCTTCATTTGGCCGGTCAAGGTCAAATTCGAGGTCAAATTCAAGGTCAAAGGAAGGGGTACCGCATAACGTCCAGAATTTACCGCACGATCGTCTCTAAATTGGTGCCAGATGATGCCAGGCCTGATGTCTTGCGTCCGTCAAGTTGACCTGACCCATGACCTTTGACATTGGGGGTCAAATTCAAGGTCAAAGGACGGGGTACCTCATGACGTCACGAATTTGACCTTTGACCTTAGGGGTCAAATTCGTTAGCGACTTATTCAGCGACGGATTCAGCGACGGATTCCTATTGGTTCCAGACCGCTCATGACTTAATTTCCCCGCAGTGCGGACGTGTTGTGTGGACGCCCCAGCGTGATGCGGGTCTTTTTAGATGACTGATCATGTTTATATGCAATGCAGATGCCGCTACAGCACACGAGCTTCCCCTCCCCCTGCCGGCAGGTTGTTCGCCATGCGTAGTCTTCCCCAAGAGCACATCGGAGGTATCTGCCGTGTTGAAGTACTGCAACGATCGCCCTCTAGCGGTGGTTCCCCAGGGGGCCAACACATCGCTGGTGGCCGGCAGCGTACCCGTCTTTGACGAGGTCATCGTCAATACGTCAAAAATGGATGACGTCTTCGATGTAGACGGTGATGGAGGTGAGCTGGCTGGTAGTGTGGATGTTAGAAGGATATGCAAGGTGGGAATATATATTATGCACTTAACATTGCACCTTGGGAAGGTATTTGAGAAAGGCTTCCTTAAGCCCCGACCGGCCCTTGCTGGTTGTCCGTTTCTGCCTTTTTCTATGAAGACTAATAATGCTTGTGTGGTATTCTTTTGGTGCTGTAGTTATTTTTTTTTATCTCAGCAGGCGTGATGTGATCACGGTATTAGCCGTTAGCTACGTTAGCTCGATAATAAGGGTGTCCGAATACCATAACCTGGATGTCTAAAGACCATTTCATTTTTTCCCGCGGGGCTCGTCAGCAGCAATGTGTAAAGCAACAACATCATTACCTAGTGCGCTGCCAAGGAGCTTGCAAGTGTAGCAGTGGCGAAGCCAGGATTTGGTCAAGGGGGGGGCAACCAATAAAAGGGCGCCGCAGCTTCATGAGGGCGCCTTCAACATTGGGGTTTGGCTGGCCACCGTTTCGATCCTGGTGGGGGAAGCGTGTCTGGCGAGAGGGCGCCGCTCTCCGATCCTCGGATCCTGGGGGGGGGGAAGCGTGTCCCAGGGGGGCGGTTCGAGGGGGCGCCGATCCTAGTCCGATCTTGGGGGGGGGGAAGGGTGTCTGGCGAGGGGGGCGCCTTTGTCGCCATGCCCCCCCCCCCAAATACGCCACTGACGTGTGACTTGTCTTCTAGTTAGAAGGATTGGATGTTTGGTTTGGCAGGGATATCGCCTCTTTAAATGACTACGTTAACTGTCATTTTTAACCCGCGCACTGCTGGGCCTCTGATAATGCACGCCCTGCTGGGTGGGGGTGGGGGGTTGAAACCACCGCGAGCTCGGCTCCTATGCGGAGTAAGAAAAACAAATACCGTTCGATGGTTCGTAAAAATTCATGACGAATTGATTGATTATTTAGATCATTTTTGGCTCAGGTGAAAGGTCATTAGAGGTCAGATTTGGCAACATATGGGACATGCGGCGTCTGCTATTCGAGGCCCTCCAGCATGCGAGTTTCTCCGTCGCAAACATTCTAACGTGCTAATTTATCTTCGCAGCCATTCTAACGTGCGAGGTTGGTTGTAGCAGTCACTCTAACGTGGAACTTGGTGTCCGCCCCAGGCACCCTAACATGCGAGGTGGGTTGTTCGCTGAAGAAGCTGGAGAAGAAAAAAAACCGGAAGAAGCGACTTTGCTTCCCAGTTGACATGAACATCCGGGAGGCTCAGATCGGCGGTGTGGTCGCGGCAGATATGGCGGGACCCCGAACAGCACGGTTCTGCAACCTTCACGGAAACGTGCTCGGTTTGGAAGTGGTGAGTAACGAACAGATGTTGTGTTCGCTTCTTCTGTTGCACATTGCCTGGGTTGTCTCCAGCATTGTTTTGTAGATGGACCCAATGACGTACTTGTAACTGTATGCGCGGGTTTTTACCCCACTGAGGCGAATAAGTCTTAGTAACTCTAGGCCAGGCTTCAAATACGCGTAATGATCACTTGTGATTATATTCTCCTTTGCTGGACATTAGCTTAGATCTGGAGGCGGTTGGGGCTTTACTATGTCTTCTTGCCGGGTCATAAATGCACGATCTTCCATCAATAATTTAAAGGGAAACGTTGTCTCCAGGTGCTTCCAGACGGCACCGTGTTAGACTCGATGTCATCAATGAGGAAGGACAATACCGGTTTCGACCTGAAGCGGATGTTTGTCGGGTCCGAGGGCAGTCTGGGCATCATCACCAAGGTAAGGAAGCGTCTCACAGAGCTAGGTGAGATTGCACGTGTTGCGAACGAGCTGATTAAAATGTGCTGCGTATTTCACGAGCACTGACGGATAAGTTCGCTGAAAACGGCCCACAAAATTCCTGTCAGAGTTGCAGTCAAACATCTTATAATGTACTCTTGTAATGGGTGCTCCAGAGTTCTATATAGAAGCAGAAGTTTTCTTTCCGGTTGTGCAGGCAACTCGATATTTTGTAGAGTTAGCACTGATGCCTTAATGGGGCGGCTAAAATTCCATTCGTAGTGTTAACATCCATTCGCATATGCCCGAGAGACCTAACTTGGACAGGATTGGTACTCACCATCCAGCGATTACGAACCCATCATCCAGCGATTACGAACCCATCCAGCGATTACGAACCTGTCATCCAGCGATTACGAGCCCGTCATCCAGCGATTACGAGCCCACCGCCCAGCGATTACGAACCCATCATTCAGCGATTACGAACCCATCATCCAGCGATTACGAGCCCCCGCCCAGTGGTTACAAACCTATCATCCAGCGATTACGAACCCATCATCCAGCGATTACGAGTCCACCGCCCAGCGATTACGAACCCATCATTCAGCGATTATGAACTCATCCAGCAATTACGAACCCATCATCCAGCGATTACGAACCCATCATAAAGCGATTACGAGCCCATCGCCCAGCGATTACGAACCCATCATTCAGCGATTACGAACCCATCATCCATCGATTACGAACCCATCATATAGCGATTACGAACCCATCATATAGCGATTGCGAGCCCACCGCCCAGCGATTACGAACCCACCGTGCAGTGATTACGAACCAGTCATCCAGCGATTACGAACCTATCATCCAGCGATTACGAACCCGCGCTCTACCGCAGGTGTCGATGGCGTGTCCGCCGATGCCGAAACACATAAACGTCGCCATGGTGTACACGGAGAACTTCGATACAGTCCTCGACATCATGCGGCTCGCTAAGCAGGAACTCGGCGAAATCATGTCAGCCTGCGAGTTCATGGACAACGTATGTATACATCTAGCATCAATAGTTATTGGTTAAATATATTATGGTGTGTACCAAGCTACGTAGATGTACATGATTAACCATCAACAGTTTTAAATACGGCACGGTGAAAAAGTATATTTATAGTGTCATGGTCGCGGCACTAATCGAGAAGATATCTTGCACAATGATTACTGGTGATTTGTTTCTTCAAAGGTACTTCCGGTCACACCAGCCAAAAGTGCACTACGCCCGTGTCATGTTCAGGCAGACACACAGCCAGGAATTCGGCCAGGGGGGTGGGGGCGGCGGAGCCGCTACAAAAGGGTACAAGGCCACCTCCGGAAGGGTCCCAGGGTCCCATGGTCGAAAAGGGTCCTTTCGATCATCATGAACTGGTTGGTTCTGATTCAAGATGCGCCCTTCGGGGGGGGAGTATCTCAGTCTATTTTCGGTGGTCAGGTGGGGGGCTGTCCTTGCTCCCCCCTCCTTGGCTACGTGCCTGGCCATGTTCATGTGTATCTCCTTGTAATTTAAGCTATTGACTTGCATAACGTAAATGTGGCCAATTTCGTTTTCAAAATAACATTTTGTGTCCATACTCAGGACACAGTGATGTCGGTGAAGCAGAAGCACCTGACGATGTGGGGCATGCCCGACAAGCCGTACTATGTTCTGATCGAGACCGCCGGCCACTGCGACCAACACGACGAGGAGAAGTTCAAGTTCCTCTTCAACATGCTCAAGGACAATAAGCTCATCATGGACGGACATATCGGTCCACTCAACTATGATGACCCATCGTTCATCGAGGTGATTGGGAGTGCGAGGAGTTGGAAGTTTGGGTTGGCGGCCGAGTAGGTAGTGACTTCCAGTTTTCCCTGCCCTGCTGGATGGCAAACGAGCATTGTTCGACGTTAATGAATTATAGGTACCTTTTGCGTGTTCATCTTCAGACGCGGATCCAGAATTTCGGTCAGGGGGGAGGCGCAATGTTGGAAATCTCGTGCGCGCCCTAGCGCCCCCTGGATCCGCGCCTGATGTTCTATTCATGGCTTATTCATGGTTCACTGCTTCATACCATGAGTGTCGGATATATTCGATTCCCCAAATACCCTTACTTGTCTCGACACGTTGCAACGGTGCATCACTAGTGCCTATACTTTCGGGATTCATCTAACCGTCTAACACTACATCTGGAACCTTAATGAGAAACATTCCGTGTCCGTTGGTTCCTGTCATTCTCCTCCGTCCTCTTATCTCACCCGCCGCGTCTGCTCGTCTCGGCAGCGGCTGTGGAACATCAACGGCCGGATCCTGACGTCTACCACTACGGACGTCTCGCTGCCGCGCGGCAAGCAATACCCCTTGATCGAGAAGCTCCGCATGTGCGTCGGCGGCGACATCACAAAAGTGGCCGATTCTGGTGAGAGAAGGTAGGCAGATTCTGGTGGGAACATGGAAGGTTGAACGTTTGGTAAGAGGTAGCTATTATTATTGGTAATTAGGTTTTGAGTTACCAATTTGGGCTTTAGGGCGCGCCAATCGGCACAGGAACGCGCGTTTGAAAATATTTATTATTACCCCTCCCCCCATGGCACTCCATTTTCGTGTCCACATCTTGGGATTTTATGACACTGGGTGTTGCAAGGGTCCTGCCAGGGTTGGACTGGAGGCGTGGTGTTCCAACAAAACCCACAACATTGAATAACGACTTATCTAAACTACATTTCCTAGTTGCTCAAATTTCCGTGTGTGAGACGTCATCCCATTTTGCCCCAAGGCCGTTACGGCGATGACATCAGAAAAGTAGAAACATTGAGGTGGAAATGATGGGGTAAGGAGTACGGTACAACGACTCATCACCATTCCTTGCCATCTCCAGGTGGCAAGCTTCGGGCACCTGTTGGATGGAAGCATGCACGTGGCGTTGCAGTCCCCGTCCTTAAGCGCAGCCACCTTGGACAAGCTGACCGGCTCATCACAGACGAGGTCACAGCCGCAGGAGGAGCCGTCTCTGCCGAACTCAGCTGCGGATTCAAGAGCAGGTAACACATGGGAGGATGTGGGAGGGAAGGAAAGGTGACAGACGTATCAAACTGTTTGCCAGCTTCTGATGACGTAAGAACGGCCGTGTTGTTCGCATCTAAGTGTGCATTGGTTTTTTTGAGGAGGGGGGAGTTTTTCGCCCCTAGGGGGACGTCGTGGCGCGGTTGGTAGCATGCTCGCCTTCAGCGCGCGCGACTCGGGTTCAGTTCACGGCGGGTGCCCGGTTCCTACACGGTGTTCACTCGGTCCCCCGCTTAGGCCGGACCCGGCCTCAAATGACCGTCATCGGAGCCCCTCTCTGGGACGGAGCCGTCATTTGTCACAGTGGCACAGAGTGCTCCAGTTACAACCACTCCCTGGGTCCGGGGAGTACGGCAGGACAAAGTCCGCCGACGCAGCGGTACCTCGCGGGGTCTCTGATGGGTTGCAGGGAGAGAGAGAGAGAGAGAGTTCTTCGCCCCGGTGATCGGAAAGACCGTTGTATTGAGGTGGCATGAAGCGCGGACCAGAACAAGACAAAGGAGAAGGGAGGCGGGGGGGTAGCCGTCGGGGCGAAAGAGGACGCGCCTGTCGTCATAATGCCTACAACCTATATGAGCGGCGTACGCATTATCCAATGTAGCGCCCATTAAGGGATTCAGTGAGTTAGCAGAGGCCCCCGAGTAAGCCTGCCTTAGCAATAACGAGTCTCATTTGGGTGGGACCCACTTTGTGGTGGCAAGACCTGGCTGTGGTGAGAATGACCGGTCCTCCTGTTTCGTACATTCACTCCTTCCTCCCGTCTTCAGGAACCTGGGCGCGCACTGCAAGGACCCGGTGGAGATGAAGCTGATGAGGATGGTGAAGAATATGTTGAACCCAAACGCCATCATGAACCCATACAAGGTGTTCCCTGACGGCCAGTGATGGGAGTCCATTCCCAGGCTGGATAATTTAGACTTACGTCGCACTGTGAAGGGATCCCTTTCGTATAGTGAAATGCCTTCGAAGTCACAGTCTTCTGACACGAGTGAAAGGGTCATCATTATTCCATCGAGGAAGACTATTTTTTTAGCTAAAGTTATCATTAGTATGAAATGAAGAGTGAGTCAATGATGGTGGACAAACCAGAGCGTATACACGTGATGGTAACTCGCGTTCTAGACGGAGACATGAACGGAGTGGCTGTAGTTTTTCAATGCTTTGTCGTGTGACAGGTTACACTGGTGCGATGTGACTTGTTTTTTTTATAATAAAAAATGGCATTGCATGTTCAGATCGGAAGAATTCAACTCGAAGTATACTGTACAATTACCAAACAAGTTGATGATTAATATGACGACAGGCGCGTCAATTAGTATGAAAGAAAGAGTGAGTCAATGATGGTGGTCAAACCAGAGCGAAGACACGTGATGGTAACTCGCGTTCTAGACGGAGACATGAACAGAGTGGTTGTAGTTTTTCCATGCTTTGTCATGTAACAGGTTACACCGGTGCGATGTGACTTGTTTGTGATAATTAAAAATGGCATGGCATGTTCAGATCGGAGGAATTCAGCTCGAAGTATACTGTGCACTTACCAAACAAGTTTTTTACGTACGAAAGTCACATGGTCCTATATCAAGAATCGAATATTTATATCGCAACCTAAAAACAGATAATTCGGTAAATTCGGGACGTTATGCGGTACCCCGTCCTTTGACCTTCAATTTGACTCCAAAGGTCAAAGGTCATGGGTCAGGTCACCTTGACGGACGCTAGACATCAGGCCTGGCTTCATCTGGCACCAATTTAGAGACGATCGTGCGGTATTATTCGGGACGTTATGCGGTACCCCGTCCTTTGACCTTGAATTTGACCCCAAGGTCAAAGGTCATGGGTCAGGTCACCTTGACGGACGCTAGACATCAGGCCTGGCTATCATCTGACACTAATTTAGAGACGATCGTGCGGTAAATTCGGGACGTTATGCGGTACCCCGTCCTTTGACCTTGAATTTGACCTCGAATTTGACGTTGACCGGCCAAATGAAAGTCATATTCGTGCTCAGCGTGCTATATTTGACCTATACACCGGTTTTGAAGGAAATCTGAATCCGTCGCTGAATCCGTCGCTGAATAAGTCGCTAACGAATTTGACCCCTAAGGTCAAAGGTCATGGGTCAGGTCACCTTGATGGACGCTAGACATCAGGCCTGGCTATCATCTGGCACCAATTTAGAGACGATCGTGCGGTAAATTCGGGACGTTATGCGGTACCCCGTCCTTTGACCTTGAATTTGACCCCCAAGGTCAAGGGTCATGGGTCAGGTCACCTTGACGAACGCTAGACATCAGGCCTGGCTATCATCTGGCACCAATTTAGAGACGATCGTGCAGTAAATTCGGGACGTTATGCGGTACCCCGTCCTTTGACCTTGAATTTGACCCCCAAGGTCAAAGGTCATGGGTCAGGTCACCTTGACGGACGCTAGACATCAGGCCTGGCTATCATCTGGCACTAATTTAGAGACGATCGTGCGGTAAATTCGGGACGTTATGCGGTACCCCGTCCTTTGACCTTGAATTTGACCCCCAAGGTCAAAGGTCATGGGTCAGGTCACCTTGACGGACGCAAGACATCAGGCCTGGCTATCATCTGGCACCAATTTAGAGACGATCGTGCGGTAAATTCGGGACGTTATGCGGTACCCCGTCCTTTGACCTTGAATTTGACCCCAAGGTCAAAGGACATGGGTCAGGTCACCTTGACGGACGCTAGACATCAGGCCTGGCTATCATCTGGCACCAATTTAGAGACGATCGTGCGGTAAATTCGGGACGTTATGCGGTACCCCGTCCTTTGACCTTGAATTTGACCCCAAGGTCAAAGGTCATGGGTCAGGTCACCTTGACGGACGCTAGACATCAGGCCTGGCTATCATCTGCACTAATTTAGAGACGATCGTGCGGTAAATTCGGGACGTTATGCGGTACCCCGTCTTTGACCTTAATTTGACCGGGGTATGGTGGTTTGCGGATAAGCCTGTTTTAATAAACGGTACCTTCTTTGACCTTGAATTTGACCTCGAATATGACCTTGACCGGCAAAATGAAGGTCATATTCGTGCTCAGCGTGCTATATTTGACCTATACACCGGTTTTGAAGGAAATCTGAATCCGTCGCTGAATCCGTCGCTGAATACGTCGCTAACGAATTTGACCCCTAAGGTCAAAGGTCATGGGTCAGGTCACCTTGATGGACGCTAGACATCAGGCCTGGCTATCATCTGGCACCAATTTAGAGACGATCGTGCGGTAAATTCGGGACGTTATGCGGTACCCCGTCCTTTGACCTTGAATTTGACCCCCAAGGTCAAAGGTCATGGGTCAGGTCACCTTGACGGACGCTAGACATCAGGCCTGGCTATCATCTGGCACAAATTTAGAGACGATCGTGCGGTAAATTCGGGACGTTATGCGGTACCCCGTACTTTGACCCTGAATATGACCCACAAGGTCAAAGGTCATTGGTCAGGTCACCTTGACGGACGCTAGACATCAGGCCTGGCTATCATCTGACACTAATTTAGAGACGATCGTGCGGTAAATTCGGGACGTTATGCGGTACCCCGTCCTTTGACCTTGAATTTGACTCCCAAGGTCAAAGGTCATGGGTCAGGTCACCTTGACGGACGCTAGACATCAGGCCTGGCTATCATCTGGCACTAATTTAGAGACGATCGTGCGGTAAATTCGGGACGTTATGCGGTACCCCTTCCTTTGACCTTGAATTTGACTTCGAATTTGACCTTGACCGGCCAAATGAAGGTCATATTCGTGCTCATCGTGCTATATTTGACCTATGCACCGGTTTTGAAGGAAATCTGAATCCGTCGCTGAATCCGTCGCTGAATAAGTCGCTAACGAATTTGACCCCTAAGGCCAAAGCTCATGGGTCAGGTCACCTTGATGGACGCTAGACATCAGGCCTGGCTATCATCTGGCACCAATTTAGAGACGATCGTGCGGTAAATTCGGGGCGTTATGCGGTACCCAGTCCTTTGACCTTGAATTTGACCCCCAAGGTCAAAGGTCATGGGTCAGGACACCTTGACGGACGCTAGACATCAGGCCTGGCTATCATCTGGCACCAATTTAGAGACGATCGTGCGGTAAATTAGGGACGTTATGCGGTACCCCGTACTTTGACCTTGAATTTGACCTCGAATTTGACCTTGACCGGCCAAATGAAGGTCATATTCGTGCTCAGCGTGCTATATTTGACCTATACACCGGTTTTGAAGGAAATCTGAATCCGTCGCTGAATCCGTCGCTGAATAAGTCGCTAACTTCACGGACGTTGGAAATGCATACTTTTCAATTGGGAGGTTAAATGACACCCAAAAAGGGACACATAAGTTCTTTGTATCATATTTTATATCCTTCATAGTGCTGCTCCATCCACCTCCAACTCCAACCCTGATCAAACTTCAGGAGCGCATCCATCTCCAAAGCAGCCTGCGGAGAAGGTATGCATTGCAGCATAACTACTGTGATCTGAATTCCATGGTATTCATGTTGCCTTTTATTCCATCCTTGCCAATCCATGCAGCAGATGTTTGACTTTCCTCAAACTGCCTGAAGAATCTGGGAGTTTAACTCACGTGAGAGTGATGAAACAGATGAACTATCCCTGGATTCTCATGTTGCAGCATTGCATTGCACAGTAGCATACTAAATGGGGGCATTGTAAGCAGCAGACAGGTTGTAGGGCTCCCAATAATCCGCCGAGCTCAGGAATAAAAAGTGTCATGCTCCCTAGAAATCCCCCTTGGTCCCCAAAAGTCGCACGTGGCTCAGAAATTCACATTGGGTGTCCCCAAAAAGTCGCGCAGAAGCCCCTAATAGTGATGCTAGGGCCTCAGAAGTTTCCTGCTAGGTGCTGTGGTGTTCAAGAAAATCACGACGGGGCCACAAACAGTCGGGCCGGTGCCCCGTGAAAATTACGCTGAGCCCGTGGGTACCAAGAATTGTCGTTCGGGCTCCTGGAAATCACTAGATGCATGGCAGGTCACACCGGGGCTTTAAAAGTCTCCCTGGGATCGCCCAACAAATGAAGCCGGGAAACGAAAACCAGACCGGACACGAAAAATCACTCTTGGATCCAAAGGTTCTATAACAATGGCTCCAAAGTTCATAAAACGTGTTGCCCCCCAAAAAAAGTGTCGTAGCCACTAAAACTAGCGCAAGGTATCAAAACAAGTGACAACGGTGCCCAAAAAAATCGCACTAAGACCAAATAATTCAGGCTGCTTCACTTGAAAATCTCGCTGGGGCCAAAACGTCGCGCCGGAGCCCCACACGTCGCAGCTGGCTTCCCAAGAACCAATATCTGCCTGGAATGTCACCCTGCTAGCAGAAAATTTGTGTCAATGATCCACAATATGAAGGCATCGGACTCCGGAAAAGATCCTGCTGGGGAACCGAATAAAAACGAGGCACTGCGAGCCCGAATAACCGTACTGGGGCCCAACAAATATCCTGCAGGGGGCTGGGGGCTTATAGAAAATAGACCTGACGCCAAAAATCACAAGGGGACTCTATCGAGTCAACCAGAGCACCGGAAACAAATCAGAATAGGTCCCGAAAGAAAATTATCCGAAGGGCCTTTCTACTCTCGATGGTACTAGCTGCGGGAAAACAACGCTGAGCACCCGCAGTGGCGGACCAAGGGGAAAATGCTGCCCGCATCCTGAAGGGGTATGCTCCCAAGAATCGCGCCGGTTCCCCAAAATTGTGGCGGGATGGCCGAGTGGTTAAGGTGTCGGGCTATGGGTACCAAAGGTCCCGGGTTCGACTCTAGTGCCACTCAGGACATTTCCCAATCCCGCGGCCCACCGGCGAAACAGTGTGGGCGGAGCCATTAGCCGTGAATGTGCATAAAGTGTGTCATGAACCAACCAATATAAAAAAGAAGAAAAAAACGTCCCCCAAAATTCGCGCTGGCCCCATAAATTCGTATCGGGGGCCCAGAATTCGCGTAGCGGGCTGTGAATACAGCAGGCACCATAACACTTACACCAGGCCCCCAAAAATTTGCATCTGATTCCGCCAAAATCGCGCTGGGGAGGAGCTAATTACAACACGCCCTGATAACCCGCGATGATGCCCCCAAATATCGCGTACTGGAACCAGAATTCCGGTGGTAGTACCAACAAGTTTAGTCGATGCATCACAACCCCCCCCCCTGCAATCACAGCGTGGCCCTACAAAACACATCTGAACTCGATAAAAAGTACGGCGGTGCCCTCTAAATTAAGCAGAAATTCAGAAGAATATATGTCCGAGTCAGGAAAACGTCTCCTAAGCTCTAAGCATGCCCTAGATGCCTTCAAAAATTGTGTACGGCCCCGAAAAAAACCCACACAGGAGTTGAAAAATTGCGGCGTGACACGTAGCGCCAGGTGCCAGAGAAATCAGGCCGAGACTCGGACTTTAAAAAAAAAAATTCAGAAGTCACGAAAAGTTGCGTCGAACCCAGAAAACTGTTCCCAGTCCCCCGGAACTATGCACCTGGGAACGAAATGTCGCACCGTGACCACGGAAATTATACCGAAGGAACCAAGGTAATGCTGGGGTTCCACAAATGTGCGATAAATAAACGCCTCAAATAAACAGCGAAGCCCTGAGAGCACAATGGGAGGCCGAAAATGCGCCGGGCCCTCCAAAGCCCGAGTTTCGCAAAAAGGGGGAGGGCCTTAAAATATGGTTGGACCCCCAAAAAGCGAATTGGTCGTAAAAAGGAACAAAAAGACCGGGCACGAAATACAGACATCGGGGTCTTCGAAAACGCAACGATACCTCAAGCATGTCACCGCTGTACAAAAAAAGCAACAAAGCACTAAAAAGTAGCCGGGTCTCAAATATGTGCCAGGCCCCTAAAAAAATTGGCTGGAACTCTAAAGCACATCCGTAGACGAATAAAGACACAACGGATAAAACAGCGAATACCTAGCTAGGGTCTCGGCTCCGGGGACAATCTTGGAGCATATTTAACCTAAGATATGAGGTGCATCAAAGCTCAGTGCATCATAATTTATTAGCCACGAGCAAATGTGGGAAGAAGAAGACTAATATATGGAATTGAATTCATACAATTTTCTAAGCGAGCCGCCAAACCAGTAAATCCACATGCCAAAAATGGCACAAGACTATCATGTGACAGCAATTAGCAAAACGTTGAAGACCTAGCAGAAACTGGAGAAGCGCACGTAGTGTGTCGGATGCGCCGAGTGCGCAAGGTGCGCAAGGTACATGTGCACGACTGTTGGCGTTTTAGCGACCCTGCATGAGTAATCGGAATGCCTGAAATCGGAAAATTTTACAATTTTTTGCGATTTGTACTGGTGTAATCTCAGCAGTATGAGATTACTTATCAAGGGGTACGAATACAATATCCTTTGAACAGGATCGGAGAGTTCGTGTTCAAATCCGTTGATTCAGAAATGATGGTGACAGATTTGGCCCCCTTGACAGGTCAGCTAAGTTTGTCAGTAATTATTCTTTAAAAATAAAATAAAATAGTATCTCACTGACAAGCATAGTGGTCCGTAGACTTTTTAAAAAATTGGAGTCTGTGCGACAATTCCAAATCAGTTTGCCCACCCCCATCGCAAATCCTAGGTACGCCACTACCATGGCATGATATAACTTGACCTGTTGAAGGCCCTGATCCGCCGCAATGGACTCAGCAGCCCCGGTCCACCACAGTGGAAGGTGTACTATGCGACTCGGGTCCGCCGCAGTGGACGGCGTGCTCTGCGACCCTGGCCCGCCACAGTGGACGGTGTGTACTTCACGGCCCTGGTCCGCTATAGTGGACGGTGTGTTCCTGGGCACTCGTCCGCCACAGTAGACGGTGTGCTCCGCGGCCCTGGTTCGCCACAGTGGACTTCATGGTTTGACAAAACGGGCTTTTCCTGGATTTTTCCCATCCGTAGCATGATCCTCTTCACAAATTTATTCTCCGTGTTTTCCATTTGGACGTTTAATGGTGTTATTCGACAATGGTAAAGTGAAGTGGACAATGGCCCTGTGGTAAAGTGCTCCAGATTCACTGGAAAATGCAAAGTGATATGCTGATGTCACAGGTGTGAATGAAAATATCCTCCCCGACCCTGAACTCGCCCAATCACAACTTTGGCTTTGCCCCTTCCTAATGTTAGGCGCCAAGGAAGTACTTTCACCGATTGTCGTCACAGTTCAGGTCTGCTGTGCTCCGATACTCCATCAAGGCCGGTGTGTTTTAGCCTGCATCTGATCATTGAAACATTTTTATTTAAGCCGGCGTATGTTCGTTGGTGTGTGGAGTGAGGGGAAGGCGCTGGCGGTGACGATGACGATATATCCGAGCCGACTGTATGGAACTGCAGTCGCATGCCATTACTCCGAGTTGTTATGTTGACATGCACTGTGTACCGCTCTTTTAATTGTGACTTCACCAGTTATTGGACGATTTACTTCGTTCGTAAGTAAGCTGAATAAACATAAACATACACATCGTCGAATACAAACTCAGAATTTCTGAGATCTGAAAATATAGGATGCGAAATCCGATGAGTTTTTAGTGGTGGGGGGGTACATGCGTTGGCACTTCTGCCCCCCCCCATGTTTTTTAAAAAATCGATACCCCTGAGGGGTCCGGCACATGTTTGAGACCCGGGGCTTGGCACATGTTCTTTTTTTTACAGTTTTGTTGATTTTTATACACCGATAATATATTTCAGGTATCGGCGCGTTTTCGGAGACGTCGCTGTGTTTATTTAGTGCCCGGTCTTTGTGTTCCTTATTTACGATCAATTCCCTTTTTGAGGCCCCAGCCTGTTTCAGAGGCCACGTCCGGTCTTATGGTCCTGACGTCCCTTGAGGGTCTCCGTTATGCTTTTATTTAGCGCTCCATGGCGTGAATATTGCGAGCTGTAGAGCATGTTTTATGGCCCTGTCGCTTTTTGCGAAACTCGGTACGCTTTGGATTACCAACACTAATTTTTGGGATTACCGAAGACATTTTTGATCCCGAAGGCGATATTTAGGGGCCCCGTGGTCACTTGTTGGGATCCCAAGCGCGAGTTTCAGTGGCTACGACACGTTTTGGGAGGCACGATACGTTTTGTGGGCTTTTGGAGCGGTTTTCAGGACCCAAGATCATTTTCCATGTCCATTAGTTTGGTGATCACAATGAGACTTTGGAGCCCCGGTACGACCTACCATGCCCCTAGCGTGATTTTCGCTGACTCGGGGGAAATACTTGTACCCCTAGTCTCAGCGTGACTTTCCGGGGCCCCGGCCCGACCATTTGTGGCCTCCGTCGTGATTTTCATGAATCCCAGCACGACACTTTTGAGCCCCCAGCGTGATTTTCAGGGGCCCAGGGTAAAACTTTTGATGTCCTAGCGTCCTTTTCAGAAGACCCTGTGCAATTTATTGGCCCCCATGTGATTTTTCGGAACCCCGGTGCGATTATTGGGGGCCTAAACGTGATTTATAAGGACACAGGTGCAATTTTTCCGGAGCTCGACGCGATTCTTGGTGACCCCACAGCCTGTCAGGGGGGCAACTGCCCACAATGTCCCATCCCCATTCGGCATGCCATTGTGCTACGCGATTCTGCAACGTAAGCATACAGGAATAGCTCATTTGTTTCATCACTCACAAGTGATTTCAACTCTCAAGTTCTCCAGACGGTTAGAGGAAAGTCAAACATCTCCTACATAGATATGCAAGGATGGACTATTAGGCAAGATGAATGCCATGAAATTAAGTTCAGAGTACTTTTGCTACAATACACACCTTTTCCCGCAGGTTGCTTTGGAGATTGATGCGCTCCTGAAGTTTGGTCAGGGTTGGAGTTGGAGGTGGATGGAACAGCACTACGAAGGACATTGCATGTGGTTCAAAAGACTCCTTTCTGCCTGCATTAATAATGCAGGTACTGAAGTAACCATTTCATTAATTGACCTCTATGGTCAATTAACCCGCGCCGTCTTTCCGGTCAGATCCTCACGCCCCGTCTCGAGGGGGGGAGTTAGTAACCACCCATCTAAAATCCAAACTAGGCATCGCACGAAAACGAAAGAGGTGTTATCGGAAAGCGCTCCACGAGTAGGATCCGGGTTCACCCTCCCCCCCAAAAAATCCCCAAAAGTGACCTTACCAGGGGGCCTAGATTTTTCACGACTCTTCACGACTTACATTAAGTTTTTGACCCTGGGGAGTTCATTTTGTGGATATATGAAAGAAAGAAAAAATTGATTTGGAATGAGAAAAGGACAGCGAAATCGACTAGGGCTATAATTATTTTGGGCCCACAAAATATAAAAATGTTTTTTTTCTTTCAAAATCTAAAAATTTTGAGTTTTCAAGTTGTCTTTAATTTTCCTTTTCCACTGGGTAGAGCAGACCGAGGAACATTGTTGAAGCCAACTTGCCCTAATAAAAATGCTTACTTTAGCCAGAATCCTGTATTTGAACTGCAATTTGACAAATACGCAAAATTTATATGCAGTAAAAAAACAAAAATAAATCCACTCGTACGTGTTGTTGCATCCGTAAGGATAAACAAACGCTGAATGTTTCATTAAAATATCTGTATCCGTTAAAGCGTGACGACCCGTTAAACCTTTTTGGAGGTGACCTCACTTGACCTTGACTAACTCGTTGACCCTAGATGACCTGACCTAAATTGTTTTAATCAGCATGCCAAATTGATGTGGGAAAAGGTATGCCAAATATGGGCGCGCTGCCGCGAGCCGTTCGTCCGTTACCCGCGAAAAAAAAACCTGAGGGGGGGGGGGGTTTAAGGCCCCACCGAGACGGACAGGTTAATGAAGTGGTTGTGAAGGATTGACGATAGGCGACCATTGTGGACATCACTGCGAACAGCGCCCCTGGTGGCCAACTTTGTCCCTAAATTTGTTTACACCCAGCGTTTGCCATTAGGAGAAAATAAGGTGAATTTGATGCTCCAAATAACATTAAATTCATCCTCGTAGAAAACACAAAACAGAATTCATCCATCCTAAATGCTGAACAGATTGTGGCAGTTTAGAGAAATATCAGCCTCGCATAACCCAGACATGTCGCATCGTTTTCGCTAGTTTTGGCGAAACGAGGCATGTTCCAAAAAAATGTCCATCTGGGACTGAATTCACAATTCCATACCGTATCACGCTGAACAAAAATAACGATGATTTTCGAAGTTATTGACTTGGCACTTTTGTCCTGAAAAATTAAGCAACATATCTTGATCGTGGATAACTATGAGAAAAAAAATTATGTCATTGACAAACTGTAACTTGTATGGAATTTGTCCACGCTACACAAATAAGTTCAGACAATTCTTCACGTTTGGTTGCAACTCTTTTCTTAATGCACACAATATTCGACTTGGCATTTTTGTGTTAAAATTTACACTTCATGATCCATCTTCCGAAAATCCGTAATGTCAGACAAATGAGCCTAAAAGAACCTGTGCCGTGCACGCCACTCGAGTTTGGTGATGCGATACAAAGCTCACCGGAAGGCAGGAATTGCACTTGCTTAAAATTAATTTTCCTCAGCCCACGATCCCAGTCGGTGTTTTCACACCATCGTATGCTTGCGGAAGGCGCACCTCCCCTGGCGACTCCAAGCTGAGAGTGCCGGAGAAAAGAAACTATAACCAGCGCGAGGCTCATCACTAGACATAGCGATTGACACCAATCACGACCTTTTGAACTCATTGGTTGATCAGGTCAGATACAAATGCGGAAAGTCGGAAGATGAACAAATTAGTTGCAGTTGATCATAAATCCGTACAATATATGGCACGAAACGGATGGACAAATGTTTTAGTACCTTCCGGGCAAAGTAGCGTATCGCGCGATGCGCATGGACCCGTACGCATCGCGTCTCCTCCCAGTCTCGTCAAATTTACAACTTTTATACGCATACATATGTGTACATATATATATGTTGTCATTTTCATTTATGATTTAAAAAGGATTACTGAAGTCCATTTGAACTTATTATTTGGGTTTAAGGGCCAGCCGACTACAGGGTCATTTGGCACCCATCCATTTGAACTTAAAATTACCTTAGTATATAACCAAGCCCAGAAAGGATAATCGGTCATCCAAAGCAAACCCTCGGCAGACGACATGGAAAGGCTCACTGATCTATGACAGCACAGCCGTCAAGCTGGAGGATACCCCCGAAACATGCAGCATTTCCCATTCCGTGTCACAATCGCAAGTAATGGTGCAAAAACTGCGATAATACAACGGGACAGAGGTCTTCCCACGTATAACGTCATAGTCCAGCGACCTGACGTGGCCACCCGAGGTCCCAAAATGTCTGCCCATAAGCTATGCGAACAAATATATACGCGCCACAATCAAGCAGATATATTTACAATGCCAGGAAACCACTGAGACACTGTACCACCACCACATGGACCAGGGGCGAGTCCTGATGTATTCTCAATGCAGCAGTGGGCAACGGAGCTCTTCCCCACAAAATCCATTTCTTAAAAAAACCGTTTCATACAGAAGTGATCATGCACAAATACAGTCGAGTCACACAAACGCGCGGCAACGTGTGCTGGCCTGCTAGCACATGCTACAGCAAGCACAAACATTAAATCACCACTTCAGCAGGCTCTAGCACATCATTCTAGGTCCACTAATCAAAACGTGAGAGTATGCGGCGACGACCATGCTGCTCAATGACCTGCCTAGCACCATTCTTGAAGTTAGTGGTGCTGAAAAGAGTTCATGTTACTGAATGGTTCAGCTTCTCTGCGTGCTGCTGAGTGAACACATTCAAACACCACACGCGTGAAACCAGTTCATGACAGTGGCTCGCCACCATATGAATGTATGGCGTTACCATTTTGAATTGGAATATTTTGAGAAATAGTATAAGAAACATAGTGCACTCCATTTCAACGCTGGTGGCATCATCACTTGAACGAAGTGCTTCTATCAAATTTATGTACGCCACCACCAGCAGCCTTACTGGGGTGCCTCTTTGCTCTCCAAAAAGTATACTAGGCACGTTGACGATGCAAGGAAAGATACGACAAGCATGCGATCCTTGGAATCAAGGTTGGACAAATCGATTTTGCCATTCGACACAGTAATCTTTCCACGACAAGCGATACACTTCCGTACTTCAACAAATGAGTTCAGCTTGCCCGCTGGTACTTCGCGTCTGATGAGGAGAAGGAGCTTATCGCAAGTTCTGGGAAACAGGTGTAGCACATCAATGACAACTCGTTCCAAAGGAATAGCGGACATGAGAGGTTCACCCACAATTCACAATGCATCACCCTTACGAAGCCTTTTTCGTCTTTTCTGTCCTTCGACATAGTAATTGCACTTTGGAGATTCACAAAAATCCAAGCATTTTTGCTGTTGGCTTCTTTCAACCCACACACCATGAGGAGGAATTTATAGCCCGCACACATATAAATAGTAAACTTGACCAATTCGCCATCGATCAGGAGTACTTCTTTTTGAATGGTACCTATCGATCTCCGTGTTTGCATCTCTGAGTAAGGTGCTTAATGATTCATATGTCTCCTTCTCTGGAGAGACACCGATGAGCTGGGGGTTGCGTGAAGCTGAGTGTTCTTCATCGATGGCGCTGACAGATAAGTTGATGACTGATCTGAACTTGCCCAGTGGTGCGCCGTCCCTTGAAAAGTGCAGACAATGCATTATCAAGTTAGTTGTAGTCTATGTCAAGGCACAGGAGCGTCGAAATAGGCGGCAGGGGGAGGGGATCCACTCTTCATATGAATTTCTCACTCATTCTGTCAACCATTTCAGGTTAATAACAATAGTTGAGCATTTGAAACAAAAATACTTCGCTCTGTGGCCCGTGCTTATCATGGTTTGGGCCCGAGCTGCCGCTGGCGGCCGGCAGCTGAAGCTGGTGCACCGCTTCCAGAGTCGATTCGACTCACATTCTGGCGACCGGTCACATTCTGGCGCCAATCTGGCGACCGGTGAAGGCGACTGCGCCACAGCCGACGGTACTCAGTACTGCGAAGAGGAATCGGCGCGCTGCCACAATACGTTAGCATGCGCGCCGCCGCAGACACTAAGTGCCGCGCGTGGCATATTCAACAAAAGCCGATGGCTGCTACATGACCAATGAAGTCGATGCGCCCTAAAGCTCTATTAACTAGCTCACTAACTCAACAAAAGCCGACTGGCATTGCCTGTCTTCAGGGTACACGGGCTGTTCAACGGAGATGTGGGTGTACTGCCAAACGGTGGATACTGTATTGTCTGCCAATTTTACCTAGTGCTTGGTGCTAAACATTCATCGTTTGTTGTGTGCATTCATCGCTTCTTTTGTATGAAATGCTCCAGTTACAAAAAGCTGTCTATATTCCTCATCGTGAATGATATCCTTACGAAGACTCGGAAAAGCATTTTTCCGTCTTGACTGTGATACGGTGCTTGATGCATTTTGCGTTTGTTTCAATTGAAATACTCAAGTTTTTGCTATTGTAGTTTTTAGCAAATGCAGTACAATCTTCGTAGCTACATGTGTGTGCGTCATGCATTGCGGTATTATCGTGACCTCCAGCTCGGTCTGAACTGAATTAATGAACTGATATATTTAATGTGTATTTCATGCAGGTCTTGATATCTGGAACCATAGAAAGGAGCACAATATTTAAAGGGAAGCGGAATTCCAACACAAGTGTATTTAGTTTACACATGCAAGCATCAGCTGAAAGTCGATGGCAATGTCGATACAATCGGCAACCAACGCCGATTTAAAATCGCGTGCGTTGGAAAACACACAAACATTTGAGTTGTCCAGTTGCATTACATGAATATGACGTGAGTGAAAATCGCGCATGGTAGCTTTTATCACGACAAGATCTTCTAATAATGTTTGAGGTGAAGGTTGCGCCGACTGCATACGCCATGCTGCTTCCGATGGGAATGGCATCTGCATTCCCTTCGCTTGGCGATGTGCTTAGTTTTTCCCTCGAGGTACTCTTCAGGCCAGGATGAGATCCGGGACCAGGACAGCTCCAGATGGTGAAGGGCTCGGTAATCGGTTGCGTTACCCGGATACTCTCTTCAGGATGCAATCTGGAATGGTTAGAAATTAAGGACAGCGGTTTTGCACATACATGCGTTACAGCTGCAGGTAGCTTTGCTGAATATGTTAATATATCAGCGAAAAAGTTTGCAACACGAAATTTATATACCTTTCGCAGAAAAATTCAACATCCTTGTTTTATTTTTGTATATCTTGCTATTTGGTTTTCGACCTCGCCCACCTAATGAAAAATGAATATTTGCACACTGCCTAATAACCATAAACAACATAACCTAATCTAGCATATCATAACATTCCTTAGGAGGAAAAAAATAGAACAAACATTTATGCAATATATTTTCTGAAAATATTCTACATTTAAAAACGGAACCCAGTCAAACATAACCTAACTTCAGCTGCTTTTCAAGTAAAAATTTCCGGTTTTCATTTTTGTGGGAAAATTTTCAAACTTAAAAAAACTGAACTACCCTAACCTAACCAAACCGGTATTATTGTGCTGTATGGTGGATACAAGACAATGATCTACATACATTTGGCTCCATATAGCAAACAAATGGATTAGGTTTGGTCAAGTCAGGTTAGTTTAGGTTTTTGAAGTTGAAAACTTTGTTTTTAAATTCCACAACTTTTCTCTAAAAATGGAAAATTATTTCGTAAGTTTGCAGTTTAAGGGGATATTTATTTATTCGTTGCAGTTTTCTTTCAGAATACCATGTTGATGCAGCTGACTAAGATGATGGGACCACTTATTTTCTGTAGAAATGCTTACTTTTCAGGTTATGAGCAAACTAATGCCAAACGGTTTTGAGTCAGATAACATAGCACTAAATTTTTTTTTTTAATGCAACAAAACCTAACCTAACCTAGCATAACCTACCTTTTAAGAACATTTTTTATTGTTTTAATGTCAAGCAATTTATTTTCTGAACATTATGAACATTTAAAAAAAAACATAACTGAGTCTAATCTAGCCTAAGCTGTTTTTGAATATTTTTTAAAATGTTTGTAATATTTTTGGTAATCTTTTCAGCAGTATTGTGCTTTATACCGCATTGACTGCGTATTTGGTAATTATGAGGTCCATGCGGCTGGAAGCCCAAATAACCCAGAAATGTTTTTGCATACGTTTGCCTCCATAAAGCAAACGAATTGGTTAGGTTTGATTATGGTGTGTTATTTTCATCTTTTTTTTTGGAAAATGTGTAAATTTTTCCAAATTGGAATGCAATCGCACAGGTCCCATATATAATAATTGGTCCCATCATCTTAGTCACCGTCATGAACATGGTGTACTGAACACAAATCACCCCCAAAAAAACCTTGAACGGCAAATTTCGCAACGATTTGTTTTCAAGAGCATCTCAGGGTAGGTTAGATTGACTTATATTTTTTTGATTTTGACAATTTACAGCAAATATAATGCTTCTAATATAATTATGCTGCTCATTCTGATCGATCTGGCGGTGTTGTGCTCTTGTAGTATTTGTAAAGTATTTGTATTCGCTTCGTAGCATTCGGCGTAATCATAGCCTTGGCAACTGAAGTTGAGACGTGATCTCGCTGCAGCGGTGCTGTCCGTGAAATGTGATGTAGATATGCGGGCAGAACCCGCCTGGCTGATAAATGTACAAATGTAGGCCCCATGCTTGTACAGTTCAAACTGGAATGTCATCTGATCCGCTTATGCACATTTTTGTTTGTCCACAGAATACGAGTACTTGATCCCACGTTCAAATGGGATGGCAAAGATCGCGATCTGGTCGAACTTTACCATCCCATTTTAAATGTTCACTGGAAAGAACGGGACAAGTTTATAACTAACCTGGTGAGCCGAAGACAATTATGTTTGCTTGTAGAAAAAAAACAAAAATAACAGTGACCATAGCATATGATTTCAGAAACGTTTTCCGCAACCAGGCTGATATTTTTTTCTTTAAGAATTCTTCGTCTGACGTCATGCAGACATGAAGGATGACTTTGCTACCCTTTGGTAAACGTACCTTTTGTTTGTTATTTGTGACATGCGCGTCTGATATATCAGACCCGCGTGTGGTAGATAAGGAATCACCGCCGTCAGGGGTGTCGATTTTTGAAAGACATTAGGGAGGCCGAAGTGCCAACGCACTAGGCCCCCCCCCCCCCAAAAAAAAAGCCTCATTGGATCTTGCCCACTATATTTTCAGATCTCAGAAATTCTGAGTTTGTATTCCGCGATGTGTACGTTTATGTTTATTCAGCATCCTCACCAACGGGGAAAATCGTCCCATAATTGATCAAGACACATAATTAAACGAGCAGTGTACAGTACATGTCAGCATAACAGCTCTGCAGCGAATGCAGTGTCCTACAGTGGGCTCGGATCTACCGACGTCGTCGTCGTCACCGTCACCGTCACCGTCACCGTCACCGTCACCGTCGCCCTCCTCCCCTCACTCCACACATCAAGAAGCACACACCGGCTTAAATAAAAATAATTCAGCGATCAGATGCCGGCTAAAGGACACCGGCCTTGATGGAGTATCGGAGCACAGCTGACCTGAACGGTGGTGACGATGGGTGAGAGTATTTCCTTGGTGCTGAACATTAGGGAGGGGCGAAGCCAAAGTTGTGATGGGCAAGTTCAAGTTCGGGGAGTGGATACAGCTGCCACAAAAGCAGACATCACAAACACTGTCCCCTAATTAATCATGCGCGTTGGTGTCAGTGATAAAATATTCGTGACATATGGTGGGAATATCACTTTATGAATACTCAATCGACATCCTTCTCCAAGAAGTATCGACATCCCCCTCCTTGATGCATGCTTATGAAGTCTTCGCGTCTCCTTTCTAACAGTATTTCGTTTATATGTAGCTTGTGTATGTTCTCGATAAGGAATGGTGATATAAGAACATTTCGCAGTGCAATTTCAATTAAAAAGATTACCTATGCCGTGATGTGGCATACAATACCAGCAGGGGCGCCGCCACGAATTTTTGGCTGGGGGGTCAGGCTCCACAGTTCAGCAACGACCTATGGGGTTCAATGTCCGGTGAGCGGGGGGGGGTGGAGAAAGCAAAGCTTGGTGTGTACAGCCAACCAGTCAAAAACAATAAACTGGGAACACTTCATGCTTTATCCATGAACAGCAACTCTGCATTGATAATCATAGCAACTTTTCTACCATTGCCCCGGATTCGGCGACAAGCGTAACATTCCCCGACTATGGCAACATTTTCAGCATTCAGAAGCGTAGACTTGACTCGTACATCATCGACTGCATCAGCGACACCGATGCGGACTAGATAAATTCAGCGACTGTCACGAGGAATTCATGCCTACAAACATACAACTGTTCGTGAGGAATTAAAGCAAAATGCTACAACGTTCTTCGAAATAAAAATTGGCGCTCCCGTCCCAGGCAAAGCACAAAATCAGGTAATGCATCGCGACGCGTCGGCAGTTCAATCAAGCAATCTGAAATTAGAGGGCTCATAAACAAACTGGAGCTCCCGCTGCCGCTGTGACACATGCGCGCCACTCGCCAGTCCTTTACGCGAGTCCGAACACCCGCTCTCGCCCAGGGTTCTGACGGATGAAGGCAGCCGCGACCTGGTCGACATCCACGCGAGTCAGGCGGTCGCGGTGGACGTGGCACACAGCTACCGCGTTGAGGCGCGCCTGTCCCATTGTGGCGCGCAGCCATGTCTTCAGCCGGCGGAGCGTACTGAAGCTGCGCTCAGCCGTGGCGGAGCTGGCCGGCAGGGTGAGGAGCAGGCGCGTCAGCTTCACTGCGTCCGGGAACATCTTGCGTGTGGGCTCATCCAGGTTCCGGATTATATCTGCCGCTTCTTCGAGGCTTTCCGGCCGCCTGCTTTTAAACAGGACGCGCAGTTGCGGCGCCAGGTCAGCAGCTGACAGCTCCGCTGACCAGGGAGAGCTGCTCAGGAACTCTCTGAGGCCTGCGGCGCCACCGTCAGCCAGCAGCGCCTGCTCCGCCTTGGCGTGATGCTTGACGCCTTCCTGGTCCAGGCGGTCACTCAGCTGGATGCAGGCGGTGTCGATGGCCAGCAGCAGCTCTCGCCGTAGGTACTGTTGGATGTCAGCTGGCTCGTCTGGTTCACCGCCGTCGCCGTCGGCGTTGCTGGCTGAAGCGCGCTTCTCCCGCGGCAGCACGATTGGCACGTCGCAGCCTGATCCCTTCACCTGCTGCAGGCACTCCTGGATGGCTTCGTCCGCCCCGTCGCGCTGAGCCTGCAGCTGCTGCTTGGCGGACTCGGCTCCACGCAGAAGCTGGGAGACAGTGCAGCGGGAGCCCTGGACGCTGCGGTTAAGCCGGTCCAAAGGCGACAGCACTGCACGCGCCAGGTGGAGCGCCAGCAGGGTTGACTCCTTGCGCAGCTGGGCGTGAAGGCCCGCCGCTCTCGCCGCCACGTGGCTGCGACCAGCGCCCAACTCCGCCACCGTGGCCAGTACCTCGCTGTACTGGTTGATGACAGCATCCACTGCCTGTAGCCGCACTGTCCACCTGGTGGGGCAGAGCGGCCGCAGCTTCCTTGGCACCTCCTCCCCCTTGCCCACGCACAGCTGCCGGAACTTCTCCCGGAAAGTGAGGGACTGGCCGAAGAGGCGCCCCAGCTCGTTCAGTGTGTAGAGGGATTGGATTGGATTGTGGCTTTACGACGCACTCAGCAGCGAGGCCATATGGCGTCGCCTGCCTCTCACCCTGGCAGGAAGAGCGGGCATCGCGGGGAATCGAACCCCGTACCTCTGGCTTGCCAGACGCTCGGCTTAACCACCGAGCTACCGACGCCCCCAGTGTGTAGAGGGCGTTGCGGATCAGCTGGGAGGCGTCGGCGCTCTCCTTCGCCACTAGGTTGATGCAGTGGGCGCCGCAGTGGACAAAGAACGCTGCTGGCTGTTTGCCGCGCAGGATGGCTTGGACGCCGCGGAAACCTCCCGCCATGTTTGCGGCCCCATCGAAAGTGAGGCCGCGAAGGCCAGCCAGGGGGAGGTTCAAGCGCTGAAGCGAGTCCTCGATGATGCGCGCCAGAGCAGCACCCGTCGTCGACGGCGTCTCGTGAAACCCCACGAACTCCTCGTGGACTTCGAGGGCCTGGTCTGTATACCGGATGCACACCGACTGCTGCTCGTGGCCGCTGAGGTCTTGGGTGCCGTCGACGATCACGGAGTAGCAGAGGTCGCCGGCCGCACTGTCTTGGATCTCCGTGATGATCTCTCGCAGCACCTGATGACTGGCGAGCAGCAGCAGCTCATTCTGACAGTTTGAATGCGTGAATCGCTCCCTTCTTTGCAGCCACTGCTGTAGCTCGGGGCAGTCGGCGGCTCGCAGCTGCAGCAGCTCGATGAAGTTGCCCTGGTCCTGTTCATGCCCTCTGAGGGCCAGACCCTGTCTGCCTAGGTACACGAGGCTGGTGATTATCTTCACGAGGCAGGCCCTGTTGGTCTGCTGCTGGCGCTGATTGACCGTCTGAATGACGTCTACGATCGGGCGGCTCGCAGTTGGGAGGTTGTCCCCGTGATCTGTGGAGATGGCGTGCTGCTTAAACTTCTCCAGCGCCTTCTTCCAGTTGTTGAAGCCGCCAGCCCAGAAGCCAGGTTTCTGAGCTGGGTTGGCGGTGCCGCGCTCGTGCGCGCGGACGCAGTAGAAACATAATACTTTTCCACGGACGGGGTCGAAGTGCAGCCATGGGTACTGCTGATACCAGTGATCATGGAAGACCACAGTCTTGCCTTGAAGCACCTGCTTAGGGATCGTCCTAGCTGGCGGCTGATTTGGCGTCTCTAAATCCAGGAGGCGCCATGGCGACTGCTGCGGCGATGATGTTGAGTCACGACTGAGACCAGGATCTGGAAGAAAAGGAGGAGGAAGGGCATACAAATGGCCAGAAAATGGATGTGTGGGAAAATCACTCGCGTCGAACGCAAGTTTTAGACGACGAGATGGTGTTCCTTCATTGACCACAGGTTTCACAACTCTAGCTATGGCTCCAGCACAACTCCAGCACAACTCCAAAGAAAACCCCAAGAAACTTTGCGAGCGGAAAGCCAAGAAACTGGTTACGCTAAACCAGTTTCTCAGCTAGGAAACTGGTTTAGAGCAAATGGTTTCCTAGCTAGGAACCGGCATTGATTTGCCCCCAAAATGTGGCTCTGAACAGGGGCCTAAAATACTGTTCGGAAGTGAGATGAGTTCAAGTTTCAGAGCACTTCCCAGCACAAACAATCCCATTTTACCTTTCGACCTTACATACATTTGATTTGACGGCAAGTATGCCTAGTTGCTCATACAAGGGACGATCGTTTCTGTGTTTCTATGCATCGCACCATTTATCAAAAAAGGGAAAAGATGAAAGTGAGAATCAATCGATACAAAAATGAAAGATCTGAAAGCGAAAATAGGGTTACCTTCGAACCCAGTGAAAAGGCACTGGGTACTAGGGGGAGGGTACCTGCGGGGCCAACATCTCACTTAAAAAAGGGGAAAATAGACATTTTCATATCGAGACAACAACAGCACCACAGAATGGGCGGCAGGTGTGTTATAAACTCACCAGTGCAGGCGCGCTTGGAGGGTGGAGGTGTAACAGGAGCTGAGGCTCCGGTGGAGGAGGATGACGTGGCAGCTGGACGAGGGACTAGTGAGGCTGACTGTGGCTCCTGGGAAGTGGTGAAACATATGTGAGTTGGAAAGTTGACAGAAAAGTTAACAGGGGTAGGTGAGGCAGATCACATGGGGGCATCTGAGTTCTTTCAACTTCCCTGCCTGAGTGCACCACTGACAGTTTTGTGTGCATATATGCAGCCTTTATGGCGCATGCGACTGTTTAGACCCATTAATTGGCCATGCCTTTGGTTTCTCAACCCTAGACATGATGACTGATAAAACTGATCTGGTACCTACATACAGCAGTGCAGCCAGGAAATTTGTAAGGGGGGGAAGTGGGTGGGGCTAACACAAAAGGGACCCCGACAGTGCTAGATGGGCCCATCTCAAAAACAAAAAGACATAAAGACATAAAGACATAAAGACATAAAGACATAAAGACATAAAGACATAAAAGATCAGTGCAACTCTGAGCCACAAGGGCCCTTCTTGGTTGCACTCTGTACACTGAACCAGTTGCCCACCAAATCTGCCAATCAGCCCTCCCTGTAATACTGAAAAGCAAGCCCTCTATTCTTATAATGATTGTCTATGCTGTTTTTAAAGATGTTCAATGTTCTGCTACTGACGATGTTTTCTGGCAGCTGGTTCCAGTGTTCCACTACCCTGTTGGTGAAGAAAGTTTGCCTTAACCTTGTTCTGCTGTGGTTAATTTTAATTTTGAATTTATGACCTCTAATTGCATCATTTCTGTTAAATTCAAACATTTCCCCAAGGTATCCCCTCTCCAGACCATTGACAAATTTAAAGACCTCGATGAGATCTCCTCTCAGCCTTCTATATCTAAGTGAAAACATATTCAATTTCTGCAATCTTTCCTCATATGCCAGGTTGCTTATGCTATTAACCATTTTGTAGCCCTCTTTTTGTACTCTCTCTAAAAGCCAACAATCTTTTTCATAGCTAGGAGACCAAGCTTGGATGCAGTATTCCAAATGTGGCCTGACGTATGCACAGTAAAGCTTCCTGATCACTTCCTCACTTCTGTATGATACATTCCTATTTATTGCCCCGAGCATTCTCAGTGCCTTCTTCCTGGCTTCCTTGGTCTGTTCTGATGCCCCCAATTTTGTGTTTAGAATAACACCTAAATCCTTCTCCTGTTGAGTCACTGATAGCACTTGGCCACCCATCAAGTATGGAGCCTTCATATGCTGCTTACCTACATGCATGATTTTGCACTTATCAAAGTTAAATTTCATTTGCCATTCTTCGGACCACTTCACAAGTTCGTCTAAGTCTTTTTGCAGCGAGATATGCTCATCCTGACCTGTTATTGCCCTAAAGACCTTCAAATCATCTGCAAATTTCAAAACTTTACTGCTTAGGCCACTTTCAATGTTATTTACAAATATAATGAACAGCAATGGCCCTAGTACTGACCCCTGGGGGACTCCACTAAGAACATTTTGCCATGATGACTTTGTACCATTTAGCATCACTCTTTGCTGTCTATCTGAAAGCCACAACTCTATCCATTTTAAGATGCTACCTGCAATACCATGGGACTGAAGCTGTATCATTAACCGTTTATGGGGTACCTTGTCAAAGGCCTTACTAAAGTCAAGATATGCTACATCAACCTGATTTCCTGATCAAATTGTTCTGTGGCGAAGTTCAAAAAGTCCAAGAGGTTTGTGAGACACGATCGTCCTTTTTCTAAATCCATGTTGAGTATCTTGAATCAATCTGCTACCTTCCAGATAACTAACTATTCTATCCTTGATAATTGATTCGAGTACCTTGCAGACTAGGGATGTGAGACTTATTGGCCTATAGTTTTCAACTTTCCCTCTTTCTCCTTTCTTGAAAATAGGAACTACATTTGCCCTTTTCAATCGGTTGGAATTTCATTATGTGAAACTGATCTACAAAATATTATACTAAGTGGAAATGCCAGTTCCTTTTCAGTTTCCCGCAACACCCTAGCATAAATGTCATCAGGTCCTGCTGCCTTATTTGGCTTTATTTTCCTGATATGATTGTAAACAACATCACTACCAATGAAATCAACATCATTTGTCAGATCCCATGTATCTGAACTATGGTGTACGGTCGGCAGATTGGTCATATCTTCCAATGTAAACACTGATTTGAACTGCTTGCTCAGCTCCTCAACCATCTCACTATCCTCACCCAATGTAGTCCCGTTTACTTCCAGTGGACCAATTGTGTTAGAAACTTTACTCAGCTTGTAGAAACTAAAGAACTTTTTACTGTCCCCATTACAGTTTCTAGCTAAATCCAGTTCCTTTGCTCGCTTTGCTGCTCTGGTTTTTTGCTTCACAGTGTCTCTAGCTTTTCGATACGCCTTTAGATTAATGACATTTGAGGCTTCTTTAAAAACTCTAAATGCAGTTTTCTTAGCCCTAATTGCTTTTATCACGTCTGGTGTAAGCCATGCTGGCTTTCCTACCCTTCTTTTGCGTCTTTGCTTTTGGGGGACATGTCTAATCTGAGTTTCCTTTAAGTAAGATTTGAACTTTTCCCACATTTCACAGGCATTTAAATTGGAGAATTCTTCTTCCCATCTGATGGCACTTAAAGCCGCTCTCATGCCGTTAAAGTCTGCTTTGTTGAAATTTGGAACCTTTACCAAATTATCCTTGATAGTTTCCCCTACATGTGCCTTGAATCTAACTATGTTATGGTCACTTTTTTCCCAGAGTTTCGCCTACAGTCAAGTCTTGAACCAAGTCACTTAAATCCGAGAATACAAGGTCCAAGAATGAACCATGCCTGGTAGGTTCCGATACAAACTGGTGTAAGAACAGGTCCTCTTCAAGGCATTTCCTGAACATTTTGCATGATGGGGAGCCAACACCAGCATTTTCATAACCTTTTAGATTAAAGTCACCGAGAATAAGGCACTTCCTCTTAAAGTTTCTACTGATTTCCTCACAAATCACCTTGTCAAGCTCCAGTTGCTGAGAATGTGGCAGGGTTCCTGATCGGTAAAAGCTCCTATCCTAAGAGTATTGCTGTTGCCTTTTCCCACAGTGACATCAAGCCAAATGGACTCCACAGACACATTTTTATCCCCACCTGCTACTTTTTGAGAACTGAATAAGCTATTCACATAGAGCATTACACCACCCCCTTTCATTGCTGGACCCCTATTGCACAAAACATATTGTATCCCTGGATCTCATAGTCCTGTAAGTTATCTCCAAAATATCCTTACTGACCCATGCCTCGTAATGCAAACAAAATCGGTTTCTCCTAGCAACATAACACTTGAACTCATAAATTTGAACGGATACTCTGAGCATTAAACATCATACACTTAACAAATGCTCATAACCACCTTTGGCTTTTTCATATTGAGGAGTTTTTTATACTAATGAACTATAACTCTGTCCCTTGAGTTGCTGTGTCCTATTTGCAACTTTGAGGTTTATTCTTGGCTGACATTATTGGAATATTCCTGAGTTGGCAATGCAATTTATCCTCCACCCATTTCTAGTTTCCTGAAGGACATGCTCATATACTTTGCCTAACACATGGACCCCCTTCTCAGAAAAATGCAGGCCATCCTTTGATAGAGGTCCCACGATGCATAAAACCTGCTCCACTCGTCTACAAATGTAAAACCTAGCTCCTGAAGCTTTCTACCTGTTTAGCTGCCAGTGCCCTAAGCTCCACTCAGGGAGGCTCTAGCCCTAGGCAAAATTCTGTTACAAGACTTATTGGTACCCTTCAGTGGCCAAAGGCCCTGTACTCCGAAAGCTCCTGCTTAGTATGACCTATGTTATTTACCCTACATGCACTATGACTGTGTTAAACTGTGATACTGGTGACCTGTGCCATGCAGTTACCAGGTCCTTACCTTGCACCAGGCCTGGTGATGCACCTCTGTCCTCCTACCTTTACAAAATACCGCTCTAAATGACGCACACGAGTCTCCTATACCAGCAATGACTCTACACGCTATCCGGGGGGCATAATGCCTGGAACATATTTGTATATGCGCGGGCCGGGCGGCTTCCTTCCTCCTTATATTATTTTTTATTCCCTACTAATTTTACTAAAAATTTTTTTTAAACTATAAAACTCCCTTCTTAGAGATCCCAGATCTCCATAGTAAAACCTGTATGGTGGCCTACACCTGCTATGAGTCTGTAATATTTTATTTTAGTGCTTGAAAAAAAAAAAAAAGAAAATTTTAAAAAAAAAAGAAAAAAAAAAAGAAAAGAAGAAAAAAGAAAAATTTTTAAAAAAAAATAGCTAAGAGAAGATGAAATTTATATTATATGCAGGCAATGGACTGTTCAGACCTAGCGTAATTTCGACGCAAAAAGACAGCGCAATGACAGACTAGGCGTAATCCCGACGCACTGCGCGTAATTTCGACGCATCAGCAGACCAGTGCAGTGACATCGCCTGGACGCGAGTATGCCAGCGATCAACTGACAGATCGGTTGCTATGACAACAAAATCAGCTGTTTAGATTGGGTTCAAATGTGGCACAGATGTGGCGACTGAGTTTTGTCATTGCAGATGATCCCAAGGCGTTAATTTGTGAGTTGCTGCGATTTAGGGTGATGCTTCTCTGTGTTGGTAATTTTTCGAGAGTGGTTAGAAGTATATCTCGCTTTTGTCGTAAGCAGTTTTCCTCGTTAGCATTTTCATTATCCGTTTAGTTTCGCACCATTTCTAGCTTTGCTGTCTGTCGACCTTGCGTCAAGGTCGCTGTGCGCCGAGCGGAAAAAGTTGAGAAAATCCAACATTGTGCGCTCGGAAAACGCCAGCGTTTTGTAGGGGTCTGTTCCCGTGGCTCCACTAACCTCCACAAACCTCCACTGGTCGTTCCCGTGGCCAACCCAGTGGAGATTTTTCCTCCACCAACCTCCACCAGTGGAGCAAAAGCTCCACCAGCCGAGGAGCAGGGTTCAGTGGTGACTCTTCAGTGGAGCTCAATTATGGCGCACTTGTTGCATATACTTGCGCGTAAACAGCGTTCTTCGTCATTTGAATCTCATTTTCATACATCAACTGAATACGAGGATCATCCTTCGCGATGCAAATATGAAATTACAACTATGAACAATAATCGAAGTAACAGATGCAGACCACGTAACATCCTTTTTGTGGCCTTTCATCTACGTCATTCGCCCTAGGGGGAAGATGTTACTTTACCGGCAGGATCCGCCGCAATTCCCATGCCGCAACTTAGTTCTTAGTTCTAAGATTGCACTCGAGCCCGATCGACGAGGTCGAGAAAGTTGAGATGGAGAAAAGCCAGCATCGGGTAGAAAAGCGTCTCGGGGCCCAGGTAGCCAGACACCAGATTATATGCTGTACATTAAGAAGGTAGGCTGTAACCAACCACAAAACTGGGGAGGCGATGCCTGGTGTTCAACCGAGATGGAAGAGAGATTGCTTGGTTCATCCCATAGGCGAAAAGAACACCTGTTCTCCCCGCAGTCCCTGAGGACACATACATCGCTAGAAATAAAGATAATTTTGGGACTTAGTATTATAAGTCATACTACATACCTTGTGCGATCATCTGGACAAACATTTGAGGAGCAATTTGACCAATGGCGCCAGATACAGCGCCAAACACTTCCTTTTTGTCGCAGAATTCAGACCGCTGTCAGCTGATTTCTCCACCGGTCGTTCCCGTGGGCAGGTCTCAACTATCCTCAACTAACCTCCACTGAGTTCCTTCTGGTGGAGCCACGGGAACAGACCCTAGGAATCGGCAGACAGCTGACGCAAGACCGGCGCAAAGCGCTGTAAACAACACTAGTGCGCCAAGATACCTGTTTTACATATTTGCTACCATATGCTGGGAGAAGTGTTTTCCTTCATTCTGGTTCATTTATGAATGCGGAAAAATCCATTGACTGGGGCCCGACAGGTCTCGAAAGTGGGCCCGGCAGGTCTCAAAACTTGGGGGGTCAACCCCCCCCAGCTCTGCCGGCTGGGGGGTCGCGACCCCCCCAACCCCCCTGCTCACGGCGCCCCTGAATACCAGTGTATAACATAGTTATTATTCTCTCTATCCAGTATATAGCTCTTAAATTATGCATATCAAAACAAATGATAAATGTACAGTCATAAGTAACTAAACCATTAGCTCAACTTTGAGTCTGAGACGTCCAGAACATTTTCAATTCCATTATGCAAACCGGATTACAGGCATTAATCAGCGCAATCGTTCTAGTATTTGCATTTTCGACAACAGTCTGAAGACACGTGTGTCAAGACAGCCCACGGTCAGCTCACGCTCAGCCCATAATAGCGGCCTCTTAAAAATGGTTCAAAATATAGCATAGCATGCATCTTGACGTGCTGGGAACAATGGTTGTCTCCAAAGCTTGGTGCATGCAATAGTATAGCTTCCGAAGCTAATTATAATCTAAAATTTGAATTACCACCACAAAAACCCAACCTTCCACCAAACAAGCCAAACAGTACATGAAAAGAACTCGCTATAGTACGCAGAGTTCAAAGCTGCACATTCCTAACTGCTTTACACCGTACTTTTTATCTCACTACATATGATTCTTGACTGACTTCTTGACTGATTCTACATATGATTTCAAGACTTGACTGTAGGCGAAACTCTGGGAAAAAGTGACCATAACATAGTTAGATTCAAAGCACATGTAGGGGAAATTATCAAGGATAATTTGGTAAAGGTTCCAAATTTCAACAGAGCAGACTTTAACGGCATGAGAGCGGCTTTAAGTGCCATCACATGGGAAGAAGAATTCTCCAATTTAAATGCCTGTGAAATGTGGGAAACGTTCAAATCTTGATGGGTGGTCAAGTGCTATCAGTGACTCAACAGGAGAAGGATTTAGGTGTTATTCTAAACACAAAACTGGGGGCATCAGAACAGACCAAGGAAGCCAGGAAGAAGGCACTGAGAATGCTCGGGGCAATAAATAGGAATGTATCATACAGAAGTGAGGAAGTGATCAGGAAGCTTTACTGTGCATACGTCAGGCCACATTTGGAATACTGCATCCAAGCTTGGTCTCTTAGCTATGAAAAAGATTGTTGGCTTTTAGAGAGAGTACAAAAGAGGGCTACAAAAATGGTTAATGGCATAAGCAACCTGGCATATGAGGAAAGATTGAAGAAATTGAATATGTTTTCACTTAGATATAGAAGGCTGAGAGGAGATCTCATCGAGGTCTTTAAATTTGTCAATGGTCTGGAGAGGGGATACCTTGGGGAAATGTTTGAATTTAACAGAAATGATGCAATTAGAGGTCATAAATTCAAAATTAAAATTAACCACAGCAGAACAAGGTTAAGGCAAACTTTCTTCACCAACAGGGTAGTGGAACACTGGAACCAGCTGCCAGAAAACATCGTCAGTAGCAGCACATTGAACATCTTTAAAAACAGCGTAGACAATCATTATAAGAATAGAGGGCTCGCTTTTCAGTATTACAGGGAGGGCTGATTGGCAGATTTGGTGGGCAACTGGTTCAGTGTACAGAGTGCAACCAAGAAGGGCCCTTGTGGCTCATAGTTGCACTAATCTTTTATGTCTTTATGTCTTATGATTCGGTTTTTGACGTAATGTTTTGCTTCCCATACGGAAGCAATGCATGGAGGCCAATGGGTGCGAAATGATCAGCCCCTGGGATTTCACTGATTTTTGGCATGCCAGCAGCCACGCCTCCGACACTTGCATTTCCGAGGAAATTTCCCGGGTGCATCAGTAGTCCCACCACAAAAATGCGGATGAGAACATACACCAAAATCCAGATCTGAGCGAATGCGGTCATGCTTCATCTCAAATGAATCCCCGTGTCAACCTGAACTAAAAAATATTCTTCCTGAAATGATACATTGTCAACTTTATCAGTTGCATACTTATGAATTCGGATTTCACATAATGCTTTATTCGCCAAAGGGTTTAGCATGGGGGCCAATGGGTGGGATATGACCAGCCCCTGCGATTTCTTTGATTTTTGGCATGCTAAATACTCCACCCCCGACACTTGCATTTCAGAGGAAATTTCCCGGGTGCGTCAGTATTCTCACCCAATAAATGGGGGGGGGGGAAAAAAACATACACCAAAACCCAGATCTCGTATCTAAATTGTAACCATCTTCTTCGCGTACACACTAATGAACATCCGGGCGCGCTTGTCGCGGGCGCATGTTTCAGAGTTCTTGAATGGCATCAGGATCATCGCCACCCCGGTAGCTCAGTTGGTTAGAGCGCTGGACTGCACTGGTCTCCCCTGTACTTGTAACACAGGGTTCGAGTCGCTCCGCGCGCTCGCATATAGCCGCCGGCCGGGAGTGTCAGTTGGCAGCTGGACCGATAAGGCCGGGGAAGAGCTACCGGGCGGCCGTGTCTGTGCATTGACGGCACGTTAAACGTTCGATCAAAATTTTGCCGTTAAACTGGAATTCACGGGTCGGGTGGTGGGACCAGGGCTCACGCAACAAGCTCTGCTTAGCAATAGGACCCGGTTCCGAAAGCCACCCCAGCAACAACTCTGCTTAGTATTTTTTTTAAAGAGAAAAATGACCTACCTGTTTTCTTTCCTTACTGGGGGGCCCCCTGATGTCCACATAAATATCGCGTCTGGCGTCTAACCGGAAGCTGACACGCGGTGAATGTCATGTGTTGTTTCAGCAGCTATGAGGTTGATATGAATGCGCAAATGTTTTCGTGGGAAAATAGGTACTATTCAGATTATCTTTTAACGCCCTGTCAAAACCTGGTAAATGTATCTTAAGGTCATTCATTGTCCGTCATGTCGGAGAAACAAATGTCCTTGGTTGCTTCAACGCTCATTCACTAAAATCGATTAATACTGATTTTGAGGGTATCGAAAATGCTTATTTTTTGTTTCATAAAGAATATGTTTGTATAACTCCATGTTCAGTCAATGGAGCAAATTATAGAATTAATAAAATTATGGGATGGTAAACAATTTATAGATAGAGATACAGTGGCAAATTCAGTGAGGGAACCAGGCATCCCCATCGCCGAAGGTGTTCCTTAAGAGAATTTTAAGGTGGTGCATCTCAGGATTACACATGTGTCCCCCATAACAATTCCTGGATGAATATGAGCTTGGTGCACTGAATGAACCTGGGGTCATTGCCAGGAATATTTATATGGGGCCTATGTGGTACTAATAGGCCTATGTGGAACTAGCTCATGCTATAAACTAGCTAACAGGAGCTCTTGGGGAGAGGGGAGTCACCTTCATCAACATTGTATTGCAAAGGATTTTTGTTTTTATTTCAAAACCTTACAAGACAAATTTACCCATTTCAGTACACTGGGAATTCAAGTGCATGCAGTATCAATTCAGGGTGCTTCAGTTTGGGGATTGGTGGTGGCTCTGCATCCTCACTGGGCTTCATCCCTGGTCAGTGCCATCCACAGAAGTCAGTGTCATCCTTTGAGGTTGGTGGTGAGGTACTTCAAGCTTTCCAGATTTCTTCAAATTTTTCCTTAAAAGCAGAGATGTCACAAGTTTTATGTCTGAGTGTTTTGAAGTTGATGAAGGGGCTTCCCTCTAACCACACCCACTCACCCCAGCCACAGAGATGCCTCTGCTCCTCATGCTTCCTTCATTCACATACATGTTATGATTTGGCTAGTTCTTCCAGGGTGCACCTGGAGTCTCTCTGGCTACATTTTACATTTGAGCTTGAAAACACTTAACTTGCAGGTGGGGTTTGCAGGAATCATCTGGATCACAGCTATAAGAGAGTACAAAAGAGAGCTACAAAAATGGTTAATGGCATAAGGAACCTGGCATATGAGGAAAGATTGAAGAAATTGAATATGCTTTCACTTAGATATAGAAGGCTAAGAGGAGATCTCATCGAGGTCTTAAAATTTGTCCATGGTCTGGAGAGGGGATATCTTGGGGAAATGTTTGAATTGAACAGAAATGATGCAATTAGAGGTCATAAATTCAAAATTAAAGTTAACCACAGCAGAACAAGGTTAAGGCAGACTTTCTTCACCAACAGGGTAGTAGAACACTGGAACCAGCTGCCAGAAAACATTGTCAGTAGCAGCACATTGAACATCTTTAAAAACAGCATAGACAATCATTACAAGAAGAGAGGGCTTGCTTTTCAGTATTACAGGGCGGGCTGATTGATAGATTTGGTGGGCAACTGGTTCAGTGTACAGGGTGCAACCAAGAAGGGCCCTTGTGGCTCATAGTTGCACTGATCTTTTATGTCTTTATGTCTTCATAACACTGACATCCAGGCAAATGTAATCACACAGTAGCCATCCACAGGCAACTAGATACACAAGAGTCAGAGGGCCAAAGTTTGAACAGGAATAAGAGTTGCAGCATAACATTGTTACTTCCCATGAACTGTTGCAAGTCTGCCACTAACTGGCCATCACCAATTGTTGGCACCACAAGGATCACTGAACAACTGGTAGCAACCTGATGCTGCAGCTGGTGAAGAACTTTGGTTCCACATTTTTGTCAGTGTTTTGTAGGTTCCCAGTGTCTGTAGGCCATAGTATGTAGGTAATAGTATGATACACAGCATTGAAATAATGGTTTTTCCTTAGGTGGAACATGTCAAAATGAGCACAGTAGGATGATCAAATTTCTCATGGAGTTAGTGTCATTAAAATGCTTTCAATGTCTTTCAGACTCAAATTTGAGCCAGTGGCATACTCACTTAGCCAAGCATAAACCTGAATGTGACAGTTTGCATTTGCTGTCTTGCCTGGAAGTGTGCAAATAACCTACAATTTTCCAGAATGTCCTGCAAGACGACCCAGAGCATGGACCCATTATTGCTCCCATCTGTCCAGCATACTGTCAAGTTGAAGTTCCATGATGCTACACCAGATGCAGGTGCATACGCGGTGACCCAGCCAGCCCAGTGGACCACCTTTCAGCGACTTCGTCTGAAGATCAGACGCTGTGACGACGAAATGGTGAGTTGATCACATGAAGTCCAAATATGGTTATACTGCCTCCAGAGAAGCATAGGCGAGCAATGACGAAGCCATAGCTGACTGCTCCTCTGCCATGTGTCTGGTACAACAGTTGACCCGAGCACCGAGGTCCAGTTTGACACCAACAACATGCCTTTGACACCCAAATAATGTGTTTGTTACATCCTTTGCTTTCCCAGAACTTCACCAAAAATCAGATATATTCCTTTAATTTTGATTTTTATCCCTTCCCTTCATAATATTTAATCTCAACCTAAGATAATATCTGTCTCATGGATCTGGTAATCACCATCACCTAACATAATCTCTGTCTGGTGGAGCCAATGACAAGTAATGGAATTTGGTTAAGGACAATCTGTCTTTGAGTATGACTGACACACTGAGATTCGACTTTCCACATGCTTTGAGCTAGCCATGGCTCATCCAGGTGCCTTATACTGTGGATAGGTGCTTAGCAATTACTTCTCTTATTATATTTCATTAGGTTTTATCTTATAAGCATTTTCGTAGCATGCAAACTATACTATATTAACCTAGCGACGCCGCAGGACGCCATCTTGTATGCGCCAAAGGGAGGCCTCCTGGCTTCAGCGTGTTCTCGACTCTTCAATTTCTGTAGTAGGAGATATTACAAGTGTGTAGATTTGATAAGTACATTAGACAACAGTCATACTATCCTAACATACTTTATTTATTTTTTGGTGTGCATAGTGTGTTTGGTGTTGAAGTTTACGATAGTTTAGTTAGTAGTAAGTTGGGGGTATTCATAATTACTGTGTGACTGTTCATTTTTTGTCTAGCCATAAGTGATATCAAAGGGATATTTATATAGTTGTCTACTTGTGTGGAAGCCAATTAGATTAGACATCTTGTTTAGTTATTTAATTTATTTAAAAAGAAAACAAAACAAAAAAAACAAACAATTGTTTAATAGTTTCTGCTTTTCTTGGGGCACTCAGATATTTAACTGACAGTATAGGAGGTAGCGATTTATAGTGAATGATAGTGAGCTTTTTTATCGGTTGTTTAGCAAGTTAATTTAGCAAGTTAATTTGAATCTAAATCTAGGCATAAGCTGCAGCGTTTAGGATGGTTTCGACCAGGATGCAGGCACTAGAGGAAGAAATTAGGACCCTTAAGGCAGAGGTTTCCAACCTCAAGGCTGCCCTTGTTGCACAGGGTAGGCAAGATAAAGCAACAAGGGGTCAATCCGTAGCAGGGACATCATATGCCCAGGTGGTCGCAGGCCACCAGGTAGCTTAGGTTTCCCCTACTGTGGAGGTGGCTGGGATCTCTCAAGAGGGGAGTGTTAATAGTGTTAATAGTGAACAGAGGAGGGGTAGTTCTGGTAGGTCACAGGAGGGGAAGTGGCATGAGGTCAGGGGGTGGAGGATTTGGAGAAGCAAACCTAAGGAAAGGGTCAGTGAGTGGCAGGTGGTAGGAGCGGGAGGAAGTGTAGCCGACCGGCCCAGCGGGCAGGCATAGTAACAACAAATATGTTCCAGGAATTGGATGACTGCCCCCAGGATAGCAATAGTAAGGAGTCAGTGCTGGTCATAGGAGACTCTCATGTGCGTCATTTAGAGCGGGTATTTTGTAAAGGTAGGAGGGACAGGAGGTGCATCACCAGGCCTGGTGCCACGGTGAAGGACCTGGTACCTGCGGTGGCACAGGTCACCAGTGATCACCAGTTTAACAAAGTCATAGTGCATGTAGGGGTAAATAACATAGGTCATACTAGGAGCGAGGAGCTTCTGCGGGAGTACAGGGCCCTTCTGGCCACCCTGAAGGGTACCAATAGAGTGCTTGTAACAGGAATTTTGCCTAGGGCTAGAGCCTCCCCTGAGTGGAGCTCTAGGGCACTGGCAGCTAACACCAGGGTAGGAAAGCTCTGCCAGGAGCTAGGTTTTAAATTTGTAGACGAGTGGAGCAGGTTTTATGCATCGTGGGACCTCTATCAGAGGGATGGCCTGCATTTTTCTGAGAAGGGGGTCCATGTGTTAGGCAAAGTATATGAGCATGTCCTTCAGGGAAACTAGGAAATGGGGTGGGGAGGGATGAAATTGCATTGCCAACTCAGGAATATTCCAATAGTGTCAGCCAAGGTAATAGAACCTCAAAGTCTGCAAATAGGGACAGCAGCAACTCAAGGGGACAGAGTTATAGTTCATCTAGTGATAAAAGAACTCCTGAAAAAGCCAAAGGTGGTTATGGAGGATTTGTTAAGTGTTTAATGCTCAGAGTATCCGTTCCAAATTTGATGAGTTCAAGTGTTATGTTGCTGAGGAGGAACCGGATTTTGTTTGCATTACGGAGGCATGGGTCAGTGAAGGATATTTTGGAGATAACTTACAGGACTATGAGATCCAGGGATACAATATGTTTTCGTGCAATAGGGGTCCAGCAATGAAAGGAGGTGGTGTAATGCTCTATGTGAATAGCTTATTCAGTTCTCAAAAAGTAGCAGGTGGGGATAAAAATGTGTCTGTGGAGTCCATTTGGCTTGATGTCACTGTGGGAAAAGGCAACAGCAATACTCTTAGGATAGGAGCTTTCTACCGATCAGGAACCCTGCCACATTCTCAGCAACTGGAGCTTGACAAGGTGATTTGTGAGGAAATCAGTAGAAACTTTAAGAGGAAGTGCCTTATTCTCGGTGACTTTAATCTAAAAGGTTATGAAAATGCTGGTGTTGGCTCCCCATCATGCAAAATGTTCAGGAAATGCCTTGAAGAGGACCAGTTCTTACACCAGTTTGTATCGGAACCTACCAGGCATGGTTCATTCTTGGACCTTGTATTCTTGGATTTAAGTGACTTGGTTCAAGACTTGACTGTAGGCGAAACTCTGGGAAAAAGTGACCATAACATAGTTAGATTCAAGGCACATGTAGGGGAAATTATCAAGGATAATTTGGTAAAGGTTCCAAATTTCAACAGAGCAGACTTTAACGGCATGAGAGCGGCTTTAAGTGCCATCGGATGGGAAGAGGAATTCTCCAATTTAAATGCCTGTGAAATGTGGGAAAAGTTCAAATCTTACTTAAAGGAAACTCAGATTAGACATGTCCCCCAAAAGCAAAGACGCAAAAGAAGGGTAGGAAAGCCAGCATGGCTTACACCAGACGTGATAAAAGCAATTAGGGCTAAGAAAACTGCATTTAGAGTTTTTAAAGAAGCCTCAAATGTCATTAATCTAAAGGCGTATCAAAAAGCTAGAGACACTGTGAAGCAAAAAACCAGAGCAGCAAAGCGAGCAAAGGAACTGGATTTAGCTAGAAACTGTAATGGGGACAGTAAAAAGTTCTTTAGTTTCTACAAGCTGAGTAAAGTTTCTAGCACAATTGGTCCACTGGAAGTAAACGGGACTACATTGGGTGAGGATAGTGAGATGGTTGAGGAGCTGAGCAAGCAGTTCAAATCAGTGTTTACATTGGAAGATATGACCAATCTGCCGACCGTACACCATAGTTCAGTTACATGGGATCTGACAAATGATGTTGATTTCATTGGTAGTGATGTTGTTTACAATCATATCAGGAAAATAAAGCCAAATAAGGCAGCAGAACCTGATGATATTTATGCTAGGGTGTTGCGGGAAACTGAAAAGGAACTGGCATTTCCACTTAGTATAATATTTTGTAGATCAGTTTCACATAATGAAATTCCAACCAATTGGAAAAGGGCAAATGTAGTTCCTATTTTCAAGAAAGGAGAAAGAGGGAAAGTTGAAAACTATAGGCCAATAAGTCTCACATCCCTAGTCTGCAAGGTACTCGAATCAATTATCAAGGATAGAATAGTTAGTTATCTGGAAGGTAGCAGATTGATTCAAGATACTCAACATGGATTTAGAAAAGGACGATCGTGTCTCACAAACCTCTTGGACTTTTTGAACTTCGCCACAGAACAATTTGATCAGGGAAATCAGGTTGATGTAGCATATCTTGACTTTAGTAAGGCCTTTGACAAGGTACCCCATAAACGGTTAATGATACAGCTTCAGTCCCATGGTATTGCAGGTAGCATCTTAAAATGGATAGAGTTGTGGCTTTCAGATAGACAGCAAAGAGTAATGCTAAATGGTACAAAGTCATCATGGCAAAATGTTCTTAGTGGAGTCCCCCAGGGTTCAGTACTAGGGCCATTACTGTTCATTATATTTGTAAATAACATTGAAAGTGGCCTAAGCAGTAAAGTTTTGAAATTTGCAGATGATTTGAAGGTCTTTAGGGCAATAACAGGTCAGGATGAGCATATCTCGCTGCAAAAAGACTTAGACGAACTTGTGAAGTGGTCCGAAGAATGGCAAATGAAATTTAACTTTGATAAGTGCAAAATCATGCATGTAGGTAAGCAGCATATGAAGGCTCCATACTTGATGGGTGGCCAAGTGCTATCAGTGACTCAACAGGAGAAGGATTTAGGTGTTATTCTAAACACAAAATTGGGGGCATCAGAACAGACCAAGGAAGCCATGAAGAAGGCACTGAGAATGCTCGGGGCAGTAAATAGGAATGTATCATACAGAAGTGAGGAAGTGATCAGGAAGCTTTACTGTGCATACGTCAGGCCACATTTGGAATACTGCATCCAAGCTTGGTCTCCTAGCTATGAAAAAGATTGTTGGCTTTGAGAGAGAGTACAAAAGAGGGCTACAAAAATGGTTAATGGCATAAGCAACCTGGCATATGAGGAAAGATTGAAGAAATTGAATGTTTTCACTTAGATATGGAAGGCTGAGAGGAGATCTCATCGAGGTCTTTAAATTTGTCAATGGTCTGGAGAGGGGATACCTTGGGAAAATGTTGGAATTTAACAGAAATGATGCAATTAGAGGTCATAAATTCAAAATTAAAATTAACCACAGCAGAACAAGGTTAAGGCAAACTTTCTTCACCAACAGGGTAGTGGAACACTGGAACCAGCTGCCAGAAAACATCGTCAGTAGCAACACATTGAACATCTTTAAAAACAGCATAGACAATCACTATAAGAATAGAGGGCTTGCTTTTCAGTATTACAGCGAGAAACCATTGTCAATAGAGGGAGGGCTGATTGGCAGATTTGGTGGGCAACTGGTTCAGTGTACAGAGTGCAACCAAGAAGGACCCTTGTGGCTCAGAGTTGCACTAATATTTTATGTCTTTATGTCTTTATGTCTTTATACTGTTACCAAGCTAGCTTCTGGACATAGCCTTACGAATTTAGGAAGCCATATCATAGCTGTGTGTGTTCAAGTTGTGTGTTTATGAAGCATGGTCATAATGTGTGTATGCATATTGTCTGCATCAGAACACGTCTGTGGTTTATGCCCACCCTTACTAATGTATAATCTTCAAACAAGGTGCACTGATATTCAGTCAAAGACTAATGTTGTATGCATGAGATTTGGTTGTCTTTGGGTTCTGGGCAGAAGCATCACTTGAAGTGTGCTTGTTAATTGAGGAATTTCTGTCCAAGTCAGGACAGCACACCACTACACAATTCTGGCATACACACGACATTCTCAGCCGAGCAAGTATTCGCATTACTGCTAGATGGGGTGCCGTTTGTAAATGCAGGCTTCAACAGAATCCTGATGACTATATGGACCATTCTTGACGTTGGCAACCCTTCTCCAAACGCAGGTTAGGCCGGCCTCCGCTGCACTGGCATCCAATCAGCTGACTTCGGCGGGCAGGGTGAAGGAAGAGCAGGTCTTCATTGGTCCGCATTCTCCGTCGGACGGCTTCCTTTACATCACACCTAAACAGGAACTCAAGTGAGAAACATCGTCAGTCTGGGGCTCGTTTTACTGTGCCATGCCGGCTATGGACACCAAAGGTCTGCGCCGTGGTCTTGCGTCCGGTTTTTAGATCCAGCTGTCTTCAGTTATATTCTATTAGTCTGCATCATGCATAGGAGCCATGTATGTGCAGGAATTGAGATCACAGATAACGATTCTGCAAGCAATTTCTTTTAAAGCTGAATTAAGGCACTGTCACTATCTGTCAGAGGCAACCTAATATAGTCATGTACATATGTCTATATTTTTAGGCATATCTGTATTCATCTAGTGTCTGAGCTATACAGTCTGAGCTCTTGGGTGTCGTCTGTAACCACAATGTCTGCCTATTCCTGATGCATACTTCATGCTTTTGTATTCCATTTTATATATCAACGTGTAAGTAAGCTGTGTTGTTATGGGTGCTACATGACCAATGTAGTCGATGCGCCCTAAAGCCCTAATAACTAACTGTATTCCATTATGAACTTGTATGTTATGACTTTGTACGATGGAATGCGATGGAATAGCCCATATCGTGGATTTGGTCTGATAATGGTGACATTGCAGCAGTGTGAAATTAGAAAATGGGTGGAAAATACCACCTAATGAAAGTTCAATAGACCTCCCTGTCTGTGGTTTTGTGACATCCTTGCTTACTAGCTGCTGATTATGAAACCAACATGAACTCAACTAAAGACATCCTGATGCCCTTCAACAATTCAAATATGCCATAGTTGGGGTGCATAGTTAGTTGCACCTCTGATCAGGAAATTTTCTGAAACCATATCACAGAGCCTCTTCTCTTTCAGATAGTCTACCCAGTATCCTGAAACCCAGTATCATCCAGCACCAGCATATCAAGTCCGTATTCAGCAAGCAATGAAGCCCTGTACTGAATACAATATGCAGGCTTATCAAAGTTGCTCACTGATAAATTATTCCACTTTCTGAATATACCACTTTCTGAACACTCAATCGACATCCTTCTCCAAGAAGTATCAGCATCCTGCTCATTGATATGAAGTATTTATGTCTCCTTTGTAACAGTATCTTGTTTATAAATAGCATGTGCATGTCCTCAACCTGTGTGATATTGGATACAATACCAGTTCATCATAGTTATTTTTCTCCTCATCCAATTTTACATCTTTTCTTAAATTATGAATCTTAAAACAAATGATGAAGGTCCAGTCATAATCACCTACACCATCAACTCAAATTATAGTCTGAAAGACATCAAAAACATTTTAAATTACACTAATTACATGTCAAATTTCGACATCCTGCTATGCTCATTTCGACATCTCACACCTAATGAAAAACCAACATTTTAACCCTGCATTGCAGTGCAATATAATGCCCAAGGTTCCGACAATTGTTTGTTTGTTTGTTTGTTTGTTTATTAGGGTTTTTGGGTCTGTCAAGCCCAGTTGGGTTATTCTCCACCCATAAGAAGCCCAAGGTTCTGACTAGTTGGATTGGTATCTGCCGCGATGGCATGAGTGTATAGTTGCAGGTGTGCACTCCTGTTTGTCTTTGTTGGAGTTAGTATCACAAGCAGATGCCCATGTCTCCCTCTCAGTAGAATGGGGGCCAGCTTTCCACTCATGGCCTGTCCTGACAGGGGGTGTTCGAGTCCCTACATCAGGTCACATCTAGTCTCCCAGGTGAAGTTAGCTAACCATTTGGATGCGCTTGTCAACAAAACGGTTTTTTGCCTTGATAATCAATAAGGAGGCTTTAATTCCTATTACAGTTTCACAACTGTCGTACTATAGCAATTTTCTGATCCAGCTCTGCCTTGTTCCAGAGGGTGAACCTGATGTAAGTACGAGCATGGGTAGGATACTTGAGATTCGAGACATTGGGCTGCTGAGAGGGGACGATACCATCAAAACTCGTGCATTATCAGGAGGGAGTTATATATCTCGACGCTTCCTACGTCACTCAGAACCACGGTCTGTATTTCCGTGTTGTGTTGACAAGGTCTATGCCGCTGCATAGCAAATTCAGTTGATGCGCCCCTATGGCTACCTCCTACGGGCTGGACCATGAATTTCTTCTGTGCATTGTGGCCGTGACTCACGGACGTGCTGGTTTTCAGAGCGGACGGTACGCCGGACACACTGGGACAGCAGCCGAGGACCATAACCGGTGAGGCCTGAGAAGTGTATCCGCCTGTTCCATGGTGTATACCTATCCATATATAGGGGGAGGGACCAATTATCCCCCTCGCGACCAAAAAGCGTACCAATTTTGCCTACTGATGTACAAACACTGAACGGATTTGGATACTTTTTGTATACGAAATTTGGTAGGACAAACTTGCTTCCATACATTGTTGCTGGTTTTCGAACATAATCGCCCATCTTTCCTTCAAGCCAGCGACGGTTTCACGATTCGCGTGCAGGAGGATAGACGTCACGACGAAAAACCCTGGAGGATCGTCTACAGCTGGAAACTCGTTGAGAACGTGGGGTTGTACCAGCAGGTACTTAAGAGGCATCCTTCCTCAAGAGGGCACCTTTGGCTGAAAAGTCCGTTGGTCGGTGGTGTTGGGTGCACTCAAGCCTCCTCAGAGGGGCGTCTTTTTCGGTCAGAGTGGTACCTTATTTCTATTGGGGCGCGCGCCCTCAATTTCCTCATCATGTCTCAGCCCCTTGTTCAAGTTACACGGCTTGAGGCATGGTATGAAAACCTCTTCAGCTCCGCCTTGTCAAGGAATGCTATCCATTCAATGTTTGGTGGTAGATCTCCACATCACCAGCACCGCCCCTGCTGCAGCAGACCACTTACACCACGCCCCCTGCAGATAATGGTCAACTGGAGCCGAGCTGTCGAGCGAGCGAGCTGGAGCTGTCCAGCGGCGAGTACCGCGTGCTGGACGGGGCGAGCTGTGATGGCGTCAAGGGCGAACCGAGCGACCAGGACGAGCCCTTCGCTGACGAGGACGAGCTCAAGCCAGTGATGGACGAGGGCGAGCTCAAGCCAGTGCTGGACGAGGGCGAGCTCAAGCCAGTGCTGGACGAGGACGACCACAAGCCAGTGATGGACGAGGGCGAGCTCAAGCCAGTGCTGGGCGAGGACGAGCTCAAGCCAGTACTGGACGATGGCGAGCTGAAGGCAGTTGTGAAGAGGAAGCACGAAGAAGTGCTGGATAAGGGTGAGTCCGAGTGAACGTAGCGAAGAAATGACTTTTCTACACATACATGCTGCACTTGCCCCTGCTAAAAGTTCACAATTGCCATTTGACCATTTTGCCACTTAGGCAGTCATTGTCACAGTCCCCATAGTGTTGTCGGTCTGCCCACAATATTACGGGAGGTCCGTGAATTAGAACTCGACACTCGATATCGCTCTCGCCTGAGAATGTTTGCCTACTGGGCTTCACACACCAAAGACTGTACGCAGAAAATCCATGGTGCTGAAGCTTTTGGCATTGACTTGGATTTTGTGCATTGCATTTCAACCTTGGTTCGAATCCCATAACCACCGGGATAACCGAGTCCACCCGCGACCGACCGGCGTGAGAGGTTGGCGACGCTATATGACCCAGCAGCTCAGTGCGTCGTAAAATGGCCAAAGTACCTTGAACCTACCAGCCGTGTGTACGCAGCTTCCGTACCCGATAGCTGTTGACGCGTGGTTGTGCTGCTCCCCGACACGTTCGGTGGCGGCGGACGGTGAGCCTGGCCGGCGCGAGCGGGCACGATGACGTCACAAAACGACTTTACCATGGGATTGTACGTTGTGGCGTTGTGTACGTGATGGCAGTTTATGGAAGTGTATTCTACTTAGGACCGACATTGGTTACCTATGGACCGACATTGGTTACCTATTCTACCTATTCCACGTTGTTTTTGTTTGGTATTCAACACATGTCACCATACCACCGAATATTAAGGCGTATCTAGCATCGCTGAAGTCCCGTGCGCCGCTCGTCGGTGAAAGTCGGCACACGACTCAGGGAGCGGTCGTTTGGCTGCAGTAGGAAACGGTAACCACATGTACCGTCGAGCATATGGCGCATGGAGGGACCCCTTAGCTTTTGGGAGGACATAACCATGTGGGTTATGTTCACTGACTCGCGGCGAGTGGAACCGTGTTTTCGCCGACACGTGACCCGGCCGCCTCGGGCGCCGGTCACAAGGCACAACTGAGCGGCCATCTGGCGGCTGTGAGAGGAACTGATCCTCACACCGCCACCCGAGCCGAGCGCATCGACTCAACACGACATAGCCAGTCGTACGTCGCTGGAGTCGTCGCACACCGAGCCGTTCCGGCCCAGTTCGCTGACGTCCACTGCGCGGCAAAACAGCGGCTGGCGCGTCGTCGGGGTCCGGGTTGGCCGGCGCCGGGACGGCCTCACGTGACACCAGGGCTCGCTCACCCTGCTGAGGGGCGGCCTCACGTGGCACCAGGGCTCGCTCACACTGCTGAGGGGCGGCCTCACGTGGCACCAGGGCTCGCTCACCCTGCTGAGGGGCGGCCTCACGTGGCACCAGGGCTCGCTCACACTGCTGAAGGGCGGCCTCACGTGGCACCAGGGCTCGCTCACCCTGCTGAGGGGCGGCCTCACGTGGCACCAGGGCTCGCTCACCCTGCTGAGGGGCGGCCTCACGTGGCACCAGGGCTCGCTCACACTGCTGAGGGGCGGTCTCACGTGGCACCAGTGCTCGCTCACGCTGCTGAGGGGCGGCCTCACGTGGCACCAGGGCTCGCTCACACTGCTGAGGGGCGGTCTCACGTGGCACCAGTGCTCGCTCATCCTACTGAGGGGCGGCCTCACGTGGCACCAGGGCTCGCTCACCCTGCTGAAGGGCGGCCTCACGTAGCACCAGGGCTCGCTCACACTGCTGAGGGGCGGCCTCACGTGGCACCATGGCTCGCTCATCCTGCTGAAGGGCGGCCTCACGTAGCACCAGGGCTCGCTCACACTGCTGAGGGGCGGCCTCACGTGGCACCAGGGCTGGCTCACACTGCTGAGGGGCGGCCTCACGTGGCACCAGGGCTGGCTCACACTGCTGAGGGGCGGTCTCACGTGGCACCAGTGCTCGCTCATCCTACTGAGGGGCGGCCTCACGTGGCACCAGGGCTCGCTCACCCTGCTGAAGGGCGGCCTCACGTGGCACCAGGGCTCGCTTACCCTGCTGAGGGCCGGCCTCACGTGGCACCAGGGCTCGCTTACCTTGCCGAGGGGCGGCCTCACGTGGCACCAGGGCTGGCTCACCATGTTGAGGGGCGGCCTCACGTGGCACCAGGGCTCGCTCACCCTGCTGAGGGGCGCACTGGCGTCCCGTCGCTGTGGCGCCGCCTCGCCGTGCAGCCGGGGGCAACCCTGCCGCACCGGGAGATGGCCGGTGACGGTGCATACAACTGCGGTTGTGCCAGCAGATCCGCCCGGTCGTCAGCCTCACCAGGCACTACCGGTGGCCCCGATGCCAGTCACCACCCCCACCGTTCCCAGCGAGTGGTGGTCTTAGACATAAAGACATTAAGACATAAAATATTAGTGCAACTATGAGCCACAAGGGCCCTTCTTGGTTGCACTCTATAAAATGTTGCACTTGGTTGTACTCTGCACCCTTTTTCCAACCAGTTGCCCACCAAGTCCGTCAATCAACCCTCCCTGGAATACTCCCTGGAATAGCAAGCCCTCGATTCTTATAATGATTGTCTATGATGTTTTTAAAGATGTTCAATGTGCTGCTACTGAATGGTTTCTGGCAGGTGCTTCCAGTGTTCTATTACCCTGTTGGTGAAGAAAGTTTGCCTTAGCCTTGTCCTGTTGTGATTAACTTTAATTTTGATTCATGACCTCTCATTGGATCATTTATGTTAAATTCAAGCATTTCCCCAAGATATCCCTTCTCCAGACCAGGGACAAATCTAATGACCTCGATGAGATCTCCTCTCAGCCTTCTATATCTAAGTGAAAACATATTAAATTTCTGCAATATTTCCTCATATGCCATGTTGCTTATAACAATAACCATTCTTGTAGCACTCTTTTGTACTCTCTAAAAGCCAACAATCTTTTTAATAGCTAGGAGGCCAAGCTTGTATCAGTATTCCAAATGTGGCCTGCATATGCACAATAAACCTTCCCGATAACTTCTTCACTTCTATATGATACATTCCTATCTATTTCCCCAAGCATTCTCAGTGCCTCCTTCCCGGCTTCCTTGGTCTGTTCTGGTGTCCCCAATTTTGTGTTTAGAATAACACCTAAATCATTCTGTTAAGTCACTGATAGTACTTGGCCACCCATCAAGTATGGAGCCTTCATATGCTGCTTACCTACATGCATGATTTTGCACTTCGATCCAGATCCAGCTGATCCAGCTGCTTCTTCCTGGATGGAGGTGGAGCTCGGCTGGCAGCAGTGATAAGTCATTCGTAAAACAGGGTAGGATATACCGTTTCCCGAGCACTGAACAGACATCCCTTAGGTTCGGCAGGTTCCGTCCACCTCCTCAAGCGAGACAGTGGATACAGTCAAGCCATGGTACATCACTAAGCCACATTGCGTTTAGAACTCGTCTTCGATTTCACACCTAGCTTCTTATGCTGTTGCGATCACACGCGAGTCGTAAATATCGCTTGATGCGAATCACGCATAGTCGTGTGCATTCCATTCTTCTTTATTTTCCTAGAAGTTTGCATTTCAATGCCAGAAGCATACCCAATGAATCAAGCTTTTAGTCAGTCTTCATGCTCCCTGGCTGCTTGTCCAACAGTGTCAGCGCCCAAAGGCATTGTGCTGGGTACACTCAACACAGTGTCCTAAAATTACTTCACCATTAACTGTGTGGATGAAGAAAGAAGTTGCTTGGGAATGGTGAAAGATTGGAAGAAAATAAAAGATCGCCACTTAAGGATTAAAAAAGCGGAATGCCTTTCACTTCAGTCACACACATTTTACACTATTTAGCAGTCGTGCGTATAATGACTGCCCACACATGTGGCAAAATGGTAAAAACCTAAGAAAAGGATGAAATAGCACAATTCCATTAACTGTGACTTTCCAGGCTGCATGGTCAATTATTTTATACTGACTCAACATCCTTGTCGGCTCCTTGGGCGCTACCGGCAGAAACGGTCTGGGTATCTATAAAAGCGCACGGATGCTGTCCTGAACAACCAGAACGTGCGGTATTTAGCCGCCTAGAGGTCCATCCAAAGTTGTTTAGGTGGACATTATTAGTACTGAGTTCCCCCCAGAAGTGCACCCGAACGGTGGAAGTGCGGCTTGATTATGCGGATACTTTTCTCGACCCCGCCAGCTGTACGAGCATTTTGGACTTCCGGATAAGCGTGTCACATTACCCGGTCTGCCAGTGCTGTTCGAAAGTCGTCCAGCACTTCTTTTACCACATCTCAGAGGACCGAAGATAATTGAATTCGTTTTGTTTTCTCCCTTCAACAAATTAAAAACATCTTTCCTCATTCACTGCAGGAAGTAAATGCTGGTCACGGAGCTGTCAAACTATGAGATATTCCAAAGCACACCTAAATGTCTTGGGTTTCAGGCGTCACTGCGCCCCCGTCTCACTGTGGACGGATCGGGAGTACTCGAAGTCATCGCACGCCGTGGGGAGTTGCGTCGCAATACAGTATCGACAGCGCCAACGACAGCAACGACAGCCCTTGCGCCCTGGATGCCAGTGACACTTCGCAACGACAGGCTATGAATCGACCTGCAGCGAGTTCGTATTGGTGTGAAGTGTGTGGGAAGTCGTGTAGACATCGCGGATGGCAGCTTCAACACCACAGCGTTCACACGGGAGTCGGGGCGTGCAGTGGCGGTACCCTCAGCAGATCTACGGACCAGACAGTCTTTGCTGAGACATTGAACCGGGCATCAACCGTGACGACCAGAATCGGAAACAAGCCATTCATCTGTGAGACATGCGACGGCACGTTCGCTGCCAACCGCAATTCCGTTCAGCACATGAAAGTACACACCGGAGAGAGGCCACACAAATGTGAGACATGTGGCAGGACGTTTGCTCACGCGTTCACTTTGACTATCCATTTGAGAACACACACCGGGGAGAGACGTTACAAGTGCGAGGATTGCGGCAAGACGTTTCCGGAGAGGATGCGCCTGACAAGACATATGAGAAGACACACCGTAGAAAAACCTTACAAGTGCGATGCATGTGGCCGGGCCTTTCCTGACAGGGGAAAATTGGTTGAGCATGTGAGAACACACACTGGTGAGAGACCTTACAAATGCGATATTTGTGGTAGGACGTATGCTACCAAGACAAATTTGTCCAAACATGCGAGAACGCACACCGGAGAGAAACCTTTCAAATGTGAGACATGCGGTCGGGCGTTCGCTATCAGGATGGCGTTGGTTAGGCATACGAGAACGCACACTGGAGAGAAACCTTACAAATGTGAGACTTGCGGCCGGGCGTTTGCTGTCAGGAACGGCTTGGTTCAGCATGTGAGAACACACACTGGAGAGAAGCCTTACAAATGTGAGACATGCGGCTCGGCGTTTGCAGCCAGGCATTCCTTGGTTGAGCATGTGAGAACACACACCGGAGAGAAACCTTTCAAATGTGAGACGTGCGGCCGGGCGTTCGCTATCAAGAAAGGCTTGGTTCAGCATGTGAGAAGACACGCTGTAGAGAGACCTTACAAATGTGAAACATGCGGCCAGGCATTTGCTGTCAGGAACGGCTTGGTTCAGCATGTGAGAATACACACTGGAGAGAAACCTTACAAATGTGAGACATGCGACTGGGCGTTTGCTGCCAAGAAATCCTTGGTTGAGCATGTGAGAACACACACCGGAGAGAAACCTTACAAATGTGAGACTTGCGGCCGGGCGTTTGCTGTCAGGAATGCCTTGGTTCATCATGTGAGAACACACACTGGAGAGAAACCCTACAAATGTGAAACATGTGGCCGGGCGTTCGCTGCCAGTGTGGGGTTGCTCAGGCACATGAGAACCCACACCGGAGAGAAGCCTTACAAATGTGAGACGTGCGGCCGGGCGTTTGCTCTCAGGAATTGCTTGGTTGAGCATGTGAGAACACACACTGGAGAGAGACCTTACAAATGCGAGACATGTGGCAGGACGTATTCCGTTAAGACAAGTTTGTGCAGACATATGATAACGCACACTGCAGAGAAACCTTTCAACTGTGAGACATGCGGCCGGGAATTTGCTCTCAGGGCGCTGTTGGCTGGACATATGAAAACGCACACCGGAGAGAAACCTTACAAATGTGAGACATGCGGCCGGGCGTTTGCTGCCAGGTACCGCTTTGTTCAGCACGTGAGAACACACACTGGAGAGAAACCTTACAAATGTGATACATGCGGCCTGGCGTTCCCTGTTAGGATGGCGTTGGCTAGGCATATGAGAACACACGCTGGAGAGAAACCTTACAAATGTGAGACATGCGGGCGGGCGTTTGCTGTCAAGTGCAGCATGGTTAGGCACATGAAAACGCACACCTAAGGGAGACTATACAATTGTCATGCCTGTGGTGGACCGGTTATTTATGTGGCGCGTCTGGCAGAACACACGAGGGCCCCCACATTGAGAGGGAACTTACATGTGTGTGATTGTCGTATTACGTCTGTATGACGTTGTATTACGTTTACTATCAAGACACCTTAAGAACTGGTGAAACGCCGATGAAACGCCTCATTGAAACAAAACACATGGGAACCCGTGCACTTCCAATGGCCATTTATTTGCGCATATGAGAACCCACGGCTGCCACTGATCCACCAAATCACTACATACCTGAGAGACGGAGATCGAGAAGGAGAAAGAGAGAGAGAAAGCGGCCCTACATTTAGGAACTAAGAACACTGATCAGTGCGACGATTGGACACATTACAGCTAACACAGCTACAACTAATGTGTGCTGATGTTTGTGACAGGAGATCCGCACGACATCTGACATCGATTCTACATGTTGGGCCCTTGTTGGAACGTGTTCAGAATAGTGAGCAAGGTGAACCACAGTCTCGGGAACTGTGTGTTGTTGAGTGTTCAGTGTTGCATGGTTAGATGGTGCTGTACTCTTGAAGTATCCTGCTGAAATAAAGGCAGTGTGACGGCCCTGGCCGCCCGTACGTCGTTGTTCGTGCCATGGGCCGGCCAGGCGGTGGCACACGGTACAAAACGAGACGAGATCCACGGCTCTCCGGGACGACCTCGGCCATTGTGTCGATTTGCCAGCACGCTTGTGGTAGGTCGCCTTCAGTGTTGTGCACGACACTGGCGTCTAAATGCTGTGATGCCTTTGAGTTTCAATCGTTTGCACTGTGAAATTGAAATGTTTAACTTCGATTCGTTACAAATTAATACGTGTTTCCGAGTCTGGAACTTCGGACAATGCACCGGTCACCTGTACCTACGGGCGCTGATTTTTTAAACTTATTTCGGACGTGGGTAATACGTGAATGCAATGTTCCGTCCTAGCCGAACTGGGTGGGGCATACTCCATATCATCCAATGAGAAAAGTTGAGATTATTTCGGGTGGGCGAGGAAAGCCAGCAATGATAAACACTTGCCACCGCAACGGGATATAAATCAACACCAATCACTGTCCGCACCATTTGACCCGTCCGCCACCGGCTTCGTCTGCACGTGATGGCCCTAGCCAACGGAGGTTTGGTTTACCGTTAGCCGCAGTAAGGGAAAGCCTACAGGTCCAGAGCTGCGTCAACACGTCGGTCATTCATATCCATTTGCTGATGAATGGGTCCAGGCCGATCAGCCATCATTGTGATGTACCCTTCACAGTGCGTCATGTCCCCGCTTTGGAGTGCAGCGAAGGTGGCATTTTGGACGAGTAGGTTCGCTTACTGTCCCTGAAATTTTACGAAACGATTCGCGTTTTATCCGCACGGATAAATTCTTTGAATATATCTCCGACATTAAGCTCCATGTCATCTGTCCATCACGGTAATGTGCCTTTGTCGACATTGTATACTTAAGGATGTGACCTAGGTGTGTGAAACTGTACATCCATACTTCGGAAGAAGGCTCGATTACTTTTAGCAAGTAGCAAACTATTAGTTATGGGCGCTAAATAACCACATTCCAGATAACTAACTATTCTATCCTTTATAATTGCTTCGAGTACCTTGCAGACTATGGATGTGAGACTTACGGGCCTATAGTTCTGAACTCTCTCTATTTCTCCACGTGTGTAGATTTCGTAAGTACATTAGACAACATTAATACTATCCTAACATACTTTATTTGGTTTTGTGTTGCATAGTGTGTTTGATGTCTAAGTTTAAGATAGAGTTTAATTGGTACTAAGTTGGTGGTATTCATAAGTGCTGTGACTGTTCATTTTTCTGTCTAGCCATAAGTGATATCAAAAGGGATATTCATATAGTTGTCCACTTGTCTAGAAGACAATTAGGTTAGACATTTTATTTATTTTAAAATCAACAACAACAAAAAAGCAAACAAACAATTGTTTAATAGTTTCTGCTTAGTGTATTCATATTCTTGAGGTACTTAGATACTTAACTGACAGTATAGGAGGTAGCGATTGATAGGGAATGATAGTTGGCTTTTTTGTCCGTTGTTTAGCGAGTTAATTTGAATCTAAATCTAGGCATAAGCTGCAGCCTGTAGGATGGTTTCGACCAGGATGCAGGCATTACAGGAAGAGATTAGGACCCTTAAGGCAGAGCTCTCCAAGCTCAAGGCTTCCCTTGTTGCACAGGGTAGGCAAGAAAGAGCAACAAGGGGCCAGTCCATAGCAGGATCATCATATGCCCAGGTGGTCGCAGGCCACCAGGTAGCTGAGACTTCCCCTACTGCGAAGGTGACTGGGATTTCTCGAGAGGGGAGTGTTAATAGTTTACAGAGGAGGGGTAGTTCTGGTAGGTCACAGGAGGGGAAGTGGCATGAGGTCAGGGGGTGGAGGATTTGGAGACGCGAACCTAAGGAAAGGGTCAGTGAGTGGCAGGTGGCAGGTGGTAGGAGCGGGAGGAAGCCTAGTCGAACGGCCCAGCGGGCAGGCATATTAACATCGAATAGGTTCCAGGCATTGGAGGACTGCCCCCAGGATAATGTTAGTAAGGAGACAGTGCTGGTCATAGGTGACTCTCGTGTGCAACATTTAGATCGGATATTCTGTAAAGGTAGGAGGGACAGGAGGTGGATCACCAGGCCTGGTGCCAAGGTGAAGTACCTGGTATTAGTGGTGGCAAAGGTCACCAGTGATCACCAGTTTAGTACAGTTATAGTACAGGCAGGGGTAAATAACATGGGTCCTGCTAGGAGTGAGGAGCTTCTGCAGGACTACAGGGCCCTTCTGGCCACCTTGAAGAGTAACAATAGTGTCATCGTAACAGCAATTTTGCCTAGGGCTAGAGCCTCCCATGAATGGAGCTCTAGGGCACTGGCAGCCAACGCCAGGGTAGGTAAGCTCTGCCAGGGTAGGTAACCTCAAAGTCTGCAAATAGGGACAGCAGTAGTTCAAGGAGACAGAGTGATAGTTCATCTAGTGTTAAAAGAACTCCTCAGTATGAAAAAGCCAAAGGTGGTTATGGAGCATTTGTTAAGTGTATGATGTTTAATGCTCGGAGTATCCGATCCAAATTTAATGAGTTCAAGTGTTATGTTGCTGAGGAGGAACCAGATTGTGTTTGCATTACGGAGGCATGGGTCAGTGAAGGGTATTTTGGAGATAACTTGGAGAACTATGAGATCCAGGGATGCAATATGTTTTCGTGCAATAGGGTTCCAGCAATGAAAGGGGGCGGTGTAATGCTCTATGTGAATAGCTTATTCAGTTCTGAAAAAGTACCAGGGGATAAAAATGTGTCTGTGTAGTCTATTTGGCTTGAAGTCACTGTGGGGAAAGGCAACAGCAATACTCTGAGGATAGGAGCTTTCTACCGATCAGGAACCATGTCACATTCTCAGCAACTGGAGCTGGATGAGGTGATTTGTGAGGAAGTCAGCAGAAACTTTAGGAGGAAGTGCCTTATTCTTGGTGACTTTAATCTAAAAGGATATGAAAATGTTGGTGTTGGCTCCCCATCATGCACAATGTTTAAGAAATGCCTTGAAGAGGGCCTGTTCTTACACCAGTTTGTATCGGAACCAACCAGTCATGGCTCATTCTTGGACCTTGTATTCTCGGATTTAAGTGACTTGGTTCAAGACTTGACTATAGGAGAAACTCTGTGAAGAAGTAACCATAACATAGTCAGATTCAAGGCACATTTAGGGGAAATTATTAAGGATAATTTGGTAAAGGTTCCAAATTTCAACAGAGCAGACATTGACTGCATGAGAGCGGCTTTAAGTGCCATCAGATGGGAAGAAGAATTCTCCAATTTAAATGCCTGTGTAATGTGGGAAAAGTTCAAATCTTGCTTGAAGGAGCTTCAGATTAGACATGTCCCCCAAAAGTAAAGGCGCAAAAGAAGGATAGGAGAGCCAGCTTGACTTACACCAAACTTGATAAAAGCAATTAAGGTTAGGAAAACTGCATTTAGAGTCTTTAAAGAAGCTTCAAATGTCGTTAATCTAAAGACATATCGAAAACCTAGAGACACTGAAGGAAAAACCAGAGCAGCAAAGCGAGCAAAGAGAACTGGATTTAGCTAGAAACTGTAATGGGGACAGTAAAAAGTTCTTTAGTTTCTACAAAAAGTTTCTAGCACAATTGGTCCACTCTAAGTAAACGGGACTACATTGGGTGAGGATAGTGAGATGGTTGAGGAGCTGAGGAAGCAGTTTAAATCAGTGTTGATATTGGATGATATGACCAATCTGCCGACCGTACACCATAGTTCAGTGATACGTGATCTGATAAATTATGTTGATTTCATTGATAGTGATGTTGTTTACAATCATATCAGTAAAATAAAGCCAAACAAGGCGGCAGGACCTGATCAAATTTATACTAGCGTGTTGCGGGAAACTGAAAAGGAACTGGTATTTCCACTTAGTATAATATTTTGTAGATTAGTTTCACAAAATGAAATTCCAACCAATTGGAAAATGGAAAATGTAGTTCCTATTTTCAAAAAAGGAGAAATAGGGAAAGTTGAAAACTATAGGCCCGTAAGTCTCACATCCATAGTCTGCAAGGTACTCGAATCAATTATCAAGGATAGAATAGTTAGTTATCTGGAAGGTAGCAGATTGATTCAAGATACTCAACATGGGTTTAGAAAAGGACCATCGTGTCTCACAAATCTCTTGGACTTTTTTAATTTCGCCACAGACCAATTTGATCAGGGAAGTCAGGTTGATGTAGCATATCTTGACTTTAGTAAGGCCTTTGAGAAGGTACCTCATAAACGGTTAATGATACAGCTTCCGTCCCATGGTATTGCAGGTATCATCTTAAAATGGATAGAGTTGTGGCTTTCAGATAGACAGCAAATAGGGATGCTAAATGGTGCAAAGTCATCATGGCAAAATGTTCTTATTGGAGTCCCCAAGGGGTCAGTACTGGGGCCACTACTGTTCATTATATTTGTAAATAACATTGAAACTGGTCTAAGCATTAAGTTTTCAAATTTGATGATTTGGCGGTCTTTAAGGCAATAACAGGTCAAGATGAGCATATCTCGCTGCGAAAAGACTTAGACGAACTTGTGAAGTGGTGCGAAGAATGGCAAATTAAATTTAATTTTGATAAGTGCAAAATCATGCATGTAGGTAAGCAGCATATGAAGGCTCCATACTTGATGGGTGGCCAAGTGCTATCGGTGACTCAACAGGAGAAGGATTTAGGTGTTATTCTAAACACAAAATTGGGGCCATGAGAACAGACCAAGGAAGGCAGGAATAAGGCACTGAGAATGCTCGGGGCAATAAATAGGAATGCATCATACAGAAGTGAGGAAGTCATCAGGAAGCTTTACTGTGCATATGTCAGGCCACATTTGGAATATTGCATCCAAACTTGGTCTCCTAACTATGAAAAAGTTTGTTGGCTTTTAGAGAGAGTACACAAGAGGGCTACAAAAATGGTTAATGGCATAAGCAACTGGGCAAATGAGGAAAGATTGAAGATTTTGAATATGTTTTCACTTAGATATAGAAGGCTGAGAGGAGATCTCATCGAGGTCTTTCAATTTGTCCATGGTCTGGAGAGGGGATATCTTAGGGAAATGTTTGAATTGAACAGAAATGATGCAATTAGAGGTCATGAATTCAAAATTAAAGTTAACCACAGGAGAACAAGGTTAAGCCAGACTTTATTCACCAATAGGGTAGTAGAACACTGGAACCAGCTGCCAGAAAACATTGTCAGTAGGAGCACATTGAACATCTTTAAAACAGCATAGACAATCATTATAAGAATAGAGGGCTTGCTTTTCAGTATTACAGGAAGGGCTGATTGACAGATTTTGTGGGCAACTGGTCAAGTGTACAGAGTGCAACCAAGAAGGGCCCTTGTGGCTCATTGTTGTACTGATCTTTTGTGTCTTTATGTCTTTATGTCTTTATGGATTCCCGATATGATATCTACCTACATGTATTATTCGACACTTATCAAAGCTAAATCTATTTTGGCACTTTTTATACCCTTTCAATAATATTTACAAATATTGTGACCAATGGTGGTTCGAGTACTGACCATTGCAGTACTTCATTAAGGGCATCTTGTCATGAAATCTTCATGCCACCTAGCACCACTCTACTGTCTATCTGAAAGCCATAGCTCAAGCTGATTTTCCTATCAGGATTAAATAAATATGTCTTATCACACTTGTCTGTAGCAAAATGAAAAAAGTTAAGGATACTTGGCAGCAACATCAACCTTTTCTAAACACTTGCTGGGTGTCTCGAATTAATATTTTCCCTTCCAGAAACCATTATGGATTACTATTTTTTTAAACATCGTATAGCCTAAGGACGTGGTGTTGCTGGTCTATCATTTTCAGCTTCCCCCTTTTCGCCTGATGTGAAAATAAGAACTACATTTGCCAGCTTCCAATCTCCTGAAATTTCAGTACTAAATATGATACAAAGTGGAATCGCTGGCTCTTTTACATTGCAGTCATGGCCATGGACTGAAATCACAAGGTACGGCTTAGTCACGACACAGCATTTAGCAGATCTGGCATGGTAGCCGCTTCAGGCTATTTATATTATATAAATGCAGCTGTTTGCATTGCATAATCTTATTCAAAATGGTGTGGTCCCTGCATTGTCCCGACTAGACGCTGCCTCAATCACGCCGTGATCTAGTATAGGTCGCGGCGCCTTGCCGGCGGTATTAACTGCAAATAATATGTCGCACCTCTACAGGGATAAAATATTGGTTTTTCGTTGGGTGTGAGATGTCGAAACGAGCACAGTGGGATGTCAAATGTGTCATGGAATTAGTGTCCTTTAAAATGTTTTTGGTGTCTTCAGATTCAAATTTCACCCAATGGTGTAGGCGTAAATGCTGGTACCTTTATCATTTGTTTCGAGATTAATAATTTAAGAAGAGTTATAGTCGGGATAGGGCGAATAATAGCTATGATATAATCTGGTATTGCATGCCATATCACATCATAGGCAATTCCTTTGCCTAAAATTTCATTGCGAAATTTTCGTGTACCACCATTCCTTATTGAGAGAATGCACATGAGATAATGCTTCCTTCAAATGAGATACTGTCGGAAAGGAGAGATGAAGACCTTATAAGCATGTATCAAGGAGCAGGATGTCTATACTTCTTGGAGAGGGATGTCGATTGAGTGTTCAGAAAGTGGTATATTCCACCCTATTTTACGAATAATTTATGACTGCACCTCTACCACTGATCCACACTAATCTGTATCCGTTCTTTGACAGTAACACCGCTGCTGCCTCAATCCTGTGTGCCGGGATCCTGCCACCCTGGTTTGGTTTGGCCGCATCTTCCGCCCAACACCTGCACCGCTGCTGCCTGAATCCTGTGTGCGGGATCCTGCCACCCTGGTTTGGTTTGGCCGCATCGTCCGCCCAACACTTGCATCAGACCTTCCCGTCATCATTCTGAGGTTGCTTTTTTCACCTACTGTTTTCTTGTTTTTGTCCTGTGTTCTTACGTCGTTGACTTGCTGCTTGGATCCGTGTGTATCGGTCATGGTGAAAATTCAATCTAATGAAGCTGTGGTATGCTATATACGTCTTAAAAATATCAGAAAAAGTAATGATAAGTGACATGTGCAAAACGTGCACAGGGTGGGTGGAAAAGAACTTAAGGGCTTTAGCAAGGCATGTGAGAGAGAGACAATGCGACGGAAGAGGCGGGATCGAGATGTCCGTCCAGACCCGATTGGATGTAGCGCTGCTGTGGAGACGTCTGGAAACGACGCCACGCTAACTGCACCTGCAGCAACCACTGACTCCGCCTCCCTCGACTCTGACAGTTATGTACACGACCCCAGCTCAGCTGCTGTCGAGCCGGAAATGAATGACGAGCCCAACAGTGACCCCATGGACGAGACGAGACCGACAAGGACAGTGGTCATGGACACACAGACGATGTACCGCCGACAGACGGACACGAGACTGGACGCAGACCTGACGAGCGTATGGACAATATTTCAGTCGGCCATCCTGCCAACGTGGACTGTAACAGACTAAAATGTATTTCGGAAAGATTGGATAAAATAAATACCGATGTTGATCTCCTCGCCCGGGAATTTGTGGTTCTTCGCAACAATTTGAGCGCAGAAAACCCTAGCCGGCAAATCAGTGCACTAGAAGAATCAATCGACAATCTGAAGGAAGCCGTGCAGTCAGTGCTGATGGATAGGCGTGCCGCTGGAGGTAGACAGGAAAACACCTGTATAGGCACGGACACTGACACACCAGCTGACGTTTTCCACTGGCTCGTGATGGACCACACAGGCCAGGGTGACTGTGCTCGGTGTAGCACCTGCACACAATTCGGCGCGAGGGGTGGGGGAAAACAACTGAGCTCTGGGTAACTAAACCTGTCTATCTAGGGCAATACAAAAAGCAAAGGCTAATGACCCACCAGAGCTCCGACCGACATCAACGAGCAGCTGAAGTCATGAATGCGACCAGACGGATACCTACAGTTGGTGACCTGACAGCTGGGATGATATCTAAAGCCAAGGAAATTACGTTAAAAATATGACGATAATCTACGACGGTGTCCTAAGGGGACACTCGTACGTGGATCATGCTCACGAACATTTACTGCTCAACACTCTTGGCTTTGACGTGGGAAACCAGCATCAGACCGGACCAGCCGCTGCCCAGGCCGTGGACGTCATCTATGACGTGTTTACCGACGAGGTATCGCCGCACCTCAAGACGCCGAACCCCGCGACTGGCCGCCCCCGACACATGCACTTGACAATGGACAAATTCACTGAGGCCCATAACCAGCGGCAGGCAGTGAATGTGCGAACTCTGGACAGCGGCGGCTCCCCGGTGGTCGTGCACTGCACGACTGCCGTACTGCGGAACTACACTGACCCAGTTCCGGACTACACGGCGACCCAAACACCGACCAGCTCTGGGACACGGGACCGACATGAGGCCGACGGACGGACGATGACGAGTCACGTCGTCGATTGTCTCAGACATGACTTCGGACTTACTGACGAGGACATCAGCATTCAGGTCACCTCTTCCTCGTCTGACTGTGAGGCAGTCTATTCTGGCAGTGAAAATGGTTTCTGCCGGATAGGGAAGGAACAATTTAACAGAAGTCTCGTTCATCTAGATGACCGTGACCACCGCCTCGAGACTTTATTGTCGAAAGTGACGAACGAGGAAGAAGCGACCTGGATGGTGGAGTACATGGACAGCCTGCACCAGGTGATCAGCCTATTTCAGGGGTCAGGACTCCTGAAACGACAGCTGCGGAGGGCATCCGCCCAGGTGGATGTGATTACCCTGTCTTTGCAGTGGCTGATGGAAACCCGCTTCGTGGAGTACCTAGTCATGGCAGTGACCAAAGTCCTCCACAACCGAGCTGCCATGATCAATGTTCCCCAAGACATGATCGCTCAGGGGTCGCTTTTTACTGGGTCGGCCCAGCGGTTTCTCCGGACGCTGGAGAGCCGGGAGTTTGTTATGGCGTCGCTGATCATCATCGATGTGATGACGCCCGCTGTGGCACTGAATAAGGCTGGCCAGTCAGCGCTGTACTCGGTGTTTCGGGACCGCCAGGAAGTGGACAAGTATCTGTCCACCCTGAACAAAACTGCGGTGGATGCATTCTCTGGCCAGCTAGAGAGGGAGGGGCCGGCAGTGGCTGACGGCACCGGTTTCCGAGGCGCCGAGGTTGGAGTGACCTAGCAGCACCGGCTGTCAGTTGGTTATTAGGAGTTTAGGGCGCATCAACTGCAGTGGTTATACAGCGCCCATCCGGCTGTCGCGTAGTGACGTAGAACACGACGCGACCGACATGACACAGGCGACTCGGCGACGATCTGACCTGGTGGCGGCGATCCTGCGACTTAATCCAACGTATCTTGACCCGATTGACATTGAACGACTCATAATTCACACATTCAACATGGACAGGACTCCGACTCAACTAGCGCAGACTCCGACTATGGTGAGGCGACGTTTTAGACCTGGCCGAACGGCTGAGTCTGGGGAGTGTGAAGCTGCCAGGCCAGCCGTGCAGCGACAGCTGCTCAGAGACCAAATGCGTGTGCCTCGTCTCCCAGTATCGCGTTTTCAAAGAGCGCGAGAGGGAGAGAGAGAGAGATACAGTGACTTCCCGGAATGGCTGCCAACTGACCAGTCCAGCGGTGTAAAAAGTTGGTGTCCCGAGAACATCCTGCGCACCTTCCAGGACGTGCAGACTGGTCTGCACAGGGACATCCTTGATATGGTCGAGGTGGCAGAGATATGCCTAATCATGTCTCGAAGCCAGTCCGATACAGAACGGGTGGGAAAAACTGCAAAGCATGTAAGTGAGGGTCACTTCGAGGGAAAATTTGATGAAACAAAAGAGGAAACCAAAGATAGGACAAAGAAAGAGGTGTTCATCATCGACAATAAGGTTCCTTTGAGATTCTTTCCTCCGGCCGCCGTCACTGACAGATGGCTCAGAGATCACTGCCCAGCACTAAAGCGTACTGTGACTGACAGACAGTCCCTCACAGTAAAAAAAATGAACCGAGTACTGAAGCGCCTGAAATTTGTTTTGTTAAACATGACAAAGCGCTGCCAGTAAGAGACAGGAATAAATGTGTTACAATATGTCATGGCATGCTTATCATTGTCTGTGCGATATCGATGAGATGGAGGAGAGGGAGAGCGGTATCAATTACTTCATAATATGTCTGGTCTGTTCATCTGTTCATGATCTGTTTCGCGATATTACCGATGTATGCACATCGGTACAGCGAGCGCTCATATGAGCAAGGATGGTTGGTTATTGGTTTAACGACACGTCGACCGTTCAGTCATGTAACGTCGCCAATCTCTCACGCCGATTGGTCGCGGGCGAAGAATAGTGACAGGTGAGACTCGAGCCCACAACCTTTCGATTGTGACACGAGCAGCTTATCCCTAGAGCGCTCGTCCCCCATATGAGCAAGGAAGCTAGGTTGCTGAAAAGTTAGTGTGAAAAGTGTGTTCTAATTCGCATTTTGCTGTGAGACACCGATCTGCACATGCATATGTAGAACAAGAACACTGTCCTGAATATGTTGTACATGAGCGTGTGCCCCTTCAAGCAGACCAGTTTAATTGTTTTCTCATGTATCCATCCATTCTAAAGCGCGTGTGCTGGCGTGTCAAGCCAGCGCTTTCTGTCCTTGTATTAGTACTAGAAGATCGCGAGAATGTATGTTTGCATGGTGGGGCGTTTTACCGAACTTCCCATAATGCATGGTATTATAGGTTTTAAGCGATTATATCACTCGGACTTGAACGGTTATCGTTGTTGATGTAGTAAAGCTCATATTTTATGTTCCGAGTGTGTACTACGTTATTGGCGTTCAAAGAACGTGGAACGATGGACAAACACAAGAGAAGCTGTTGCTTCCTTTCAACAAATCCAAGTCGCATTGGGGATATGCAAAATAATCATCTCATTGAGATAGTGCGGTTTTGGATTCGCTGTTGACTGTTATTCGTAGAAACTATCCACATTTCCAGTCACACTCGTGATCATATCGACTCGAAGTTCAGCCATGCACAATTAAAAGTTGTTATTGCCTTGGTTAGTGCTTCCGTTGATGGCGTCGGTGCTGAATGTTCAGATGCCTCCTTTCACTCTTATGTTAAATGTTGATGGTGTGTGTATTATTTATTTACAAAGTCCAGCTGTTTGATCGAGTTGCGGCATGGCCTTCACCAGAGATGATGTTCCCTTGAGAACAAATGACTAAGGACATCAACACATCACAAAAAGCAGAACAAAAGCAGTGTCAGTGTTAGTGACATTGCTATCGTTACGCTCCAGTTACAGCCGAAAAGCAGACGTAGAAATATGCAGGCAGATGATTCGAAAGTGCTGTCAGACACAGACACGGAGCTGGTGATGAGGTCGTTCTGCGAGCACTGGTTCAGCATTTGAAGACGTGACAGGTCACAGGTATGATGACAGTTATCTGGATTGGATACGTCAGCACCGCCACCCAGGGATGTAGTCTTCGCGATCAGGTCTGCATGACGAGGACTGGTCAGCGAGGCAGTGGCTAAGGTAGATTGTACCTGCAACACAATGCCAACCAATCAAATACATCCGCATGTAGCTCATGGCATTTGGGTGAGGCCAGCATCCACGTTGTACTTGCAGGTTTAAGTGTCAGGTCCTAGATGTGCGACATTTATCTTCTCCAAGGACGGAACAGTCAATTGCTTCGCATTTACCTTTGTACCTTTGCACGCATCACGGTATGCCATCATACACGTTGAGGAGAACCACAGCCATCAAGCACCCGGCATGCACAGGTGAAACAAACACGTCCAAGTATAACATGCAATGTAGGTCTTTGATAGGGCGGTGCACAGGTGTCCTTCCGCCATGTGTGGCAAGGTTAATGTGAAGAAGTACCAAACAATGAAATTGCATGTTTGATTTCAAGCACCGCGCTACCTACATGAACTCAATAAAGAAAGGGAAAAGCAAAATCAGAAGCATGTGATGGTACTGGCCTCAACAATGTGGTTCAGGAAGGGTGCACGCAACATACAAGTTGTCCAAATTTATATGGATATGTTTGCTACTCGGTCATGTGTATATTGAATTAGTATAATGACGCAATCTCGGTTTTCATCATGATGCATGTATTCAGCGTTTTCCTTCTTTCACTATCTCGGAGTGATTTTGTTTTTCATCCGCACAGGTACTGAAGAAGTAATTTTAAGACACTGTGCCGTGGTCACCGGACTTGTGGTAGATATGGCGCATCAGGACACACCGGCCAAAATTGCGGCTCCGAAGACCTGTAGCGTATAAATTGCGGCCAGGGACCCCCCCCCCACACACTGTCTTCGACAGAATCTGTCCGGTGCATATAAAAAAGAGAAAAAGTATTGCACTAAAACACGCTCAGGAATTATCGTATCGACAGGCAAGGAAGATGCTCATCCTACAGTGTACTATCCGGGTAAAGTAAGAGGTACCCAACCTGTCACCACTCACCGGAAGCCTCCCAGTGCTTCCCAGTTTTTAGCTAAACTTAGTGACTTATCGCGATGATTTCGACTCGTCTGCACCTACTTGCTGGAATGAGGTCTGGCCCCCGATACTGAAGCTGGCCTGGACCCCGTCACTTTCCTCGTTTCCAATTGTCCACGAATTGTCGAACTGTGATGTTTTAGGGGACAATTCTGAGATCATTCAGCAGGTTAAATATATCGAAATACACATATACATGGACTGCACAGTCCGTCGTGATCTATTCCCTCCAAAAATGCGTATACCGCTTATGGTAAGGTGAGAAAAACGCGAGTTATAGGCGCCACATGACCACTAGCAGTGTATGCGCGCTAAGCCAAAGCAATCAATAAATCGGCCGTGTGTATCTGATGGGTTCTCAAGGGAAACAATTTTCCAAGGTACACATGGATGCTTTTGGTTTCAGGAGGCACTGCGCCTACGTCTAACTCTGGGAAGTTCTGGAGTCATCTAAGTTCACGAACGACGTCGAGAATTACACCGCAATGCAGCATCAACAGGGTCAACTACAGCAACAACAGCCAGTGCTGCCTGGGCGCCAGCGACCCTTTACAACGACAACCGATGAATCGACCCGCAGCGAGTTCGTATCGCTGTGACGTGTGTGGCAAGTCGTTCGAGTATCACAAATGGCTGCTTCAGCACCACAAGGTCCACACGGGTACGACGGTGTCCAGCAACGGTAGAGGCGACGGCGGATCTCCAGACCAGGCAATCTTTGCCAGGACGTTCAACGCGACATGGTGCATGATGATCGAAAGCGGGAAAAAAATGTTGAAGTGTGAGATATGTGACGTCATTCTTGCTGCCGCGTGCGATTTGGTTCAACATATGGAAGTCCATGCCAGAGAGAGACCTCATGAATGTGGGTTATGTGGCCGGGCGTTTGCTACCAAGCGCAATTTGGTGAGACATACGAGAACACACACCGGAGAAAAACCATTCAGCTGTGAGATATGCGGCCGGGCGTTTGCTGGGAAACAAGCTTTGGTTAGGCATTTCAGAACACACTTCGACGAGAAACCTCACAAGTGTGAGACATGCGGCAGAGCGTTTGTGAATAGAACAGGTTTGGTTCGGCATATGAGATCACACACCGGAGAAAAACCATTCAGCTGTCGGATATGCGGCCGGGCGTTTGCTGTCAAGCTCAGTTTGGTGGGACATGTGAGAACACACACTGGAGAAAAACCATTTAGCTGTGAGACATGCGGCCGGGCTTTTGCTGACAAGTGCAATTTGGTTAAGCATATCAGAACACACTCCGGAGAGAAACCTTACAAGTGTGGGACATGCGGCAAAACGTGTGCTGAAAAAGGCACTTTCGTTGAGCACGTGAAGGGCCACACAGGAGAGAGACCTCATGAATGTGAGTTATGTGGCTGGGCGTTTGTTGCCAAACGCCATTTGGTGGGACATATGAGAACACACACCGCAGAAAAACCATCGAACTGTGAGATATGCGGCCGGGCGTTTGCTACCAAGCGCAGTTTGGTGGGACATATGAGAACACACACCGGAGAAAAACCATTCAACTGTGAGATATGCGGCCGGGCGTTTGCTGAGAAGTGCACTTTGGTTAAGCATATCAGAACACATTCCGGAGAGAAACCTTACACGTGTGAGACATGCAGCAGAACGTTTGTCAGCAGGGCGAATTTGGTTACACATGTAAGAACGCACACCGGAGTTAAATCTTACAATTGTGAGACATGCGGCCAGGCGTTCGCTGCCAAATGCAACTTGATTACGCATATCAGAACACACAAAGGGGAGAGACCTTACAGGTGTGAGACATGCGGCCGGGTGTTCGCTATTAGAAGCAATTTGATTAGGCATATCAGATCACACACCGGGGAGAGACCTTATAGGTCTGAGACATGCGGCCGGGTGTTCGCTGCCAAGAACAGCTGGGTTCGACACCTGAAAACACACACCAGAGGGGGGCGTTGACCGTGTGGAGAATGTTTCCGAACGTATCTCGCCAGCAAGAGTTTGGTTGGACACATGAAAGCGCAGACAGGAGAGAGAACTTAGAGATGTGAGACATGCAGCAGGGCGTTTGCTGCCAAGAACAGCTTGGTTGAACGTATGAGAATGCGCCGGGGAGCGTCCCCACAAGTGTGATACATGCGAGACTTTCGCTTGGCGGAACATGTTGGGTTTGACGCACCAGAACCGACACGGGAGTGCGGTTCCGGAAGTGAGGCGCGTACTGTACATTTCCTGACGCGGGGGTGGGAATAGGCACGTGACATCTGACATATAAGGGTGCGACACAGTTTTGACAGAAGAACCCACACAACACATGCGGTCGACTCTACACATGTGGACATTGCAGGAGGGTGTTACAGACGGGTGCAACGTGGTTGGCGATAGCATTGGGAGGTCTGTGCTGCTGAGTGGTTGGAGCCCGCTGTACTCGTGGTTTGTGTTGGTGAAATACAGGCAGTCTCGCGCCATCGCCGCTGAGACGTCATCTGGTATGGTGCACCCACACATAGATGGCAGACATGGACACCCTAGGCGTAACATTCCCTAGTATGGTATGCACCAACGACAATCCGTTTTGACGAAAATCATTATCGCGCGGGTAACTAGACGTTATCCACTATCTGACCCTCCCCGTCTTTCTGGTCAGATCCTCATACACCTCCTCGGAGAAGGGTTGGTACAACCCGACACTGATCTCCAAACTAAACGTCGCACGAATGCAAAAGTGCCATCGGAAAGCGCTCAACGAGTAGGGTCAGAAACCCCCGAAGATAAGTTTATCACTCCCTTCCCCCAAAAAAAAATTGCGTCACTATGTGTGTATGTTTTCACAAATGACTATGATTTTGGCTCTCGGGAGTTCACTTTGGGGTTTATTTAAAAAAGAACGCAATATTCGACTAAAAAGAGAGACGACTTCGACCATGGCCGTACATTTTTTGAAAATAAAAATTTTTTTTTATTTATTTTAATTTTTA
>JAOTOL010001312.1:537500-620616 GCA_034440575.1 Imbricaverruca yamaguchii
TCGAAAATACGCCCATAGCCGGAGACCTAGCCTCATCTAACTGACCCATTGACCTATATAAGACTTGTCTTGTATAGGTCAATGAACTGACCCTAAGCTGGTTTGGAAGAGAAAAACTGAAATTGAAAATGTGAAAAAGGGAATTCATACTGATGTGATTTAAGGTGGTAAAAATAAAAGTTTTTACATGCAATTGTTTCCATAGAGCAAACAAATGCGTTGGGTTCGGGCAGGTTAGGGTAGTTTCAGTTTTTTTTGGGCGCTAAATGACCTTGTAGTCGCCGCGCCCTTCAGCCCAAATAATCAATCAAGTTTCAGTTTTTTTACTTGGATAATTTAATTTAAATAAATAACCACCCAAAATTAATCTTAAACAACGTGTGTGTGTGGGGTGAATTTTGCCAGCCTCCCACCGTGTAGTTATATCGCCTGGTTTTATAAAACATTTGTCTGCTTTCAACACTAGAATATTCCTTTTGTGCAAATGTTTTCTAAACAAATGTTAGAAAACATTTGTACAATAGGGAATATACTAGTGTTAAAAGCAGACATTCGTGCTGGCCATGCGCAACTTCTTGTGAAAATACTCTTGATGTGTTGATATAGTGGCGCCTTTGGGGAAATAATCGGCGCATGCATCCATTACGTTTTCGCCCAAGAATGAAGCTTAATGGCATCATATTAATTTTGCTGTAGACTGGGTCATGTGTAAGTATGACCACTTCGGTCCAAAACACAACATTTAGGAGTTAGTACCTTTGGTACTGATGACATTAGCTGTATCAGGATTTGTGGATGAAAACGGACACAAGCCATAATATTTTACATGTTTTCACAGCGAGGGATGCCTCAATGAGGATTGTACCTGGCCATGTGTTAAAAAAGATAGTACATTTTCCAACGGTGAATTAATGTAGAGAAAAATTTCCCCAAATATTGCAACATCTCAGAATCATTATAGGAATGTTTCAACATTCAAAATTTACCATACTCATCAAATTGGGGATGACACATGGTAACACACATAGGTAGCATTCATCCTACAAGCCCAGTATTTGAATGTTAGTTTACTGGATAATCATACCCTGTCTGTATACCTACATGTTCAAGTTCTGGAGCAGTGTTAAGATTTGTTTGGTTTTGATGCCACATGCAAATGATATGCCAAGGGTCATCCTTTGTTATGCAGGATTGTGACAATATAGGTACCTATACAACATTTCTGGTAATATTTAGTAGGAAACATTTGCTGCAGGAGTGCATAACTTCTAGTATTGCTGTGCTTTAAGGTATTCACAGCACATGTTTTGTATGTATTTTAGCTCCATGAAGAAAATTGGAGATATGTTTTGTTAGCTTTGGTTGTACCACAATTTATACTGTGCAAAATTCTTGGGTGCTGTATAACCACTGCAGTTGATGTGCCCTAAACCCCTAATAACCAACTAACTTTGCAAAATTCTGGAGAGCATGTTTTTTTAAGTTGTGTATGGCAAGTTCATTATTCTGTAAATCCTTACATTTGAAGAGGCAGGCAATAAAGGGCTTTGAGTTGGCTAATGTTCTAAGAATAGTGACATTCAGAATGAAAATGGAGCATAAATTAACCTAACCCAGCTTAGCATTTTTAAGAAGAAATCATCCTAAAGGCTCCATTGCTAAATGGCAGTCAATGTACCCTAAAGCCCAAATCATGTTGAACATGCTTTTAAAAAAAGGTATTGTAGTTTAAGGCACCCACGACCAGTTTTACACACATTTCACCTTCATGAAGCCAGCAAAGGTGTAAGCTAAGTAAGATAAGCTGTATGCTAGGTAGATTTGCAATTTTTTATATTGAAAAAATTGGGTTTTCTTCTTCAAAATCTGTTCAGGATAGGTTAGCTGGGTTAGGTTTTTATTACATAAAAGATGTTTGCAAATTTTTTATTAAAGGGTCATATCCTTCAAAGTGATACCTTTCTTGCCTGTAAGATTAGGCTAAGTTATTTATGGTTTTGTTACATTTTTCTGTATTTTCAATGCTATTTGGTCAATATCATGTTATAATATAACTGTAAAACTGGGTGCCATTAGTTTTCTCTTATAACGAGCAATACACTCGTTTTCATTTCGCAGTTCTAGCTCATCTCAGGGCCAATCTACAAATATTGGCAAAATACTCAAAAGTGATTGGCAGGAAGAACAAAAATTGAGCACTACTGATGGGTTCCAGGACAAGTCATAATTTTTTGTTTCATTTGTACATATTTTGATATATTCAATCAATTCCAGGTGTAAACTCTTCACTCACATGTGTTTTAATTTTATAGCACACATCTACTTTCAGTTCGAACATCTGCCACTAGGTGGAAACAAAGCGCAGGCAGTAGCGTGGCCGCGCATGTCCAATATCGACAGAAAATAAGTGGTCCCATCATCTGAGTCACTTTCATAAACATTGTATTCCAATGAAAAAGTTTTTTTAAATATTTAAAATACCCTTCAATAAAAATTTACCCTCTTCAGTACACTGGAAATTCAAGTTTAGACAGTTGTAATTCAGGATTCTTCAGTTTGGGGTTTGGTAGTGGCTCTGCATCCCCACTGGGCTTTATCCCTGGTCAGTGCCATCCACAGAGGTCAGTGCCATCCATGGAGGTTGGTGAAATACTTCAAGCTTTCAAGATTTCTCCATTTTTTTCTCCATAAAAATTGAGATGTTGCAAGTTTTATGTCCTGAGTGATTTGAGGTTGAGGGAGGGGCTGCCACTGTAACCACACCCACTCACCCCAACCATGGGGATGCCTCTGCTCCTCATCCTTCCTTCATTCACATACATGTTATGCTTTGGCTAGTTCTTCCAGGGAGCACCTGGGGTCCCTGTGGCTACATTTTACATTTGGGTTTGTAATCACTTAACTTCCAGGTGGGGTTTGCAGGAATTATCTGGATCACAGCTCTAGTACTAACATCCAGTCAAATGTAATCACAAAGTACCTGTTCATAAGCAACTAGATTCACAACAAGAGTCAGAAGGCCCCGGTTGGAACAGGAATAAGAGTTGCAGCATAGCAATGTTGGTTCCTGTGAACTGTTGCAAGTCTGCCACTAACTGCCCATCACGAATTGTTGGAACCATAAGCAACACTCAACAATCGGGAGCAACCTGACGCTGCGGCCAGTGAAGAAATTCGGCTCCAGATTTGTGTGAGTGTTTTGTAAGTTCCCAGTATCTGCAGGGCATAGTCTGTAGGTAATAGTAGGATACACAGCGTCACAGCGTTAAAATAACGATGTTTCCTTAGTTCCTTAGGTATTAGATGTCAAAACGAGCACAGTACGATGTTGAATTTTGCCATGGAATTTAGAATTACTCTCATTAAAATTCTTTCATTGTCTTTCAGACTCAAATTTATGCCAATGACATCCTCGCTCAGTCAAGGACAAACATCAATGCAGCAGTTTGCTTGAGTTGTCTTTCCTGGAAGTGTATACATACCTTATAATTTTCCAGCATGTCCTCCAGGAGCACCTTAAGGATGGACCCATTATTTCTGCCATCTGTCCACCCTACTGGCAAAATGAAGTTCCATGAAGCTACACCAGATGGCAGTGGGGACGCGGCGGCCCAGCCAGCCCCATGGACTGCCTTTCAGCGACTTCGTCTGAAGATCAGACGCTGTGACGATGAAATGGTGAGCTGATCGCATGCAGTCCAAATATGGTCATGCTGCCTCCAGAGAAGCATGAGCGAGCTATGACAAAGCCAGAGCTAACTGCTCGGCTGCAGTGTGTCTGGTACAAGAGTTGACCTGAGCGGCCAGGTCCTCCTTCACATGTAGGGCACACCTTTGACACCATAAGAAAGTGTTTGTTACATCCTGTGCTTTCACAAAGCTTCACGACGACTCGGATATGGTCCTTGAATTTGGTTTTTTATTTCTGCATCATAAGATTTAATCTTAAAGGTCCAAATGTTTTTTTTTTCAAAGAACAATTTATGTGATGGCATTTCTGCTTCATGGAAATTTTCAACATTCACTCACTGTGTAATGCAGCATTTGGTGTTATAATTTTCACATTAAGGGCCAGCTCTCCTTTTCCTTTTGAGAGCTACCAGTTCGCATTACGATATTTGTCCAAAAGTGATATAGGCACGAGGATTCAATTTTGTAACAAATTGTTTTGTCCAAATTCTTGCTTGGGTCGATTTATGGACCAGAGCCCCATTGCTAAGCAGGGCTTGTTGCGTGAACGCTGGCTCGCCCATCCGATCCATGTCTTGTGGAGTCTTGTGGAGACAACACCACCTCCTTAGCATTACCTTTATTCCTAACCACCATCACCTAATATAATCTCAGCCAATTCCTAACCGCCACCACCTAACATAATGTCAGTCTTATGGAGCTAATAACGACCACCACCTAAAGCAGCATGGGTCTTGTGGAGCCAATAACCACCATCATCTAACATCAGTCTGAGTCTGGCAGGGCTGATAGTCAGTAATGGAATTTTGTGGAGGACAGTGTGCCTCGAGTATGGCACACAGAAATTCAACTGAATACGTGCTTTGAGCTAGCCATGGCTCATCCAGCGCCTATAAAGGTGCCTTATATGGTAACAAAGCTGGCTCCTGGCTTATTATGAAATTAGGAAGCCAAATTATAGCTGGGTGTTTTCAAGTTGTGTGTTTATGAAGCTTGGTTCTTGTATGTGTATGCATATTGTCTGCATTAGAACACATGTCTGCAGATTATGTCCACCCCTTTGCACACCTCTACAATACTGCTGGTGTATAAAATATTAATTTACAAGACATCAATATCCATTGTTTGTGTGTTTATGAAGCTTGGTCCTCATGTGTATGTGTATATTGTTTCCATCAAAACATGCATATGCTATTTATGTCCACCCGTACACCTGTAGAATCTTCAAACAAGGTACACTGATATTCAGTCAAAGATTAGTGTTGTATGCATGACATTTGGTTCTCTTTGTGTTCCGTGCATGAGTATCACTCAAAATGTGTTTTTTTTATTGAGGAATTTCTCTCAGTCAGTGTATCACTCAAAATGTGATTTTTATTGAGGAATTTCTCTCAGTCAGGACAGCGCACCACTCCGCAATCCTGGCACACGCACGACGTTTTCAGCCCAGCATATTCGCATTTCCCGCTGGACTGCAATGCTGTTTGTAAATGCAGGCTTCGACAGAACCATAATGACTGTACGCACCATTCTTGACGCTGGCGACCCTTCTCCAAACGCAGGTTGTGCCGGCCTCCGCTGCACTGGCATCCAATCAGCTGACGCCGGCTGTCAGGGTGAAGGAAGAGTGGGTCTTCATTGGTCCGCATTCTCCGTCGGAGGACTTCTCTCGCATCCCAACCAATCAGGAACTCACGTGAGCAACACCGTCAGTCTGCGGTTCCTTTTACTGTGCCATGCCGACTAGAGACACTAAAGGTTTGCGCCGTGGTCTTGCGTCCTGTTTTTGGATCCAGTTGTCTTTGGTTCTATTCCACTCTTGTGTATCATACATAGGAGCTATGGAGATGCAGGAATGGGCATCACAGATAAAGATTCTGCGAGCAATTTCTTTTCAAGTTTCACCACAGCATTGCCCCCCCCCCCCCAGTATCATTGTCAGACGCAGCCTAATCTAGTCATGTACATTTTTATATATTTGATATACTTGTAGATTTCTCTTTATTCATCTAGAGTCACCTTGTATGCATTCTGAGCTCTTGGGTATCGTCTGTAACCACATTGTCCACCTAATATTCATACATAATTAATGCTTTTGTATTCCATTATACACTAGTATGTTATGACTTTTTGTGCGACGAAAGGCGATGGAATAGCTCATGTTGTGCATTTGGTCTAATAACGGTAGCATTACGATGCAATGCAATGCGCAAAGTTCTAAAAAATTGCACGGGCGCTACATAGCCAATGTAGTGGATGTGCCCTAAAGCCCTAATAGCTAACTAACTTTGACAAATTACTTTGGCATGTGCTGTGATGGCGCAGGTGTGCAGTTGCAGATGTCCACTCCCGTTACTTTTTGTTGGAGCCGGTATCACAAACAGGTGCCCATGTCTTCCTCTCAGTAGAACGGTGGCCAGCGTTCCACTCCTGGCCTGTCCTGACAGAAGGTGTTCGAGTCCCTACATCATGTCACATCTAGCCTTTTAGCTCAAGTTCGCTAACCGTTTGGATTCGCGTGTTAAAAAGGTGGTGTTTACCTTGATAATTAGGAAGGAGGCCTGAATTTCCATTACCTTTTGACCACCGTCGTATTATATCAATTTTCTGATCCAGCTCTGCCTAGTCTCAAAGAGTGAACGCAGTGCAAGTAAGAGCATGGATAGGACACTTGCAATTCAAGACATTGACCTAATGACAGGGCGAAGATACCATCACAACTCATGAAGTCTCGGGATTTTTTGTCTCTTCTCTAACGCCTGTGCTTTATCCTCAACGTCCTGCTGTTTGTATACATGATTGCATAAACACGGTACCATCACAACTCGTGCATTATTATGTGTTATATGTGTCTTTCATTTATTTCCCACATGATCTGCCTTATTTTTGTACGTATAAATATCAGGACGATACCATCACGACCCTTGTAATATCAGGAGTTACGTGTCTTTTCGCCGACGTCTGTTATTTATTATCCTTACGGTCTACCTGTTTTTATACGAGGTAGCATGAGGACGATACGATCACAACTCGTGCATTATCAGGAGTTCTATGTCTCGATGCATCCCACGTCATTCAGCACCACGGTCTATAGTTGTGTGCTCTGTTGACGAGGCCATGACCGCTGCATAGCATATGCAGCTGATGCGCCCCTATGGCTACCTCCTGCGGGCTGGACCATTAATTTATCCTGTGCATTGTGACCGTGACTCACGGATGTGCCGGTTTTCAGAGCGGACAATACGCCGGACACACTGGGACAGCAGCCGAGGACCGTAACTGGTGAGGCCTGACAAGTGTTTCCGCCAGTTCCATGGTAGATACCTCTCTATGTATAGGGGAAGGGACCAATTATCGCCCTTGCGACCAAAAAGCAAACCAATCTTGCATTCTGATGTGCAAACACTGAACGGATTTGAATACTTTTTGTATGCGAAATTTCGTAGGGCGAACTTGTTTGCATACATCGTTGCTGGTGTTCGAAATAATCGCTCATATTTCCTTCAAGCTAGCGACGGTTCCAATATTCGCGTCCAGGAGGATAGACGCCACGGTGAAAATCCCTGGAGGGTCGTCTACAGCTGGAAACTCGTTGAGAATGCGGGTTGCACTAGCAGCTACTTAATAGGCATCCTTTCCTCTCCAAAGGGCGCGTTTGGGCTTAAAAGTATGATGGTCGGCGGTGTTGGGTGGACTCAAGCCTTCCTAGAGGGGCGCCTTTTTCGGCCACGGTGGTGCCATGTTTCCATGGGGGCACTTTCCCTCAATTCCCCCTTCTTGTCTCAGCCCCTGGTTCAAGCTCCTCGACTTGAGGAATGGTCTCAAAACCACTTCAAATCCATCCTGTCAAGGAATGCTATCCATTCAATGTTTGGTGGTAGATCTTCACATCACCGGCACTGCCCCTGCTGCAGCAGACCACTCACACCACGCCCCCTGCAGATGATGGTCAACTGGAACCGAGCTGTCGAGCAAGCGAGCTGGAGCTGTCGAGCGGCGAGTACCGCGTGCTGGACGGGGCGAGCTGGGATGGCGTCAAGGGCGAACTGAGCGACCAGGACGAGTCCTTCATTGACGAGGACGAGCTCAAGCCAGTACTCGACGAGGGCGAGCTCAAGTCAGTGCTGGACGAGGGCGAGCTCAAGCCAGTGATGGACGAGGGCGATCTCAAGCCATTGCTGGACGATGGGGACCTCAAGGCAGTTCTGAAGAGCAAGCACGAGGAAGCGCTGGACGAGGGTGAGTCTGAGTGAACGTAGCGACGCAATGACTTTTCTACACATACATGCTGCAGTTATTTGGGCTAAAAGTTGACGATTTCCAATTCAGTGTTTTGCCACTGAAGCAGTCCTTCTCACAATCCCCATAGTGTTGTCGGTTTGCCCACAAGGGGCCGCCCCCTGCTGAGGGGCGGCCTCACGTGACACCAGGGCTCGCTCACCCTGCTGAGGGGCGGCCTCACGTAGCACCAGGGCTCGCTCACCCTGCTGAGTGGCGGCCTCACGTGGCACCAGGGCTCGCTCACCCTGCTGAGGGGCGGCCTCACGTGGGACCAGGGCTCGCTCACCCTGCTGAGGGGCGGCCTCACGTGGCACCAGGGCTCGCTCACCCTGCTGAGGGGCGGCCTCACTCGCACCAGGGCTCGCTTACCCTGCTGAGGGGCGGCCTCACGTGACACCAGGGCTCGCTTACCCTGCTGGGCCGCCCTGCCGCCCAGCGAGTGGTGGTGTTCTGCACATTAGCATGACAGCGATGGCCTAGTGCGACAGAGGCCGTGCGGTGCGGTCGTGGTGGGCTTTGGCCCTGGAGCGGAGGGAGGCGGCGGCGCGATCACGACTGTGGACAGCGGTGCGCTACCATTCAGCCCCGAACGCCCGGTAGTGCTCTGATGCCCCTGACCGCAAGCCATGACCAAGCAGCGTCCGCGTGGGTGGTAGGCCATCCCCACGGGGCGTGATGTGCATTTAGAGGGGACCTCGATCCAGCTGCTTGCTGGATCGAGGTGGAGCGCAGCTGGCAGCAGTGATAAGTCATTCGTAAAACAGGGTAGGATATACCGTTTTTCGAGCACTGAGCAGATATCCCTTAGGTTTGGCAGGTTCCGTCCACCTCCTCAAGCGAGACAGTGGATACAGTCAAGCCAGGGTACATCACTAAGCCACATTGCGTTTAGACCTCGTCTTCGATTTCACACCTTGCCTCGTATGCTGTTCCGATCCCACGCCAGTCGTAAATATCGCTTGATGCGAATCACGCACAGTCGTGTGCATTCCATCCTTCTGTTTATTTTCCCAGAAGTTTACATTCCATTGTCAGAAGCATATCCATTGAATCGAGCTTTTATCTATATCTATATCCAGTCGTTAACAATTATGTTTTTCTTGAGTGGCAGGTGCTTTGGGACGCGGTCGGTGAAAACAAGCTGAGGACAATTAAGCCTAGCATCGGCCAGTGGTCCTCGTGCTCTCGTAGGACTAGGCGAGACGAGATGACACTGTGCCGCCTACGTATTGGCCATACTTACGCAACTCACAGATATCTTCTTTGTGGTGATGATATGCCCATGTGCCCCAGATGCCAGGGACGTCTTTCAGTGCGTCATATCTTAACGTCATGTCCTCAGCTTTCTAATGTTTACAAGCACTACTTTGGTCGATCGCAGGTACTATCAATTCGTGATGTTCTTGGGGATGACTCGGTCGCGATCAATTCTGGTAAATTGTTCTATTTTCTTTCGGAGGTAAACTTCAGTTCTATATATTCTCCTCTCTAACCCCTTGTACGTGAGCAAGTCCGCATGGTACGATTGCTTAGGATTGACACAGTTTAAATAGTTAAGTTATGGGCGCTGTATAACCACTGCAGTTGATGCGCCCTAAAACCCAAATAACTAACTAACTAACGAATCGAGCTTTTAGTCAGTCTTCATGCTCCCTGGCTGGTTGTCCAACAGTGTCAGCGCCCATAGGCGTTGTGCTGGGTACACTCATCACCCTTGTCGGCTCCCGGGGCGCTACCGTCAGAAACGGTCTGGGTATCTATAAAAGCGCACGAAAGCTGTCCTGAACAACTAGAACGTGCGGTATTCACCCGCCTAGAGGTCCGTCCAGTCTTTTTCATGTGGACATTATCAACGCCGAGTTGTCCTCAGAAGTGCACCCGAACGGTGGAAATGCGGCTTGATTATGCGGAAACTTTTCTCGACTTCGCGATCGGTACGGGAATTTTGTACCAGATTTTGGACCGGTATGCCATTGCTGTTGGAAAGTCGTCCAGCACTTCCTTTGTTAATTAACACATCTGAGATGGTCGAAAGTAATTGAATTCGTTTTGTTTTCTCTTTTCGACATGTTAAAAACATCTATTTTTATCATTCAGCGTAGAAAGTAAATCCTAATCATGGACCTGTCAATCTACAAGATATTCCAAAGCACACCTAAATGTCTTCGTTTTCAGGCGTCACTGCGCCCCCGTCTCACTGTGGACGGATCGGGAGTACTCGAAGTCATCGCACGCCGTGGAGAGTTGCGTCCCAATGCAGTATCGACAGCGCCAACGACAGCAACGACAGCCCTTGCGCCCTGGATGCCAGTGACACTTCGCAACGACAGGCTATGAATCGACCTGCAGCGAGTTCGTATCAGTGTGAAGTGTGTGGCAAATCGTGTAGACGTCGCGGATGGCAGCTTCAACACCACAGCGTTCACACGGGAGTCGGGGCGTGCAGTGGCGGTACCCTCAGCAGATCTACAGACCAGACAGTCTTTGCCGAGCCATTGAACCGGGCGTCGACCATGACGACCGGAACCGGAAACAAGACATTCATGTGTGAGACATGCGACGGCACGTTCGCTGCCAGCCGCAATTTCGTTCAGGACATGAAAGTACACACCGGAGAGAGGCCACACAAATGTTGGACATGTGGTCAGGCGTTTCCTGCCAAGTACAATCTGCTTAATCATGTCAGAACACACACTGGAGATAAGCCGTACAAATGTGAGACATGCGGCCGGGCGTTCGCTGGCAGGGGAAAATTGGTTGAGCATGTGAGAACACACACTGGAGAGAAACCTTACAAATGTGAGACATGCGACCGGGCGTTTGCTTTCAAGAAGAGCTTGGTTCTGCATGTGAGAACACACACTGGAGAGAAACCTTCCAAATGTGAGACATGCGACCGGGCGTTTGCTTTCAAGAAGAGCTTGGTTCTGCATGTGAGAGCACACACTGGAGAGAAACCTTACAAATGTGATACATGCGGCCGGGCATTTGCTATCAGGGCGGTGTTGGTTACACATATGAAAACGCACACCGGAGAAAAACCTTATAAATGTGAGACATGCGGCCGGGCGTTTGCTTTCAAGAACGGCTTGTTTCAGCATGTGAGAACACACACTGGAGAGAAACCTTACAAATGTGAGACTTGCGACCGGGCGTTTGCTTCTTGGAACGGCTTCGTTCAGCATGTGAAAACACACTCCGGAGAGAAACCTTACAAATGTGAGGCATGCGGCCGGGCGTTTGCTGCCAGGAAGTGCTTGGTTGACCATATGAAAACGCACACTGGAGAGAAACCTTACAAATGTGACACATGCGGCCGGGCGTTCGCTGTCAGGGGAAATTTGGTTGAGCATGTGAGAACACACACTGGAGAGAAACCTTACAAATGCGAGACATGCGACTGGGCGTTTGCTTTCAAGAAGAGCTTTGTTGTGCATGTGAGAACACACACGGGAGAGAAACCTTTCAAATGTGAGGCATGCGGCCGGGCATTTGCTATCGGGGCGACGTTGGTTAGACATATGAAAACACACACTGGAGAGCAACCCTACAAATGTGAGACATGTGGCAGGGCGTTTGCTGCCAAGCAAAACATGGTTAGACACATGAAAACGCACACCTAAGGGAGACTTTACAAGTGGCAGACCTGTGGTGGGCCGTTCATTTCTGGGGCGTGTTTGGCAGGACATGTGAGTATCCTCACCATGAGAGGGACCTTACATGTGTGTGATTGCTGTATTACGTTTGCTATCAAGACACCTTAAGAACTGATGAAACGCCGATGAAGTGCCTCTGTGAAACAAAACATATGAGAGCCCGTGCACTTCCAGTGACCATTTAGTAGCGCACATGAGAACCCACGGCTCTCACTGATCATGCGAATCAGTACATACCTCAGAGAGGGAGAGCGAGAAGGGGAGAGAGAGAGTGAGCCAGAGACAGAGACAGGGAGAGAGAGAGAGGGGGAGGGAGAAAACGACCCTACAATTGTGAGACATGAAGCAGAACGTTTACTTTGACGACACATTTTGTGTGACACGTACTGTTTACATCTACTCGGCAGCTGTGTACTGTTGAGTGCTCAGTGTTTCATGGTTAGAGCGTGCCGTACTCGTGAGGTATCCTGCTGAAATAAAGGCAGTGGGACGGCCGTGGCCGCCCGTACGTCGTTGTTCGTGCCATGGGCCGGCCAGGGGGTGGCACACGGTACAAAACGAGACGAGATCCATGGCACTCCAGAGCGGCCTGGGCCATTGTATCGATTTGCAAAGACGCTTGTGGTAGGTCACCTTCAGTTGTGTGCACGATACCGACGACTAAATGCTGTGAGTGATGCCTTTGAGTTTCAATCGATTGCACTGTGAACTTGAAGTGTTTGACTTCGATTCGATTCGATATCGAGTCCATTTGATTCGATATCGTTTTGCGAACACGCTTGTGGAAGGTCGTGGAATTATTTGAATATCTCTCCGACATTAAGCACCATGTCGTCTGTCCATCACGGTAATGTGCTTTTGTCGTCTATGTATACTTAGGGGTGTGACGTAGACCTAGAGCGCATGGACCGATACGCCCCAAAATTCAGCAAACCACCCAACCAACACGTCCGCCTGCAGCAAGAGTAGAGCCGTCAGTGGCCGAGTTGGCAAACGGTGCAGCCGCCTGTGGTCCGTGTACAACAGTAGACGGCGTGGCAGTGTTGCTGGGGTATAGTTCAGCATTCACTTTTTCAGGAACATCGGGTGATGGGACGTCAGTATCTTCACTTTTTGTTGTACCTTCGACACCTTGAATGCATGCCTTATTGCATACTTATTTTAGTTGAGCCACTCAAAAACAAAAGTTCTCAAAGGGTGTTATTAACCGTTTTCAACTCAGGGACGTTTCCGATACGGAAATTGTCGATGGCTAAGCCGAGTACTGTGTCGGGGAATATCGAAGGATCATGGTGAGGCGTGGAAGCGAACTACAAGTTGCCAACTGTATTGTATTGCCTTTAACTCCACAGACCCCTCTCAACGAGGCACCACCTTTACGCGGTGTGGGCGATTGAGTGTCCTGAGGACCCATAATCCTAGTCCATCGGTGATCCGGTTAGGGGCCAGTAACCTCGGTGGCCGCCTAGTAACCTTCTGCTCACTGTACCTATCGCCGGGACTTCCTCTCCCCTCGGCAGAGCTTGGAGTTTTAATGTTGGAGCTCCCTCCGCCGGTTCTACTTCTAGGGGATTTTAACTGCCACCACACAGCCTGGGGCTGTGACACTACTAACGCGTGGGGAAGTTTTCTGGAGCGTTTTATCCACCCCGGGTCATTATTTCTTTTAAACACAGGCTCGCCTACGTATTTTACTTCACCCTCCGGGGGAACGTCGGTCTTAGACCTGAGCCTCTGCTCTCCACATCTTGCTCCGCATTTCGCGTGGTGCGCTGACGACGATCCACTAGGAAGCGATCACTTCCCGGTATGACTGGACTATTGATCTGGAGCTGTCCTGGCAAGAGACTTCGGAGGTGGAACTTCCACAAGGCTCACTGGAGTGAATTTGAGGCCATGTTACAGGCAAGGCTTACTCCTGCTCCCAACACCCCACTTTCGGTGGCTACGTTCACAGCGTTGGTCCTTGAGGCGGCCGCCACATGTGTCCCGATGACGTCTGGGACCCCCCGTCGTACCCCAGTCCCGTGGCGAACCCCGCAATGCCAAGACGCTATTCGTGCCAGGGAACGAGCTTATCGAGTCTTTGATCACCAGAGTTCAACGATCAACTTAATCGCATTTAGGAAAGCTAGAGGCTTTGCCCGTCGGACAGTGCGAGAGGCTAAGCGATCTTCCTTCCACACACTCCACAACTGTCTGCGCCTCAGTCCACTGCTCTCTGAGTCCACACACTCCACAACTGTCTGCGCCTCAGTCCACTAAGGCCGAACTGATGTCGGCAATTTCTTCGTTGCGGGACGTGTCCGAGGGTCCCGACAAGATCCACAACGCAATGATGCGTCACTTGCCACGATGTCCACGGTACGTTTTACTGTTCATGCTAACCTCACGGTGGGAAAGGGACACCTTTCCGGACGCATGTAGAGTGACTAGTATTATACATGTTTTAAAGCCAGGAAAGGGTGGACAAGATCCACTGCACTATCACCCCATTTCCTTAACATCGTCTCTCTGTAAAGTGATCGAGAAGATGGTGAATATCCGGTTGGGATGGTATTTGGAAGACAAAACATCTTATGAAATTGTCAGTGTGCTTCTAAGAAATACCGTTGCTTAATAGACCACCTCATCACCCTTGATTCTGACATTCGTGCTGCTTTGGCCAGGAAACAACGTACTGGAGCAGTGTTTTTCAACATTGAGGGTGCCTTCGACACTGTGTGGCGTCACGGCATACTAACAAAAATTCACGAATGTGGCCTTCGTGGTTCTGTAGCGATCTTCCTTCATACCTATTTAGCAGACCGCCGATTCCGCGTACGCATCGGTAACCAGCTCTCCGACTGGTTCCAGCAAATGAACGGGGTGCCGCAGGGCGGAGTACTTAGTGTACCCTTGTTTGCTCTTATTGTTAATGACATCTGTTCACTGCCAAGACATACATGTAGCTCGCTTTTCGCAGACTACTTCGCGATCTGAGCGTCGAGCACTTCAGCACCGGCGTTGCAGAGACGGATGCAGTTTGCTGTTTCCCGCTTGGAGCGCTGGGGAGACGTGAGCGGTTTCCGCTTCTCTACGTGAAAAAACGGTTGCCGTGCATTTCTGCCGACGCCAGAGGTTTCCAGATTTGGAATTAACACTTTATACGTCAAAGATCCCTACAAAACCAGTGGCCAGGTTTCTTGGTCTTCTTCTTGACTATCGCTTGACTTCCCGGAAACATTTTAAGATGCTTCGTGACAACTGTTTTAGAACTTTGAACATTCTTAATCCTCGCACGGCTGGTGGTCTGAGCCACCTTCGCCAGGCTGGGAGGGGGAGGGGTAGATACATACCTCACCAGGTATCTCACGAACCAAGAAAGATAGAACGAATCTGAAAATTGCATCGGATAGCTCGAACAAATTTCAGTCGAAAGTACATTGGTAGTTTTTACGCTATCATTTGAACTTAACCCTCGCACAGCTGAGGTGGTAGATACCTATTCCACCAATTTTCCCGCGACAGCGGGAAAACGGGCGCGGCAGGACGCTGAAATTTGGCATGCTATACCATTAGCTATTTTTGCATCTTCCAAAAAAAAATTCCAAACAAAAACTGAAAATTAAAATTTTCAAAATTTTTGATTTTCAGTCTTCGATTTAAAATTTTAAAATTTTAATTTTTAATTTTCTTTTCAAATAGGTATACGAACCAAAAATATGACCTAAGTCAACGTAGCATTATACAAAAATCCATAGTTTGTCTGCAATATTGATGTTAGTTTAGGTAAAACCACAAGGTGCAAAAAAATGACGTTATCAAAAAGTCAAAATTCGAAAATTCTGAAAACCTACGTTTTGGCGCTCACTCAAGATAAGTAAACCGTGTGTGTGTGTGATTGTGGTTTTAGTGCGCATCGGCCATGGTTAAGATAAGTACACCCTGAAAGTGCCAATGCAATATCTTTATTATTGAAGGCGTGGCGACTGCTTAGATATTTTTAGACTTAGACATGACCTCACTTGACCCGCGATAACTCGGTGACCTTTGATGACCCGACTATATTTTTTAAAGTACGTAAAAATAGCTAATGGTAAGGTATACGAAATCTCAGCGCGCTGCCGCTCGCCATTTCCCCACTATCGTGGGAAAACCTTAGGGGATAGGTATCTAGCCGCCCCCCAGCCGAGCGAGGGTTAAGATTCTCTCACGTACGTCATACGGTGCTGATAGACGAACATTACTGCTCATTGCTGTCTTTGGTCCGCTCTAAACTGGATTTCGCGTGTTCGTCCATGACAGTGCATGTACGTCGGCAAAGCGAATTTTGGACACAGTCCATCCCACCTCCCTGCGCATTGCTATGGGTTCCTTTCGCACGTCACCAGCAGCGAGTCTTCTGGTAGAAGCCAACGAACCGTGCCTGGCACTGCGTCGCGAAATGCTTGGTATGCGCTATACGTGCAAGTTGCGCCAATCCCCTGACCACCCCACCTATCGGTCGGTGTTTTCCAGACGTACTTTGGCCCTGTTTGGAGGAAGGCCACAGGGAATTTCCGCACCCCTAGGCGTGAGGATCGAAGCCCTATTCGCCGACAGCGGTATAAAGCTGCGTGGGGTGATGCGGGTGAAGTCTTACAAAAACTCCTCCTTGGAGACTGACCACTCCAAACATCCATTTTTCGCTCACTTCTCTGAGGAAATGCGATGGCATTCCTCAAGAACACAAGTTAAGAGCACATGAACTTATATCAACATATAAGAACTACACGCCGACATATGCTGATGGATCCAAAAATGAAATTGGTGTTGGTAGTGTCTTTGTAATGGATTCTGCAACCCGAACGTTTTCTCTTCTCGCGAATGCATCAGTGTACACATCCGAACTAGTCGCTGCCAACATAGCCTGACTTTTCTTGAGGTCGGACATGATGCAAGACATGTTGTGTACAGTGACTCGCTTAGTAGTCCATTGGCGCCAAGGGAGTTTTACCCATCGAACCCTTTTGTAAAACGTTCATCAAGCTCGATGCGACCATAGTAGGTAAAAGGGTATTTTGTTGGATACCAGCCACTGGAATCAGGGAAATGAAGCTGCTGATGCTGCAAACGTGCTGCTCAAGGCCCACCCAAAAGAACTCCCCCCCCCCCCAGAGGGACCCCCCCCCAGGAAAAAAAGCGCCATTTTGAAGAAATGGCAGGATAGCTGGGATTCAATGGCGGACAACAAGTTAAGGAGGATCAAGCACCGTATTGGTGATTGGTCATCGTCATCACATAGAACTAGACGCCACGAGGTGGCACTGCCGGCTGCGAATAGGTCCCTCATACAGCACCCACAGATACCTCTTGAGTGGCCACCAAAGGCCACTGTGCCCAAGGTGTCATGATCCACTATGTTCACTATCCACTATGTTCTAATTTACATTTCCACCGGAACTCGTATGGAAATGTGTATGTGAAGTCGTCTCAAGTAGCCTTCGCTTGGTTAATACCGTGTACCAAACTATGTTACGGTCGCTGCGTGCCGACTGCAGTCGATGCGACCCTAAGCCCCAATAAACAAACAACAAACTCCACAGACCGGCCCGTTGCGATCTACGTTGGCTACGTGAAGGTGAAGGCTCGCGTTTTCGTGCCAGATCCTATGCGGTGCTTTCGATGCCAGGGATGCGGGCACACCACCGGGTGTTGGCGTGGTCACCGGACTTGTGGTGTATGTGGCGCATCAGAACACACCGGCCAAGAGTGCGACTCGTAAGACCTGTGGCGTACAAATTGCGGCCAAGGACAGCCCCTCCACCTCCACAATCTTCGACAGAACCCGTCCAGTTCATGTTAAGGACAGAGAAGCTCTTGCACTAAAACGCACTAACCAGGAATCGTACAGACCGGCAAGGAAGATCCACATGGATGCCCATCCCACAGTGTACTGTTCAGGTAAAGTAAAAGGTACTCAACTTGCCACCACTAACTGGGAGCCTCCCAGTGCGTCCCAGGTTTTTCCTCAAATTAATGACTTATTGCGATCATTTTGACTCGTCTGCACCTCCCTGCCGGCACGAGGTCTGCTCCCTGATACTGAAGCGGCACGCCACTTTCCTCGTTTCCAATTGTCCACGAATTGCCGAACTGTGATGTTTTAGGTGACAATTCTGAGATCATTCAGCAGGTTAAATATATCGAAATATACATATTTATCGACTGCACAGTCCGTCGTGATCTATCCATTCCAAGAAATACTCATGCCGCCTACGGGAAGGTGAGTAAACAGAGAGTTATGGGCGCCACATAACCACTAGCAGTTTATGCGCCTTAAGCCAAAGTAATCAATGAATCAGCCTTGTGTATCTGATGCCTTGTCAAGGCATACAATATTCCAAAGTACACTTAAATGCTTTTGGTTTCAGGAGGCACCGTGCCTACGTCTAACTCTGGGAAGATCTGCACTCGTCGAAGTCCACCAACGACGTCGAGAATTACATCGCAATGCAACATCAACAGGGTCAACTACAGCAACAACAGCCAGCGCTTCCTGGGCGCCAGCGACCCTTTACAACGACAACCGATGAATCGACCCGCAGCGAATTCGTATCGCTATGATGTGTGTGGCAAGTCGTTCGAGTATCACAAATGGTTGCTTCAGCACCACAAGGTCCACACGGGTACGACGGTGTACAGCGACGGTAGCGGCGGCGGCCGATCTCCAGACCAGGCAATCTTTGCCAGGACGTTGAACTCGAAATCGTGCATGATGACCGGAAGCTGGAAAAACATGTTTAAGTGTGAGACATGTGACGTCACTATTGCTGCCCAGTGCGATTTGGTTCAGCATATGGAAATCCACGCCGGAGAGAGACCTCACAAATGTGCGTTCTGTGGCCGGGCACTTGCTACCAAGTGCAGTTTGGTTGTACATATGAGAACACACACCGGAGAAAAACCATTCAACTGTGAGATATGCGGCCGGGCGTTTGTTGGGAAGCAAGCTTTGGTGAGGCATGTCAGAAGACACTCCGGAGAGAAACCTCACAAGTGTGAGACATGCGGCAGAACGTTTCTGAATAGGATGGGTTTGGCTCAGCATATGAGATTGCACACCGGAGGAAAATCATTTACCTGTGAGCTATGTGGCCGGGTGTTTGCTTCAGGCACTTTGGTGGAACATATGAGAGCCACACCGGAGAAAAGCCATCAAAATGTGAGATATGCGGCCGGGCGTTTGCTACCAAGCGCAGTTTGGTGGGACATATGAGAACACACACCGGAGAAAAACCATTCAGCTGTGAGATATGCGGCCGGGCGTTTGCTGCCAAGCGCAGTTTGGTGGGACATATGAGAACACACACCGGAGAAAAACCATTCAGCTGTGAAATATGCGGTCGGGCGTTTGCTACCAAGTGCAGTTTGGTGGGACATATGAGAACACACACCGGAGAAAAACCATTCGGCTGTGAGATGTGCGGCCGGGCGTTTCCTGGAAAGCAAGATTTGGTTAGGCATTTCAGAACACACTTAGGAGAGAAACCTCACAAGTGTGAGACATGCGGCAGAACGTTTCTGAATAGGACAGGTTTTGTTCGGCATATGAGATTACACACCGGAGAAAAACCATTCAGCTGTAGGTTTTGCGGCCGGGCGTTTCCTGAGAAGTCCACTTTGGTTAGGCATTTCAGAACACACTCTGGAGAGAAATCTTACAAGTGTGAGACATGCGGCCGGGCGTTCGCTGCCAAATGCACCTTGATAACGCATATCAGAACACACACCGGGGAGAGACCTCACAAGTGTGAGACATGCGGTAGAACGTTTATGAATAGGATGGGTTTGGCTCAGCATATGAGATTGCACACCGGAGGAAAACCATTCACCTGTGAGCTATGTGGCCGGGTGTTTGCCGTCGAGCGCAATTTGTTGGAACATATGAAAACACACACCGGAGAAAAACCATTCAGCTGTGAGCTATGTGGCCGGGCGTTTGCTGTCAAGGACAATTTGGTGAGACATACGAGAACACACACCGGAGAAAAACCATTCAGCTGTGGGACATGCGGCCGGGCGTTTGCTTTGAAGCAAGCTTTGGTTAGGCATTCTAGAACACACTCCGGAAAGAAACCTTACAAGTGTGAGACATGCGGCCGGGCGTTCACTGTCAGATTTTGTTTGATTAATCATATCAGAACACACACCGGGGAGAGACCTTACATGTGTAAGACATGTGGCAAGACGTTTTTTTGCGAATGCGGGTTTGGTTGCACATATGAAATCTCATACCGGAGAGAGACCTTACAAGTGCGAGACATGCGGCAGAGCGTTTCTTATGAAGACGAGTTTGGTTACACATGTAAGAACGCACACCGGAGAGAAACCTCACAAGTGTGAGACATGCGGTAGAACGTTTCTTAAGAGGGCGAGGTTGGTTACACATGTAAGAACGCACACTGGAGAGAAGCCTTACAAGTGTGAGACGTGCGGCCGGGCGTTCGCTATCAATTGCAGCTTGATTAAGCATATCAGAACTCACACCGGAGAGAGACCTTACAAGTGTGAGACATGCGATAAGGCGTTCGCTGCCAAGAGCAGCTGGGTTCTACACACGAGAACACACCAGAGGGGGCGTTGACTGTGTGGAGAATGCGTCCGAACGTCTACCGCCAGCAAGGGTTTGGCTGGACACATGAAAGCGCACACGGGAGAGATAACTTAGAGATGTGAGACATGCAGCAGGGCGTTTGCTGCCAAGAACAGCTTGGTTGAATGTATAAGAATACACCGGGGAGCGTCTCCACAAGTGTGATACATGCGGGACGGGACGTCTTTCGCTTGGCAGAACACGTTGGGTTTGACGCATCAGAACCGACACGGGAGTGCGGTTCCGGAAGTGAGGCGCGTACCACGTAAGGGTGCGGCACAGTTTGTGAAAGGAGAACCCACACGACACCTGCCGTCGACCCCACACATGTGGACATTGCAGGAGGGTGTTGCAGACGGGTGTAGCGTGGTTAGCGAGGGCATTGGGAAGTCTGTCCTGCTGAGTGTTTGGAACCCGCTGTACTCGTAGTTTGTGTTGGTGAAATACAGACAGTCTGGCCACTATCGCCGCTGAGACGTCATCTGGTATGTTGCGCCCACACATAGATGGCAAACATGGACGCCGTAGGCATAACATTCGCCAGTATGACGTGCACCAAGGACAATCCGTTTTGACCAAAATCATTATCGCGAGGGTAAATAGACAATATTCACGAGCTTTCCGGAAGGTCTCGACTAGAAGTGACAACGTACGAACACGGTTGCAAAAGAAGAAGACGGCGATTCAACAGCTACGTCATGTAGCGTCGCTAACCTCTCACGCCGATTGGTCGTGGGCGGACTCGGGAAATGCCGTCGCCTGTTGGATTCGAAACTAGAATCTTGCGATCAAGAGTCCGACGCTGTACCAACGGAGTTACCGCGGCCACCAGCAAGATTGCAGAAAGCCACGCTTAGTGTTTTAAATAATCACGATATTTAGAAATATCGGCATCACTAACTGGGACAAAACTTCCGCGAGTTAGGTGTGCACTATGAACTTCAAGCGTTCAATTTCGATGGGGTGCAAATTGGCATGGGATAGATACTTGCCACTCCGACTGTATGCAAGCGACACCCCTCTCTCTCTCTCTCTCTCTCTCTCTCTCTCTCTCTCTCTCTCTCTCTCTCTCTCTCTCTCTCTCTCTCTCTCTCTCTCTCTCTCTCTCTCTCTCTCTCTCTCTCTCTCTCTCTCTCTCTCTCTCTCTCTCTCTCTCTGTCTCTGTCTCTGTCTCTCTCTCTCTCTGTCTCTGTCTCTGTCTCTGTCTCTGTCTCTGTCTCTGTCTCTGTCTCTGTCTCTGTCTCTGTCTCTGTCTCTGTCTCTGTCTCTGTCTCTGTCTCTGTCTCTGTCTCTGTCTCTGCTGTCTCTGTCTCTGTCTCTGTCTCTGTCTCTATCTCTATCTCTATCTGTCTCTCGCTCTCTCTCTCTCCGATTTCAGGTATGCTTTAAAGTAACGTAAAGTTTGCCGCCGGTAGCTCAGTTGGTTATAGCGCTGGCCTGCACTAGTCTCCCCTGTACTGGCAGCACAGGGTTCGAGTCGCTTCTCGCGCTCGCATTTAGCCCCCGGCCGGGAGTGTCAGTTGGCAGCTGGCGAGATAAGGCCGGGGACCAGCTACCGGGCGGCCGTGTCGGTGCATTGGCGGCACGTTAAAGTTTCGGTCTAAATTCTGTCGTTGAACTGCAGTACATGGATCGGTTGGTGGGGCCAGGGTTCACGCAACAAGCTCTGCTTAGCAATTGAACCCTGGTTCCTCAAACCAACCCCAGCAAAATTCGGATTAAATTTATTTATTTAAAAAGTGTCAAATAAATATTGCATTGATATGGATCGCATAGTGCGTATGTTTAACGTCGTCATCTGACTCGTTTGCATCATGACACCAGTTGTTTGATGAGTGACCGGGTCTCGTCTTCGCCAGGACACTGCCGGTAGACATACTTCATACAGTCGCGGTTGTTTACGTGACGTACTGCGTGGCTTAGTAGATCGCGGAGATCCCAGTAGCTGACGTTTTTTTAAGACCCACGTTGATATCGGCTGGGGATTCTGGTGGTGCGTTCAAACACACCGAGTAGATGTGGACCGGCTCTAGTTGGTGTCCTACTGCGACACACTTAATACGCAGATGTAAATGCCAGATACGGGTGCCGGGTGCGTCATGAGCGTTTTGTTATCGATGCACCCGGCACACGGTGGTTGTTGGTTTTATGACACGTCGACCGTTCAGTCATGTAGTGTCGCTAATCTCTCACGCCGATTGGCCGCAGGCGAAGAGTAGCAACAGTTGAGACTCGAACCCACAATCTTTCAATTGTGAGATGGGCAACTTACCTTAGTATCTTAATCCAGGAGGAGGCTCGGCTGCAAGACAAAGGTATTGCGTGCTGTTTTAACGGCCGACCTGCTGCTTACTGAGATCTCTATGCTGTCCGGAGCTATCCGTGTGTCGGAAGTGATTGCCTGCTGAGCATTGTTAATGCTTGATTTTTCACCGGAATTGTGCCTGGACAGCGGAAACACGACTTGGTTCTACCGAACCCTTACTGAGTTGACGGTACAGCCGCTTAGTGTACGTGTACCAGATTGACTGGCATGTCAGCTCTGCTGGAATAATAGTTCAACATTTTCTCCTCCCGGTAGCATCAGATGATGCCCTTTGATTTTTTCACGGATTATATCCCGAAGGACATGGATCGCTCCGGAATTTCGCCCCTTCCCTTTATATATTTATTTCGCTGAATACACGTGGACCGTCTTACACCATTCCTGAAGCTTCATCCACGATAAATTTCCATCGCATGGTTTGAGAATTGCTTCGGAATTCGCACGGAACGGATCAAAGCACGCACTAAGCACTCTCTCAGGAGTGATTTGTTTGTACTTGTGGGGGCGGGTTGAGATAGTGGGTAGGCATGTGTTCGCTCAATGTTGGCTTTGCTCCTCAATCCCCCTCGCAATAATTTCAACGTTTGACATGGGTTCCTATTAAGTGTCCTACCAATCCATTTGGGACCGCCCATGGCTTTCAAATATCGTGACTAGGAATGATTTTCAGATATAAACGTCCGCGCTCTCTGAAGACATCTGTGTCGTCCTACCAAGGATTGATGGCTTGCGCGTCACCATAGCGCGTTATGCTGGCGACACACGCGTGGTGATCACTGGTCCCCCCAGCAGGCTCCCCGAGCTTAGGCCTCCCGTCTTTCCAGTCAGATCCTCATACCCAGTCTTGGACAGGGGTTAGTATAAATAACCCCCGTGATCTCGAAACTAAACGTCGTACGAATACGAAAGTGGTGGCATCCGAAAGCGCTCAACGAGTAGGGTCAGAAACTACCCAGATAATTTTACCAATCACTTCTCCCACCCACCAGAAAAAAATGACTTCAATAGTTTTCACAGCTGTTTTTCACAACTGACTTAATGATTTGGGCTCAGGGGAGTTCATTTTGGGGTCGATTTAAAAAAGAACACAACATTGGAATAAAAATGGAAGACGAATTCGACCATGGCCATCCAACTTTTGTGGACCCAAAAATCAAGAGTTACTTTTTTTAATTGCTAAATTTTGCGTTCAGTTTTGTGGAATTTGTATTTTTCTGAGGGGTAGAACGGACCTCTAAACATTTGAAGTGAACTTGCTCTCGTTAAAAAAATGCTTATTTTAACCAAACATTTCTATTTTAGCCATAATGGTCAAATATGCAAAACTAATCGGTCATGAAAAAGTCAAAATCAAGTATATCAAAAACGAAAAACAAATTCCTCTTCCACCCTTCGTTGCAACCATAAAGATAAGCAAACGCTGGAATTGTCATTAAATCATCTGCGTTCGTTAAAACGTGACGAAATGGTTGAACCTGTTTTGGAAGTCCCCTGACTTGACCTTCAATAACTCGTTGACCGCAGAAGACCGGAACTCACAATTTTCACACAGCATGCCTCATTAATGGAGGAAACGTTGTACCAAGTGTCGACGCGCTGCCCTACGCCGTTTTTTTCTTCTTCACTATCTCCGGAAAACCTCTGGTGGTGGTGACGTAAAAAGATATCCCGAGATGGTTAAGTGAAGCCTTCTGTGATTCAATCGAATGCTTTGTATATGCGCACTGCTCCATGTCACTACATGGTCCCATTCGTTGTTTATTCATAAAGTAACGACGCGACACCACATAATTCACGTCCATGTGCGGTATTCACAACTAAATTACAATTGATGCCTCCGCCCATAGTACTACCGATACGGCAGTCTCAGCCGGGCAGCACCTAACCTAACCTAACTCACCTGACAGTGGGCGACACGATAGGCCGGCGCAATCGCTTGCGCGCGCCCACTTCCAGTGGAGGAATCGCTGCGAGGAAATCGGTCTCACGTTCTTTGTCGATTGTCGCGCTGCTCACCCAAACGCAGTGTCGCTGCAGCACGACAGGTCAGGCTGTGATAGGCCCGGCTGTGTCCGGCAAGAGCCGAGGGCAGCGTGATGGCCAGCTGCGACTCCAATACCGCACGCCAAACTGTGCAGCGCAGTGGGGTGTGTTCTTGTTTGTTTCTTGGGTGGTTCACGACGCACTTTTTGCTCATTCACGGCTCGTGGCGCCGCCCACACTTTCGCCGGTGGGCCTCGGGATTAGAAGATGTCACGAGTGGTGCCAGTGTCGAACTCGGGACCTTTGATACCCATTGCCAAACACCTTAACTAGTCGGCCATCCCCGCCCCAATCGGGCTTGTTCGTTCGCAGGCCATGCTGCAGGTTCGTGATACGCCTCCCGCCACAGCCACGGCACGTTCCCTTCATGAGGCCAGGACCGCTGAGATATAGAACACCCCCCCCGATGAGGCACCACCTTTACGCGGTGGGGGGGATTGAGTGCCCCAATGACCCGGCGACCATCATACCGGCGAGGGGTGAGACCAGGAGTGCCTCACTCGTCCTTTCGTCCATACGCTCCCATTCCATTCCCAATATCATTCCAACGTCCATGTCCTTCACCTAGCCCTGCAACACCAACTATCCCTACTATGATCAGGCGGGGCAACTTCCCCGACCCTGCCCACCAGCTCTGTATTATCGGGGTAGCCGCGCCTCCTCGCCCCGTCCCCCGGGGTTGACGGAGTCCCGGAGGTTGAGGTGCCCCGTCGCACGGGGCTGGTTGTGACGGGGGACCAACACACCTCTTTGGTCCCGATATCCCGGAGGGGCGGGCGGGCCTCACACGGATCAAGTGGCTGGTCGCCTCGGGCCGGGGGCCTGGGATTTTCCTACTAATATAGTACTAATATAGAGAGTCCTAGTCAACCACCGAAATGGCCCCTTTAGTTTTACAGTGGAACATGCGTCGTTTTAGAGCCAATTTTACCGATCTTCAGTCCGTTTTATCTCAACGAAAACCCGCCGTTGCCTGCCTACAAGAAACGAAACTGTCCCCTGGATCGTACTGCTCGCTGAATGGCTATTCAGTCTTCCGCAAAGACATGCCGACTTTCACAGTGGTACATGGCGGAACCATGCTGGCGGTGCACCATAGCGTACCCGCGCATCAGATCACGCTGTGCACATCGCTCCAGGCAGTTGCTGCCCGTGTGATGTTTAGTGATCGCCCTGTAACCATTTGTTCGCTGTACTTGCCACCTGGGCTTCCTCTCCCCTCTGCAGAGCTTAGGCGTTCGACGTCGGAGCTCCCTTCGCCAGTCTTACTCCTAGGGGATTTTAACTGTCATCATACGGCATGGGGCTGTGACTCGACTAATGTTCGCGGAAGACTCATGGAACGTTTTATCCACGCCGAATCGCTATTCCTTTTAAATACACTCGCCCACACATTTTACTACACCGAGCGGGAGCACATCGGTGTTAGATTTGAGCCTCTGTTCCCCTAGCTGAGCATTTTACCTGGTCAGTCGACAACGATCCGCTAGGAAGCGACCACTTCCCTGTGTGGTTGGACTACCGCACTGGAGTTGTTCTCGGCATGAGGCCTCGGAGGTGGAACCTCCGTAAAGCGGACTGGGGGGAATTTGAGGCCAGAATTGATGAAATGTTTACTTTCGAAAATGACATTCCACATTCAGTGGCTACCCAGGGCTAAAAAAATGGTTTCGTGGTTGTCGTCCAAATCCGGAATAGGCTTGGTGGTTGTCACCTTTTGTGCAAACGATAACATTATGCTACATGGCCCGGAACAGGGGTTCCCAACCTGGGGTAATGCGCTGGCTTGTTGAGGGGTGGGGGTGGGGTTATAGCGGGGTTTCGTCAAACCTCGAGTATGGAGAGTACTGTGTACATTTGCCAAAAACCTGTGCACATATATCAGCAGGAAATATTGCATGTTCTCAACCTTGAAAATGAACTTTGGTTATGAGGCATTCTCAATTTGATACGGGGTAATCACGAGGTTGGCCTAACCCAAAGGGGGTAATGATAGCTCGAAAATGTTGTGATTTCCTGGACCTATCACAAATTGCGTCGATTACCTTTATACAGAATATCTTGCCGCCAATTCGGCGTCGTCAATGCACCCATGGTTTGCAACACTGTCAATGCACCCATGGTTTGTGAGCCTTAATAATGCAAGGGCTTAGAAGTGTCGTGAATTTAAGCCGGCTTAAATAATAAGCCAGTTTAAACTGGCTTAAATTAATAAAAGCCACTGGCTGGCATAAATTCAGTTTAAACCAGCTTTTTTCCATCCATAAATATAGGTAGGTAGGTACCTACTTACATATACGTAAGTTTAAGGCACCTGGTGGTTTAAACCAGTTTAAACCAGCCGGTATAAATTAATTTAAGCCACCCTGGCTAAAATTATGTTTCGGATATGGCTGGAGTGCAGTGACAAACAAAAGTTAGGGAAGCATCAATTATTCCAAAATGTGCTGCACTCCATTTTATTTATAAACAAACACTCCCTAGAATTTCCCAAAACTCTAGCTGGGTTCTAGGTATGCACTCCACAAGTCAGATTTTTAGCCATTGGGTACCTAGCCATTGTATAGCTAGGTACCTATTTTATGTTACCTTAAAAGTAACTATATGAGCCAGACCAATTTGTGATGTTTTTGACATGGCTTTCCCATTCTCTTACTGATAATAGTATATGTAGGTAGGTACCTACCTACTCATATTCATAGATAACAGTAAGCAATCTGTTTGCTTATTGTTTGCTACAGTAAGCAATCTGCCTACCTATTGCACATTTTGCACACATTGTCAACTATTGCACACCTTTCATGACATTGTATGGTAGCACATTATTTCCTGTTAGCACTAACACTTGGAAGTGGAGCATTAGATCCATTAGATGAGCATTAAATGAGCTTCAAAGCATTAGATGATAGGTGAATCAACCTAATGTCCATACTTTGGGTCAGAAACTGTCACTAACCATCTGGTCATGCACAGTAGGTCTTCATTGTACTCTCTCTAGGTGTGGTATTTTACATTTGTATTGTGCTGAAGACCAACACTGTCAATGCACCCATGGTTTGTGAGCCTTATAAGTGTGGGACTTAGAAGTGTCGTGAATTTAAACTGGCTTAAATAATAAAAGCCAGTTTAAACCGGCTTAAATTAATAAAAGCCACTGGGTGCCATAAATTGAATTTAAGCCAGCTTTTTCCATCCCTACCTACATATACATACTATTATCAGTAAGACAATGGGAAAATTATGCCAAAAACAGCACAAATTGATGTGGCTCAAATAGTCACTTTTCAGTTAACATAAAATAGGTACCTAGCTATCAAATGGCTATGAACAGTCTGTCTAATATGTATCTTGCTACATATTATCTGCAGAATCTTGCTGCAGAAAGACTGAGACGAGCATGTGAAGTGGTCCGAAAAATGGCAAATGAAATTTAATTTTGATAAGTGCAAAATCATGCATGTAGGTAGGTAGCTTATCTAGGCTCCATACTTGATGGGTGGGCAAGTACTATCTGTGACTCAGCAGAAGGAATTAGGTGTTATTTTGAACACAAAATTGGGGGCATCAGAACAGACCAAAGAAGCCAGGAAGAAGGCACTAAGAATGCTTGGGGCAATAAATAGGAATGTATCATATAAAAGTGAGGAAGTAATCAGGAAGCTTTATTGTGCATATGCTAGGACACATCTGGAATATTGTGTCCAAGCTTGGTCCCCTAGTTATGAAAAATATTGTTGGCTTTTAGAGAGAGTACAAATGAAGGCAACAAAAATGGTGAATGGTATGGGCAACCTAGCATATGAGGAAAGATTGAAGAAATTGAATATGTTTTCTCTTAGATATAGAAGGCTGAGAGGAGATCCCAAGGTCTTTCAATTCGTACATGGTCAGGAACAGGGTTATCTCAGGGAACTGCTTGAATTTAACAGAAATGATGGAATTAGAGGTCATAAATTCAAAATTAAAGTTAACCACAGCAGAACAAGGTTAAGGCAAACTTTCTTCACGAACAGGGTGGTAGAACACTGGAACCAGCTGCCAGAAACCATTGTCAGTAGCAACACACTGAACATCTTTAAGAACACCATAGAGAATCATTACAAGAATAGTGGGCTTGTTTTTCTGTATTCCAGGGAGAGTTGATCAACACATTTGGTGGACAACTGGTTCAGTGTACAGAGTGCAACCAAGAAGGGTCCTTGTGGCTCATAGTTGCACTGATCTTTTATGTCTTTATGTCTTTTATCTCCCTCAATGACAGTAGTTGGATGTCAAAATCCTGGTATTTACAAATACCATATCTAACTACCAGCATCCAGGGGGCTACATGTTAGACCAACTGTACCTAATGGGTAAACATCTGGCTTGTTGAGTGCATACCCAGAACCCAGACAGAGTCTTGTGGAATTATAGGGAGTATTTTTTTGCAAATAAAATGGAGTGTAGCACATTTTAGAATTATAATTGATGCTTCCCTACCTAATGTTCATCACTGCCCTCCAGCCATACCAGAAATATAAGTTAAGCCAGAGTGGCTTAAATTAATTTAGGCCAGCCAGTTTAAACCATGGTTTAAACCACCAGGTGGCTAAAATTCACCATCCCTATATTGTATGCATTGCCACCAAATGCAGTGCAATGCCTGCTGAGTAGGTACCTACACACCAAAATATTTTTCCTAATTACATTTAGGTGACTATATTTTACTCAAATGTAATCCATATACCAATATTTTCACCTGAGCTTGATGGCTGATGATCCAGTGCTGGCTTGCAAGTCCAGTCAAATCGCCTGCCAGGGCCAAAATGGCTATCTTGCGGTACTCTTAACACTGGTAGACCTGGGTGCTGTACTTTTGAATGTTTGTACATGCTCTGTGCAGTACCCTTCCAATCGCAATGTCCACATCTACAGGATGACCTTACTAACTTTCTGACCCTTACGCCCTGGCCCCGAATAGAGTCGGTTTCTGAAGTCTGTTTAAGACCGAACCACTTCATTTGGTCTCATATAAGTCAGAAAAGGAAGAAAAAATCGTTTGATTAACACTCCAGATAATTCGAACTTGGTAGTTTTATCTTGCCGCACTCATCCACCACTCATCAATTATAAAGAACCGTGATCAATTCCCTATTTCACTCTTCGACGCACATCGTCTCGTTTAAAATGGAAACGGACGGATTTGAAAGCGAGGAATGCGCGTAAAATAATGATATTGTTCTAGATTCTTTCCAACGATTTTAAGGAAATAAAAAATATTGTCGTACATCCTACACGAAAAAAGGTTTCAAATTAAAATTGTTTTAAAAAATCAGCTAATGTTATAAATTATTCATTACTTAACGTAGGTCTAGTGTTGTTTTAGTACCCGTGGTCTAGTCGATTGCCTCCAAAGCCGCTGAGTATACCATAGTTGGGTACTTCCGTACTGCTGCCATCGAGCATAAAGTGATACCGGGCGAGTTCGACAACCACCGGCGAACAGAAGGCATGCCATTGACTCTGTGCTAAACGGGAGACAATTCTATCGTCAGCGGTCGTCTGAACGATGGAATGGTTGTCTCGACGATACTTTGTTGCCGTTCAGTCATTTTTGTTTTGCCGCTGAGCGTACTAGATACTAGATACTAGAAACACAAAAGCATACGATGGGAATGAAGAAATGGTAGCGTGGCGGTGGGTGGTAGAGGTCTGCACGGTTAACATTTCTAGAGGTCTGCACGGATACATTTCCAGTCCCGGTCCAATCCGATTCGTTTCAATCCTGCTTACCTTGACATGGATATCGTGACGTAGTCAATTTTATGTATAGTAGGTACCATTTATATGATTTCACATATCATATTTATAATGATATGGAAATGTGGTCGCCAAAAGTCCCCGTTCGTGGTTGTCGTCCACGACGACAGAACGATACGATTTTTTAGCCCTGTGGCTACCTTTACAGCGGCAGTTCTCGAGGCAGCTACTATGTGTGTCCCAATGACCTCTGGGAATCCCCGTCGTGCCCCAGTTCCGTGGTGGACCCCGGAGTGCCTGGACACGATCCGCGCCCGGAAGCGAGCCTTCAGAGTTTTTGACCGCGAAAGCTCAACGGCCAACATGATCGCCTTCATGAAAGCCAGAGCTCATGCTCGTACAAACGTGAAGGAGGCGAAGCGAAAATCCTGGCAGAAGTACGTCGGAGGCCTCAGCTCATCCACACCCTCAACGGAGGTGTGGTCGCGCATAAAGCGCATATCCGGACAATTCTGCTCCGCTCCGCTACCTGTCTTACAAGTTCCAGGACGTCGCATTATTAATCCAGGTGAAGTAGCGAGGGAATTTGGCCGCGCGTTATACAAACGCAGCAGGTCCGGAAATGAGCACACATATTTCCAGCGTCATCGCTCCCAGAGCGAGAAAGTAAGGCTAGACTTCTCCACATCAAAACGGCTGGTCTATAACGACCCGTTCACAATTGCAGAACTAGCCTCAGCAAAACTTTCGTTACGGGATGTGTCGGAGGGTCCCGATAAAATTCACAACTGAATGTTGCGTCATTTACCACCATGCGCTCAAGTCGCTTTGTTATCGGTGTTCAATTTACTGTGGAAAAGAGGTAAATTTCCCGAAGCTTCGAGAGAGGCAACTATAATTCCTCTTCTCAAACCAGGCAAGGATGGGCATGACCCACTCCGCTATCGCCCGATTTCGCTGACATCCTCACTATGTAAACTAATGGAGAAAATGGTCGATGTTCGCCTGTTATGGTACTTGGAAGACAGAAAGATTTTAGCAAATTGGCAGTGTGCTTTTAGGAAGAATCGTGGTACGATAGACCATCTTATTACCCTCGACACCGACATACGTGCTGCTTTTATAAAGAAACGACATGTTGGAGCTGTGGGTTTTTACATTGAGGGCGCGTTCGATACGGGATGGCGTCATGGCATACTTCTAAAAATACATCAATTTGGCCCCCGTGGCCCGCTTGCTCTCTTTCTTCAAAACCACTTCAAAGATCGTCGGTTCCGAGTCTGCATCGGCAACCAGTTTCAGAATGGTTCCGGCAGGTGAATGGGGTGCCGCAGGGCGGCGTGCTTAGTGTGCCTTTGTTTGCCCTCCTTATCAATAACCTCGGCAGTGCGTTGCTGCCATCTATCTGTAGCTCTCTTTTTGCCGACGACTTCGCTATTTGGACGTCGAGCACCTCAGCACCGGCCATACAAAGGCAGCTACTACTTGCTGTCTCCCGCCTGGAGCGATGGGCAAACGTAAGTGGTTTCCGACTTTCAACCGGCAAGCCTGTGGCCACTCATTTCTGTCGGCGTCAAGGCTGTCGAAACATGGAAGTCAGGCTGTATCGGTCGCAAATTCCTACGAGACCGGTGGTTATATTTCTTGGTGTTCTCCTCGACTCTCGTCTAACATATCGGGACCACTTTAAAATGCTTCGTGACAAGTGTTTTAAAACTGAATATTCTTAAGGTGGTTTCACGTACTCATATGGTGTCGACAGACTCAGATTGCTGCTTTTATACCGATCTTTAATCCGGTCTAAGCTCGACTATGCGTGTTTTGTGAATGACGGTGCGTGTGCAACAGCGAAGCGAACGCTAGACACCATTCACCACACTTCGCTACGTATTGTTACCGGTGCTTGTCGTACGTCACCGGCGGTGAGTCTTTTAGCAGAAGCCAAAGAGCCTAGTCTTGCTATGCGTCGCGAATTACCTGGGATGCGCTTTGCATGCAAGCTGCGCCAGTTTCCCGAACACCCCACATATCGGTCCGTGTTTTCCTGACGTATCCTTGCTCTGTTCAGAGGGATGCGACGGGGAACATCTGTTCCTTTCTGTGTGAGAATCCGCGCCCTGTTCTAGAACAGTGGCATACGCTTGAGTGGAGTATTGCGTGTGGATACTTTAAAAACTCCTCCCTGGAGACTGGTCTCTCCAGATATTGATCTATCGCTGGCATCCATCAGAAAAGGTGATGTCGTTCCTCCAGAACTCAAATTCATATCACTGGAACTGATTACGTCATACGGAGACCACACGTCGAAATCTACGGATGGTTCCAAAACGGGCACCGGGTGTTGGCAGTGCCTTTGTGACAGACAATGCAACTCGAACGTTTTCGCTTCCAGGAAATCCATCAGTTTACACCTCAGAGTTGGATGCAATCAATAAAGCTCTGTGTTTTATTGAGATTGGGCATGCTACACTACATGTGATATACAGCGACTCGCTCAGCAGACTATTGGCGCTCAAAGGGTTTTACCCACAAAACCCAGTAGTACAAGCCGTTTTTCTAGGCTCACGTTGCTCAACACGATAGGTGAGAAAGTAGTATTCTGTTGGCTCCCGAGCCACGTGGAAATCGCCGGAAATGAGGCTGCGGATGTCGCAGCGAAGCGTGCCGCTGAATGTCTAGGCACTCGACGTCTCCCTCTCCCTGCGAGATACTTTTTCCCAGACAATAAGAATTCGGTTATAAATAAATGGGAAGCCAACTGGGAGTGCATGACTCATAATAAGTTGAGGAGAGTGAAGCGTCGTCTCGGTGAGTGGCCATCATCATCACATAACAGGCAACAACAACCGAAAGGCAACCAACTTCAATTAATGACATTTTGTATTGCCCTCCACCTCGGACGACCAACACCTGCGTGGACGTCATGCGACTTCCCTGGTGCCGAGTGGGTTCCGGTCGTCAGCACACTTGCTCTTCAGCCAGACCACCTCTATGTCCTTCGGCACATAACGAGTGCGGCCGGGTAGGGTCAGCGTTTTGTTGGACACTGGATTACGCTCGTACGAGAACAGGACGAAGCCCAACTTCTGCATCTGCAGCACAATGCGGTACATCTCTCTAAACCAGTCCAAGTGCTCCACCACGGGGACCTGCAGAAAGTGCAGCTCCAGTCCCAGCTGCTCCACATTTTTGAACAGCGTCGATTCGTGCAGGCGTGTCATCTGCTGGCGAAGGGCGTGCCATTCCATTCCCTCCACGTCTAGTTTCAGGTAGTGAATGGTGCGGTGCGAATGATTCAGCTTCTGCACGTAGAAATCGAGCGTCCGGAGCGGCCAGCCGTTGCCGTCCGATTGGTCCTTCTCGCCGATGCCGTACTGCAGGAAGAGGATGGTGCCGTTCTGGCTTCCCGTGGTCGTGTTGATGGACGGGTCGAAGGCGTACACCGTGCAACCAAAGCGCTCCATGTCCCAGTCGAACGACCAGTCGTTGCTGATGCCGAACGAGTAGACGAGGCAGTGGTCGGCGGAGAGCAGGCTGAACTCCGGGTCCATGCAGACGTACTTGGCGCCGTCCATTGCCGCCCTCGTTCCTTCCGTTCCGTGTATGACCCTCTGTCGACAAGCGTTCCGTCAGGACCAGAGTGTGAGGGGGGAATCGAGCTTGCTGGACCGATTATTTTAATGTAGCGCATGCTGGCCCAGCTGTACCAAGACGAGGTCTTGTCGGTCGTTTATGTTACTCTTACTCGCACGAATCCCGGGGATCGTACTCATGTCCGTGTGCTGTTCACGGCCAAAAATGTTTCCCACGCTTACCTGCAAGAACAGCCTTCGCTGCCGAAGCCCTGCGAACGACTATGGTACCAGCCGGCGGCCGAGGCGAGCATGTGCCAGACGTCTCCGCCTCAGCCCGCCGCCCAGAGTGGGTGTGGCGTACGGAGAAGACGCCGTTTACACTCTGTACCGCCAGCCAACGCCATTCAACACACATCCACAACGTACAGAGTCACCGCACACAATGCGCACGTCGCTAGATAGCTAGACAGAGCGCGGTGACGGCGTCGCGTTTGCTGCGTCGCGTCGCGTGGACCCGTACAGCACGGCGGGCGGCGAGCCTCCGACCGCCGCCTAACCCCATACCGCCGCACAATCTCCGACCGCCGCGTAACCTCCGACCGCCACACAACCTCCGACCGCCGCACAACCTCCGACCGCCGCACAACCTCCGACCGCCGCACAACCTCCGACCGCCGCACAATCTCCAACTCCCTCGCCACCTCCGACTCCGTCAGCTGTGACGCTGCCTGACGCAGCCTGACGCTGCCTGACGCAGCCTGACGCTGCCGCCGAGCAGGCAGCGTCGCCGACCACTGCGGCACGCGCCGTCCTGCAGAAGCCGGCTGTTGTCGCGTGTCTCTGTCTCGTCGCTGGTGCGGCTAAACGGGTCGTGCAGGCGTTGGGACGCCGTGAAAAAGGTGCAAGGTGCTGAATTGACTGCCTGATGTGGGAGACTATCGGGAAACTGCGCTGGTTTCAGAGCATACCACACGCCTGTACCTGTCGCTACTCTTCGCCCCCGACCAATCGGCGTGAGAGCTTGGCGACGCTAAATGACTCAACAGTCGATGTGTCGTAAAACCAATCACCAACCAAACAACCGCACGCCTACCATCTGACGGTGTGCGGCGAGGGAGGGCTCATTTGTTTCAACCACGAGGATCGCCGTTGACGATGTGCGGAATGCTTCCGTAGCAATGCGCAGGACCGCGAGTGATGCGTGATATTCAGAGTGCGCTTGGTTTAGTCCCTTGCGCAGTGCCGCAGAAACCCGTGCGTTTAGGTTTTGTTCACTTAAGTTTTCTATTTAAGTTTTGCAAGTCTAAGCACTCTTAGCACAGGAAATTGCAACGTTCTCGGCACATGAGTCGCCTATCAAAGCACTTCCATAGGAAGCGGACCACAGTTTCGCTCCGGATCGTTTATCTGAAGAGGCTGGGCTACATTTAATGCTGTCGACAAAAAAGGGCGAAGGCTGTCTCAGCAGTTGAAAGTCAGAAACTACCGGCCGCGCCTGGCCCGTGCTCAGACACAAACTGAGATGTATCTCGTCATGCGGTATTTGCACTGGATCTTATCAGTTCGGCGCTGGGTTCTCACCGGATTTTCTCCGCCGAATTTGAGCACTTTTCTGCAGGCTCTTTTGTTGGGCGTCATGAAGTACGCGAAGAAGTCATCCAGCATCTTGCCGTCGTCATCTGCTATTGGCGGTAGCCAGTTCACCTCCGTGTCGGGTCGACAGATGTGACCGTGTTTCCCTGAGGGCATAACGGTGTCAGTCGGAACAACAGTCAGTTCGCCGACGCCTTGCGCTGGGTACCGCCACTCACCTACGAGCCGCTATACAGCCGCTGGGTACGACCACTCACCTGACGACACCTGTGGCCGCCAACGAGCCCCTGGGCACCACACTCATCTGCGACACCTGTGCCATACGAGCCTGGGCACACCACTCACCTCCCAACACCTGTGGTCGCAAAAAACCGGCACCCCATACGAGCCGCTGGGCACCACCACTCACCTGCCGACACCTGTGGCCGCCATACGAGCCGCTGGGCACCACCACACCTCACCTGCCGACACCTGTGGCCGCCATAGGAGGCGCTGGGTACCACCACCAAACCGCCGACAGGCAGAGAGCAGTCGCCAGGTAGAGCAGCGCCTGCCGTCTGCACAGGAGCCACCGTCTGCCCTTCATCACCACTGGTGACTGGTGACGTCACTTGTCAGATGGATGACAGTTGCACCACAGGGGTGTATCGACTCAAGAGTGTCGCGACATCACTGGTGCAATACCGGCACCGGGCTTTTACTGGCACAGCTCCGTCACTGCAATGTTCACTGACGAAGTGCTGTCACTGGGATATTCACTGGAATTGCTCCGTCACTGCAATGTTCACTGGTACAGATCCGTCACTGCAATGTTCAATGGCAGTGTGTTGTCACTGGGATATTCACTGGTACAGCTTCGTGACTGCAATGTCACTGATACGCTGTTGGCACTGGGATATTCACAGGTATAGCTCCGTTACTGCTACGTTGACTGGCGCTATACCGTGCACTGGGATCTTCACGAGTACAGTGTAGTCGGTGTGGGTCTTCACTGGCGAAGCGCAGTGACCGGGGACCCAGGACCAGGTGATTTCACCGGTGCCGTGTCACGTACCAGTACCAGTACCAGCGTCTGGTGACCAGTACCAGTGGCGGGTGACCAGTACCAGCGTCTGGTGACCGGTACCAGCGTCTAGTGACCAGTACCAGCGTCTGGTGACCAGTACCAGCGTCTGGTGACCAGTATCAGCGGCGGGTGACCAGTACCAGCGGCGGGTAACCAGCACCAGTGGCGGGTGACCAGTACCAGCGTCTGGTGACCAGTACCAGCGGCGGGTGACCAGTACCAGCGGCGGGTAACCAGTACCAGCGGCGGGTGACCAGTACCAGCGGCGGGTAACCAGTACCAGTGGCGGGTGACCAGTACCAGCGTCTGGTGACCAATACCAGCGGCGGGTGACCAGTACCAGCGGCGGGTAACCAGTACCAGCGGCGGGTGACCAGTACCAGCGTGTGGTGACCAGTACCAGCGGCGGGTGACCAGTACAAGCGGCGGGTGACTGGTACCAGTGGCAGGTGACCAGTACCAGCGGCGGGTGACCAGTACCAGTGACAGGTGTCCAGTACTAGTGGCCGGTGACCAGTACCAGTGGCGGGTGACCAGTACCAGTGGCGGTTGAGCAGTACCAGCGGCGGGTGACCAGTCAGTCATGTATTTGGGTACTTCCACGTGGTGGCTGTTCTGCACCCAGACATTGTTGCGTGATCACATCCGGTAGAGAACATTGCATCATAAGCATTTCAAGAACATACAGCGCACAAAGCGCAGAACATATAGCGCAGAACATACTGTATAGTAAGACTAGCGACTCTGCGCCAAAGCACCTTTGAATGCAGAGCGACTCGGTGCTTGCCTGGTGACTGGTGGTAGCCTATTCCAAGCGACCGTGGCGCGGTATGAAAACCTCGCTGGGTCTGCGTGAGTCGACATCTTGTGAGATGAAGCTCACCGACTGACCCGGCTCTGGTCTCATTCTGCGATACGTGTGACCGCCAGGTAAACATTCTTCGTACAGCTTCCGGGCATTGCCCAATGCACATGGCTCTGTATACCTGAATGCAATCGTGCTCCCGAACCATCTCTGCAAGCGTTAGCCATCCTAATGACACGAGTGCAGTGGACACGTGCTCGTTGCGGCGCACACCGGTGACTAGTCGCGCGGCAAAGTTGATGCATTTTTGCAAGCGTTGCAGACGGCACTGAGCGGCTCCACCCCAGAGAGATAGACAATAAAGGATGTGAGGAAAAACGTGGAACTGGATTCAGAGCTTGAGGACATCCGTGGTGAAATGATTGCGAAATTTGTATAGGGATGCTATGATGGCATTGCATTTGCGCACAACCATGGATATGTGAGAACCCCAACTAAGTTGCTGGTCGAGGAGAACACCTAACACTTTAACGGTGGGACGTGGAGTTATCGTGGAATCTGAGAGAGTGATCTGGAAGTTCACTGCCTTTTTTAATGACGCCTCGGTGCCAAAGAGGGTGAATTGAGTTTTGTCCTGGTTCATCCTTAGACTGTTGGACTGAAACCAATTTTGTAGACTAGATATGGACTCCTCGACGCGTGCCTTGAGGCTGGATAAGTCTGTGACGTTGGGTAGAGAATGATCTAGGAGCTGGGTATCGTCGGCATAGGATATTAGGCGGCCATGGGGGAGGAAAGAGGACAGGTCGTTGATGAAGATGAGAAAGAGTATTGGCCCTATGATGGAGCCTTGTGCCACGCCATGAGTCAGGGGAAGGATGGAGGAGCCTCCGTTCACCGTCTGCTTCCGGTCGCTGAGGTAGCTGCGGAACCATTAAATCGACTGCACGCCATACCATCCGAGCTTGGTCAGGAGGACACCATGATCGACGCTGTCGAAGGCTTTGCTGAGGTCTATCGTTGTGTGGCACGATGAGGTCTACCAGTACCAGTGGCGGGTAACCAGTACCAGTGGCGGGTGACCAGTACCAGTGGCGGGTGGCCAGTACCAGCGGCGGGTGACCAGTACCAGTGGCAGGTGACCAGTACCAGTGGCGGGTGTCCAGTACCAGCGGCGCGGTATCAGCGTATGTCCGCAGCCAGCGCACTAGTGCTACAGTCGCCGCGTCCGCAGAGCCGGCTCGTTGCACGAGCGCCGGCGGCGGCGTCTGCGGTGCTCGGCACACAGACCATTGACCTGCAGCTCAAGCTGGCTGCCCGCTGGGCGGCGCCGCTCGTGCTGCCGAGACTGAGAGCCAGTCACTGCACCGCCGTGGCCTGGCTCATCACGGCTGGGCTGTACTCACCTGCTGACATCTGGCTGCAGAGGCAGCAGTCAACATACGAGTAGTAGACTGCAGAGCCAGCCGTCAACACACGTGCAGTAGGCTGCAGAGCCAGCTGTCAACATACGTGCAGTAGGCTGCCGAGCCAGCTGTCAACATAAGTGCAGTAGGCTGCAGAGCCAGCTGTCAATACACGTGCAGTATGCTGCAGAGCCAGCTGTCAGCATACATGCAGTATGCTGCAGAGCCAGCTGTCAACACACTTGCCGTAGCCTGCCGAGCGACAGCCTTTGCCTTTGCTAGCAATTTTTTTAGAGAAAAAAACGGAAAGTGTAGAGGTTTGTCCTTCAATCAGCTGTTGACGGTGGAATGATTGTAGTGGTATTTGGCGCAGATACGCGTTGCGGTGACATTCGCGGTCCAGATACTGTGTAACAGTGTCGGTGTTGTTTAAAGGTTGTATTTGTTTTTTGCCGTCGGACGAAAATGGACTATGGTGTGCAGCAACTATTCGATGATGAGAAAAGGATGTTTGAAAATATGCTTTCTGATTCAGATTCTGACCGTGAAGTTGACTCGCAGTGGATGGCTTGTGTTGCTTCAGCAGCTATGAGGTTGATATTATGAATGCGCAAATGTTTCCATGGGAAAGCAGGTACTATTCGGATTATCTTCTAAAGCTCTGTGAAAGGTGGTAAATGTGTTTTCAAGTCATTTGTTGTCCATCATGTCAGAGAAACAAATTTGCTTGGGTACTTCTTCAACATTCATTCACTCTGAAATCCATTGATACTGATTCTGAGGCTATCGGAAATGCTCTTTGTTTCATAAAGAATATGCTTGCCACTCCATGTTCTGACAATGAAGCATATGAGGGGACTGATAAAATTATGGAATGGTAAACAATTTATAGATAGAGATACAGTGGCAGATACAGTGAGGGAACCGTGCGTCCCCATCACCAAAGGCACTCCCTCAGGTAATTTTAAGGTTGTGCTAATCAGGACTAGACATGTGTCCCCATGACAATTCCTGGATGAATATGGGCTGGGTGCACTGAATGAATCAAGGGGCATCACCAGAAATATTTTCATGGGGCCTATGTGGTGCTCCTTTAGGAGCTAGCCCATACTCATGAGCTAGCTAACAGGAGCTTTTGTGGAGAAATGTAAGGTACAACATCAACTAGCCTAACATACCTAACATAATTTTCTGACATACCCATTTCAGTACATTGGGAATTCAAATGCATGCAGTTTAAATTCAGGGTGCTTCAGTTCAGGGATTGGTGGTAGCTCTGCATCCTCACTGGGCTGTATCCCTGGTCAGTGCCATCCATTGTGGTTGGTGGTGAGATACTTCATGGAGGTTGGTGGTAAGATCTCTCAAATTTGTTCCATAACAGCAGAGATGCCACAAGTGTTATGAGTGTTTTGGGGTTGATTAAGGGGCTGCCCCTTTAACCACATCCACTCACCACAAGCACAGTGATGCCTCTGTCCCTTATACTCTATCATTCACATACATGTTATGATTTGGCTAGTTCTTCTAGGGTGCACCTGGAGTCTTTATGGATACATTTTACATTTGAGTTTGAAAATGCTTAACTTACAGGTGGGGATTGCAGAAATCCTCTTGATCATAGCTATGATACTGACATCCAGTAAAATGTAAGCACATAGTAGCTGTCAATAGCTAACTAGTTTCACAACAAGAGTCTGACACTTATTGACCATGACCAATCATTGGCACCATAAGTATCATTCAACAATCTGCACCACCCTGATGCTGTGGCCTCTGATGAAATTTGGCTACAAAGTTTTGTCAGTGTTGTGTGGGTTCCTAGTGTCTGTAGGGTGTAATCTGTAGGTAATAGTAGGATTCAGAGTTTTCAGAGTGTTAAAATAATGTTTTTCATTGGTATGACATGTCAAAATGAACACAGTAGGACATTTAATTTGTCATGGAATTACTGTCATTTATAATGTTTTCAATGTATTTCAGACACAACTTTGAGTCAAGGGCATACCCACTCACCCAAGCACAGACCTCAATGCAACAGTTTGGTTTAGCTGTCCCGCCTGGAAGTGTGCAAGTAACCAACAATTTTCCAGCATGTCCTGCAAGACCACCCTGAGCATGGACCCATTATTGCTGCCATCTGTCCGGCCTATTATCAACCAGAAGTTCCATGATGCTACACCAGATAGCAGTGGGGACGCGGCGGCCCAGCCAACCCCGTGGACCACCTTTCACCGACTTCGTCTGAAGATTAGCCGCTGTGACGATAAAGTGGTGAGCTGATAGCATGAAGTTGGATGTGCCGACAGTCGATGCACCATTAACCCGCCCCGTCTCGGTGTGGGGTCTTCAACGGCCTCCCTCAGGTTTTTCGCGGATAGCGGACTGACGACGCGCGGCAGCGCACCCAAATTTGGCATACCTTTTCCCACATTAATAATGGCATGCTGTTTCAAAATTTCTAACTCAGGTCATTTAGGGTCAAGGAGTTGGTCAAGGTGAAGTGAGGTCATCTCCAACAAAAGTTCAACCAGTCGTCATGCTTTAACTGATACAGATATTTTAATAAAACCTTCAGCATTTGCTTATCTTTAGGGATCCAACAAAGTGTATGAGTGGATTTTTTTTTCTCGTTTTTGGCTACATATGAGTTTTGCATATTTGCCAATTGCAGTTGGGATAGAAGATTCTGGGTAAGGTAAGCATGTTTTATTAAGGCAAGTTGACTTCCAATATTTCTCTGTCTGTTCTACCCATTTGAAAAGGAGAATTGAAGAAAACTTGAAAACTCAAAATTTTGTAATTTCAAAAAAAAATTAACCTGTCAATTTTCAAAAAAAAAATGTTAAAAAAAAATTAAGGGCCCAAAATTTGTATGGCCCTGGTCAATTTTCCTGTCCTTTTTTCATTCCAAATGCATTTTGTTTTTCATATATCCCCCAAAATGACCTCCCCAGAGCCAGAAACGTGATGTAATGTAAACGTGATGTAAAAATTTCGTCCCACCTGGTGACGTCACTTTCCGGGGAAAATTGTTTTGGGCGGCGGATCCGGACCGTACTCGTCGCGCGCCTTCCAATGACACCTCTTTCGTATTCGTGCGACGTTTGGTTTGGATTTTAGAGGGCAGGGTTACTATGTGTCCCCCTCCGGAGACGGGTGTGAGGATCTGAGGGGAGAGACGGCGCGGGTTAAACTCCAATAATTTACCAACAACGATCAAGGTTTTTCAAGGCATTCTCCGCCCAGCATATTCGCATTGGCTGAACTGTAATGCCATTTGTAAATTCAGGCTTCAACAGAACCCTGGTGACAGTTCATACCATTCTTGACTACGGCAATCCTTCTCCAAACGCAGGTTGGGCCGGCCCCCGCTGCACTGGCTTCCAATCAGCTGATGCCGGCTGGCAGGGTGAAGGAAGAGCGGGTCTTCATTGGTCCGCATTCTCCGTCGGACGGCTCCTCTTGCATCCCACCTAAAGAGGAACTCAAGTGAGCAATATTGTCCGTCTGAGGCTCGTTTTGCTGTGCCATGCCGACTAGAGACACCAAAGGTCTGCGCCGTGGTCCTGTGTACGGCTTTTAGATCCAGCTGTCTTCGGTTCTATTCGGTTAGTCTGCATCTTGCACAGGAGCCATGTAGGTGCAGGAAGTGAGATCACAGTTGCCGATTCTGCAAGTAATTTCTTTTAGATCTGAACCGCAGCATTATCCACAATAGGTTTGTCAGAGGCATCCGGATTAATTTTAATTTTATTTATGTATTTAACAATACATGCCCTCCACGTGCAGTGGCTGTTACAGATAGTCTGGGTTGCACTCACAGATGCTTACAAAGAAAGGATTGATTTGTGGTCAATTGTGGGAGCGGATGCGCAACAAACATTCTTACGCCAACATAATACAATATCCATATCACTCCACACTGCATACACCGTACTTGCAACACGAGCTATACACGAGCGGCTTGTAGAAGTGATAGGAAAGCGATGGCCTGAAGGTGACTTCATAGTGTACACATATCCATGGTGTAAGTTTTTTTGTGTGTCTAGTGTTGTTCGTGGAGATACGCTAGTGCATGTTTCTTGAAGTTAGACAGCCTCGATGTTTTTGTTTCAGTAGGAAGCTTGTAGTGCAACACAGACGAGTAGAGAAATCTCCTGCGGCCAGCCTCTCTGTGTATGGCTGGCAGGTGCAGGTGGTCGTCTGCACGTGTGTGACGGTTTCGCAGGGTAGAGTTTGCGGTGATTTGACCGGCAATGTGCGTAGTCTCACCCGTCAGAATGATCTTGTGGAGCAAAGTGAGACTGTGAAATATGTACAGATCAGCTGCAGTGAGGAGACCCAACTCGTTTCGGGCATCAGAAATATGATAAAATTTCCGGAGACCTGACCCGACTCTAGTGGCGAAGTTAATGATCTTGTCAAGTCTGGATGTTTGCTGATGACCCGTTTCCTTAAACAGGTATGCAGTATCGGATATTGGATATAACTAGGTTATTGACTATAGTGAGGACGGTACAAGTCGGCAGATGGTGACGCAGATGGCTCAGGGCCAGAAGGACCCCAGTGCACTTACAGACCACAACAGCTACATGGGAATCCCACGTCATGTGGCGATCGAATGTCACTCCATGGTTCTTACATGAATGTTTCTCATCTATCACGGCGTCCCTAAAGCACACTCGTATCGGGGTGATATTGCGCTAGTGATAAATTATTCGAGAAATAGGATGGAATATACCACTTTCTGAACGCTCAATCGACATCCTTATCCAAGAAGTATCGACATCCTACTCATTGGAACCTACACCATCAGCTAGAAGTGCCTACACCATCAGTTCGAATTTGTGTGAGGCATCAAAAGCATTTTAAATGAAACTAATCCCATGACAAATTTCGTCATCCTACTGCGCTCGTTTCGACATCTGACACCTAACGAAAAACAATTATTTTTACCCTGTATTGCGCAGATTTTGACTCGATCCGAGGGTAAGAAGCTGATTTTTGATCTGGTTCACCTTTAAGCCGTTATCCAGGAAGTAGTCGTAGAGTTGGCTCAGACATGTCTTCATCTGACTTACCAGATTTTGGAGATCAGATTTCCGACGGGAGATTGGGACCTGGGAGTCGTCTGCGAACTGGGTGACATGTGCTACCGGGACGTGCAGACTGAGGTAGTTCGAAAGGATGCAATAGAGAAGTGGACCTAATGATGAGCCTTGAAAGACACCTATGTTGTTTGGGAGAAAGGAGGAGAGATGCCTGTTTCCGTGTTGATCTGAGACCCTAACAGCCTGCGTGTGACCTCCCAGATATGTTTTAAACCAGTCGGTATCTATTCCATGGCGTTCAAGTTCAGTGAGCAGTTTGGTGTGGTCTATTACATCAAAACTTTTACTGAGGTCCAGAATCCAACGGAGAGCTACTTCCGAACGGTTCATTGCTGCTAGTATTTCGTCCGTGACTGAGATAAGGGCGGTTTCCGTAGAGTGGCGTGGTCTGAAGCCGTGCTGAGTTTTGGCCAGTAGGTGATTTGAGTTTCGGTAGCGATATATTTGTTTCTCCACTACTCTTTCAGTGATCTTGGCGATAACCGGAACCAGTGAGATGGGTCTAAAATTAGATGGATCTGAAGGATCTCCTGATTTGTGAATATGAGTTAGTATTGACTGTTTCCATGTGGATGGGATATCGGTTGTAGTGAGGCATGTGTTTATAATGTCGAGCAGCACTTCGCCGATAAAAAAGAACAGAAATTTGATAACCTTAATACAGATCCTGTCGGGTCTGCACGCACTTGTGCTTCTCATGTTTATGACGATTTTGGCTAGCTGTTCAAGATATATGGGTGATACTTTATAGGAGCTGGTCGAGACGCGCGATAGCCGGCAACTGCGAGATGTGTGTTCAGACATGTTTGCCTGGCGTTTGACTTCTGCTGATACTTTTGGTCCGACACTAACATAATATTGCTTTAGCTGCTCAGGTAGAACCTGAGGTTGTACTCTGTGAGACCATTTTTTGTAGATAATAGGCTTGATAGCACGCCACGCAGCTCATGGACCTTTCTGAGCTATCTTTCCGCTAATCTCTTCCCTACAGTTAGCTCTAATAGCTGATCGAACTTGTCGGTTAAGTACTTTGTAAGTGTTTCTATCTTGTAAGCGCAAGGCTACATTTCGCCGATGCATGAGATGTTTGGTAGCTTCGCTAACATGTGTTGCTGTTGGGTTCCGAATTTTTATGTTTCTGAGTGGCAGGTGCTCGTCGAGAATAAGTGTCAGTAATCTGAGCAGGGTGTCCTATTTATCGGTTACTGAGATGCTATCGTCTGAAACCACGATGTGTGATTGGGCGCTACATGACCAATGTAGTCGATGCGCCCTTAAGCCCTAATAACTAACTAACTGAAACCACGATGTCTACCTATGCTTGATACACACTTCATGCTTTTGTATTCCATTATGAACTTGTATGTTCTGACTGTCCGACGGAAGGCGATGGAATAGCCCATGTTGTGGATTTGGTCTAATAACGGCGACATTGCGATGCAATGCAATGGCCAAGGTTCTGACAAATTGCGTTGGTTTGTGCCGTGACAGCAGGGGTGTGTAGTTGCAGGTGTGCCGTTTGTCTTTACTGGATCCAGTATCACAAACAGGTGCCCATGTCTCCTTCCCAATACAACAGTGGCCAGCGTTCCACTGCTGTGCTGTCCTGACAGAGGGTGTTCAGGTCCCTACATCAGGTCACATCTGGCATCCCAACTGAAGTTAGCCAACCATTTGGATGCGCTGGTTCACAAGATGGGTTTTTGCCTTGATAGTCGGTAAGGAGACTTGAATTCCCATTACCTTTTGACAACCGTCGTATTATACCAATTTATGATCTAGCTCTGTCTAGTCCCAAAGGGTGAACGCGATGTAAGTAAGAGCATAGGTAGGATACTTGCGATATGAGTCATTGACCTGCTGAGAGGGCGACGATACCATCACGACTCATGCAGTCTCGGGAGTTATTTGTCTGTTCTCTAACGCCTGTGATTTATCCTCACCGTCTGGCTCGTTTATTCATGGTAGCATGAACACGGTACCATTATAACTCGAGCTATATTACATGTTATATGTCTCTTGTCTAATACTTTCCATTTATTTCCCTCGTGGTCTGGCTTGTTTTTGTACGTGGAAATATCAGGATAATACCATCACGACCCGTGCAATATCAGGAGTTACGTGTCTTTTCGCGGAGGTCTGTGATTTATTATCCTAACGGTATGGCTGTTTTTATGCGTCTAAGCATTAGGACGATACGATCAGAACTCATCCATTATCAGGAGTTATATGTGTGGACGCATCTCACGTCATTCAGAACTACGGTCTGTAGTTCTGTGTTGTATTGACAAGGTCATGACCTCTGCGTAGCGTATGCAGTTAATGCGTCCCTATGGCTACCTCCTGCGGGCTGGACCATGAATTTCTTCTGTGCATTGTGGCCGTGACTCACGGACGTGCCGGTTTTCAGAGCGGACGGTACGCCGGGCACACTGGGCCAGCAGTCGAGGACCATAACCGGTGAGACCTGACAAGTATATCCGCCTGTTCCATGGTGTATACCTATCCATGTATAGGGGAGGCGCCAATTATCCCCCTAAGACCAAAAAACGCACCAATTTCGCCCTCTGATATTCAAACACTCAACGGATTTGAATACGTTTCGTATACCAAATTTGGATGGACGAACTTCTTTACATACATTGTTGCTGGTTTTCAAAATAATCGCCCATCTTCCCTTCAAGTCAGCGATTTGTATAAGAAATTTGGTAGGACAAACTTGTTTACATACCTTGTTGCTGGTTTTCGAAATAATCGCCCATCTTTCCTTCAAACCAGCGACGGTTCCAAGATTCGCGTGCAGGAGGATAGACGTCATGGCGAAAATCCCTGGTGGGTCGCCTACAGCTGGAATCTCGTTGAGAAAGGGGGTTGCACTAGCAGGTACTTAGGATGCATCCTTCCTCTCAAGAGGGCGTCTTTGGATGAAAAGTCCGTTGGTCGGCGTCAGTTGGAGACATGGTCTGAGCGCTCCCCGTCAACTCCATCCTGTCAATGAATGTTATCCATTCAATGTTTCGTGATGTATCTTCACATCACCGGCACCGCCCCTGCTGCAGCAGACCACTTACACCACGCCGCCTGCAGATGATGGTCAACTGGAGCCGAGCTGTCGAGCGAGCGAGCTGGAGCTGTCGAGCGGCGAGTACCGCGTGCTGGACGGGGCGAGCTGTGATGGCGTCAAGGGCGAACTGAGCGACCAGGACGAGTCCTTCATTGACGAGGGCGAGCTCAAGCCAGTGCTGGACGAGGGCGAGCTCAAACCAGTGCTGGACGAGGGCGAGCTCAACCCAGTTCAGGACGAGAGCGAGCTCAACCCAGTGCTGGACGATGGCGATCTGAAGACAGTTCTGGAGAGCAAGTGCGAGGAAGTGCTGGACGAGGGTGAGTCCGAGTGAAGGTAGCGACGCAATGACTTTTCTACACATACATGCTGCACTTTCCCCGGTTAAAAGTTCACGATTCCCATTTGACCGTATTGCCACTGAAGCAGTCCTTGTCACAATCACCATAGTGTTGTCGGTCTGCCCACAATATTACGGGAGGTCCGTGGATCAGAACTCGACACTCGATATCGCTCTCGTCCACACACCAAAGACTGTATGCAGAGAATCCATGGTGCTGAAGCCGTTGGCCTTGACTTGGATTTTCTGGATTACATTTTGACAGGTTATACCGGAGAGATCACAGCATTGTCCCATAAAAAGGTGCTGCGGTATCGCCAAGATCAAGCATCTTTGTTGGCCTTGAACAGTTGATCATAAGATCGTGGGTTCGAATCGCACAACCGATGGGATAACCGAGTCCACCCTTGACCGAGCGGCGTGAGAAGTTGGCGACGCTCTATGACCCAGCAGCTCAGTGCGGCACAAAACAGCCAAACTACCTTGAACCTACCAGCCGTGTGTTTGCACCTGCCGTACCCGGTAGCTGTTGACGCGTCATCGTGCCGCCCCGACACGTTTGGTGGCGGCGGACGGTGAGCCTGGCCGGCGCGAGCGGGCACGCTGGCGTCACAAAACGACTTTACCATGGGATTCTACGTTGTGGCGTTGTGGCAGTTTATCAAGGTGTGTTCTAATTAGGACCAAAGTTGGTTACCTGTTCTACCTATTCCACGTTGTTTGTGTTTGCTATTTAACACCTATGACCATACCACCGAAGGCTACGGCGTACTTCGAAAGAGCAACAGTGATCATATTACTAATGGCCATATTAATGTTGATTTGTGGATAAACGAACAGTTAAGATTGAGCACACTGCGGACTATCATGCAGACGAGTTTCGTAAGCCCAGTTCGCCAAACGAAGGACCTAGCATCGCTGAAGTCCCGTGCGCCGCTCGTCGGTGAAAGTCGGCACACGACTCAGGGAGCGGTCGTTTGGCTGCAGTAGGACATGGTAACCACATGTACTGTCAGGCACATGGCGCATGGAGCGACCGCCTGACTCTCGGGAGGAAATGATAACCATGTGGGTTATGTTCACTAACTCGCAGCGAGTGGGACGGTGTTTTCGCCGACGCGTGACCCGGCCGCCTCGGGCGCCGGTCACAAGTCACAACTCGGCGGCCATCTAGCGGCTGTGAGAGGAACTGATCCTCACACCGCCACCCGAGCCGAGCGCATCGACATAACACAACTTAGACAGCCGTACGTCGCTGGAGCCGTTGCACACCGAGCCGTTCCGGCCGAGTTCGCTGACGTCCACTGCGCGGCGCAACAGCGGCTGGCGCGTCGTCGGGGTCGGTGTTGGCCGGCGCCGGGACGGCCTCACGTGGCACCAGGGCTCGCTCACCCTGCTGAGGGGCGACCTCACGTGGCACCAGGGCTCGCTCACCCTGCTGAGGGGCGGCCTCACGTGGCACCAGGGCTCGCTTACCTTGCCGAGGGGCCGCCTCACGTGGCACCAGGGCTCGCTCACCCTGCTGAGGGGCGGCCTCACGTGGCACCAGGGCTCGCTCACCCTGCTGAGGGGCGGCCTCACGTGGCACCAGGGTTCGCTCACCCTGCTGAGGGGCGGCCTCACGTGGCACCAGGGCTCGCTCACCCCGCTGAGGGGCGGCCTCACGTGGCACCAGGGCTCGCTCACCCTGCTGAGGGGCGGCCTCACGTGGCACCAGGGTTCGTTCACCCTGCTGAGGGGCGGCCTCACGTGGCACCAGTGCTCGCTTACCCTGCTGAGGGGCTGCCTCACGTGGCACCAGGGCTCGCTTACCCTGCTGAGGGGCGGCCTCACGTGGCACCAGGGCTCGCTCACCCTGCTGAGGGGCGGCCTCACGTGGCACCAGGGCTCGCTCACCCTGCTGAAGGGCGGCCTCACGTGGCACCAGTGCTCGCTCACCCTGCTGAGGGGCGGCCTCACGTGGCACCAGCTCACCCTGCTGAGGGACGGCCTCACGTGGCACCAGTGCTCGCTCACCATGCTGAGGGGCGGCCTCACGTGGCACCAGGGCTCGCTCACCCTGCTGAGGGGCGGCCTCACGTGGCACCAGAGCTCGCTCACTCTGCTGAGGGGCGGCCTCACGTGGCACCAGGTCTCGCTCACTCTGCTTAGGGTCACAATCGCGTCGCGTCGCTGTGGCGCCGCCTCGCCGTTCAGCCGGTGGCAACCCTGCCGCACCGGGAGATGGCCGGTGACGGTGCATACATCGGCGGTTGTGCCAGCAGTTCCGCCCGCTCGGCAGCCTCACCAGGCACCACCGGTGGCCCCGATGCCAGTCACCACCCCACCCGGTCCCAGCAAGTGGTGGTGTTCTGCACATTACCGTGACAGCGATGGCCAGGTGCGACAGAGGCCGTGCGGTGCGGTCGTGGTGGGCTTTGGCCCTGGAGCGGAGGGAGGCGGCGGCGCGATCACGACTGTGGACAGCGGTGCGCTACCATTCAGCCGCGAACGCCCGATAGTGCTCTGATGCTCCTGACCACAAGCCATGACCAAGCAGCGTCCGCGTGGGTGGTTGGCCATCCCCACGTGGCGTGTTGTGCGGCTGGAGGAGACCTCGATCCAGCTGTTTGCTGGATCGAGGTGGAGCGCGGCTGGCAGCAGTGATAAATAATTCGTACAACAGGGTATGATATACCGTTTCCCGAGCACTGAACAAGCATCCCTTAGGTTCGTCAGGTTACGTCCACCACCTCCAGCAAGAGAGGGGATCCAGTCAAGCTAGGGTACATCACTAAGCCACATTGCGTTTAGAACTACTCTTCGATTTCACACCTTGCCTCGTATGCTGTTGCGATCACACGCCAACCGTAAAGATTGCTTGATGCGAATCACGCACAGTCGTGTGCATTCCATCTTTCTTTTTATTTTCCCAGAAGTTTCCATTCCATTGTCAGAAGCATATCCAGTGAATCGAGCTTTTATCTATATCTATATCCAGTCATTAAAAATTATGTTTTTCTCGTGAGTGGCAGGTGCTTTGGGACGCGGTCGGTGAAAACAAGCTGAGGACAATGAAGCCTAGCATCGGCCAGTGGTCCTCGTGCTCTCGTAGGACTAGGCGAGACGAGGTGACACTGTGCCGCCTACGTATTGGCCATACTTACGCAACTCACAGATATCTTCTTTGTGGTGATGATATGCCCATGTGCCCCAGATGCCAGGGACGTCTTTCAGTGCGTCATATCTTAACGTCATGTCCCCAGCTTTCTAATGTTTACAAGCACTACTTTGGTCGATCGCAGGCACTATCAATTCGTGATGTTCTTGGGGATGACTCGGTCGCGATCAATTCTGGTAAATTGTTCTATTTTCTTTCGGAGGTAAACTTCAGTTCTATATATTCTCCTGTCTAACCCCTTGTACGTGAGCAAGTCCGCATGGTACGATTGCTTAGGATTGACACAGTTTAAATAGTTAAGTTATGGGCGCTGTATAACCACTGCAGTTGATGCGCCCTAAAACCCAAATAACTAACTAACTAACGAATCGAGCTTTTAGTCAGTCTTCATGCTCCCTGGCTGGCTGTCCAACAGTGTCAGCGCCCATAGGCGTTGTGCTGGGTACACTCAGCACCCTTGTCGGCTCCCGGGGCGCTACCGACAGAAACGGTCTGGGTATCTATAAAAGCGCACGGAAGCTGTCCTGAACAACTAGAACGTGCGGTATTCAGCCGCCTAGAGGTCCGTCCAGTCTTTTTCATGTGGACATTATCAATGCCGAGTTGTCCTCAGAAGTGCACCCGAACGGTGGAAATGCGGCTTGATTATGCGGAAACTTTTCTCGACTTCGCGATCGGTACGGGAATTTTGTACCAGATTTTGGACCGGTATGCCATTGCTGTTGGAAAGTCGTCCAGCACTTCCTTTGTTAATTAACACATCTGAGATGGTCGAAAGTAATTGAATTCGTTTTGTTTTCTCTTTTCGACATGTTAAAAACATCTATTTTCATAATTCACCGTAGAAAGTAAATCCTAGTCAAGGACCTGTCAAACTACGAGATATTCCAAAGCACACCTAAATGTCTTCGGTTTCAGGCGTCACTGCGCCCCCGTCTCACTGTAGACGGATCGGGAGTACTCGAAGTCATCGCACGCCGTGGAGAGTTGCGTCCCAATGCAGTATCGACAGCGCCAACGACAGCAACAACAGCCCTTGCGCCCTGGATGCCAGTGACACTTCGCAACGACAGGCTATGAGTCGACCTGCAGCGAGTTCGTATCAGTGTGAAGTGTGTGGCAAATCGTGTAGACGTCGCGGATGGCAGCTTCAACACCACAGCGTTCACACGGGAGTCGGGGCGTGCAGTGGCGATACCCTCAGCAGATCTACAGACCAGACAGTCTCTGCTGAAACATTGAACCGGGCGTCAACCGCGACGACCGGAACCGGAAACAAGACATTCATGTGTGAGACATGCGACGGCACGTTCGCTGCCAGCCGCAATTTCGTTCAGCACATGAAAGTGCACACCGGAGAGAGGCCACACAAATGTTGGACATCTGGTCAGGCGTTTCCTGCCACGTACAATCTGCTTAATCATGTCAGAAAACACACTGGAGACAAGCCTTACAAATGTGAGACATGCGGCCGGGCGTTTGCTCTCAAGGTGGTGTTGGTGAAACATATGAGAACACACACACCGGAGAGAAACCTTGCAAATGTGAGACATGCGGCCGGGCGTTCGCTGCCAGGGGAAAATTGGTTGAGCATGTGAGAACACACACTGGAGAGAAACCTTACAAATGTGAGGCATGCGGCCGGGCATTTGCTGCCAGGAAGTGCTTGGTTGACCATATGAAAACGCACACTGGAGAGAAACCTTACAAATGTGACACATGCGGCCGGGCGTTCGCTGTCAGGGGAAAATTGGTTGAGCATGTGAGAACACACACTGGAGAGAAACCTTACAAATGTGAGACATGCGACCGGGCGTTTGCTTTCAAGAAGAGCTTGGTTCTGCATGTGAGAACACACACTGGAGAGAAACCTTTCAAATGTGAGACATGCGGCCGGGCGTTCGCTGCCACGGGAAAATTGGTTGAGCATGTGAGAACACACACTGGAGAGAAACCTTACAAATGTGAGACATGCGGCCGGGCGTTTGCTGCCAGGAAGTGCTTGGTTGACCATATGAATACACACACTGGAGAGAAACCTTACAAATGTGAGACATGCGGCCGGGCGTTTGCTCTCAGGGGCGGCTTGTTGCAGCATGTTAGAACACACACTGGAGAGAAACCTTACAATTGTGAGACATGCGGTCGGGCGTTTGCTGCCAGGTGCCGCTTGGTTCAGCATATGAATACACACACTGGAGAGAAACCCTACAAATGTGAGACATGTGGCAGGGCGTTTGCTGCCAAGCAAAACATGGTTAGACACATGAAAACGCACACCTAAGGGAGACTTTACAAGTGGCAGACCTGTGGTGGGCCGTTCATTTCTGGGGCGTGTTTGGCAGGACATGTGAGTATCCTCACCTTGAGAGGGACCTTACATGTGTGTGATTGCTGTATTACGTTTGCTATCAAGACACCTTAAGAACTGGTGAAACGCCGATGAACTGCCTCTGTGAAACAAAACATATGAGAGCCCGTGCACTTCCAGTGACCACTTAGTAGCGCACATGAGAACCCACGGCTGTCACTGATCATACGAATCAGTACATACCTGAGAGAGGGAGAGCGAAAAGGGGAGAGAGAGAGAGAGAGAGCCAGAGACAGAGACAGGGAGAGAGAGGGGAGGGAGAAAACGACCCTACAATTGTGAGACATGAAGCAGAACGTTTACTTTGACGACACATTTTGTGTGACACGTACTGCTGACATCTACTCGGCAGCTGTGTACTGTTGAGTGCTCAGTGTTTCATGGTTAGAGCGTGCCGTACTCGTGAGGTATCCTGCTGAAATAAAGGCAGTGGGAGGGCCGTGGCCGCCCGTACGTCGTTGTTCGTGCCGTGGGCCGGCCAGGGGGTGGCGCACGGTACAAAACCAGACGAGATCCACGGCACTCCAGAGCGGCCTGAGCCATTGTATCGATTTGCAAAGACGCTTGTGGTAGGTCACCTTCAGTTGTGTGCACGATACCAACGACTAAATGCTGTGATTGATGCCTTTGAGTTTCAATCGATTGCACTGTGAACTTGAAGTGTTTGACTTCGATTCGATTCGATATCGAGTCCATTTGATTCGATATCGTTTTGCGAACACGCTAGTGGAAGGTCGTGGAATTATTTGAATATCTCTCCGACATTAAGCACCATGTCGTCTGTCCATCACGGTAATGTGCTTTTGTCGTCTATGTATACTTAGGGGTGTGACGTACACCTAGAGCGGATGGACCGATACGCCCCAAAATTCAGCAAACCACCCAACCAACACGTCCGCCTGCAGCAAGAGTAGAGTCGTGAGTGGCCGAGTTGGCAAACGGTGCAGCCGCCTGTGGTCCGTGTACAACAGTAGCCGGCGTGGCAGTGTTGCTGGGGTATAGTTCAGCATTCACTTTTTCAGGAACATCGGGTGATGGGACGTCAGTATCTTCACTTTTTGTTGTACCTTCGACACCTTGAATGCATGCCTTATTGCATACTTATTTTAGTTGAGCCACTCATAAAAACGAAAGTTCTGAAAGGGTGTTATTAACCGTTTTGATCTCAGGGACGTTTCCGATAGGGAAATTGTCGATGGCTAAGCCGAGTACTGTGTCGGGGAATATCGCAGGATCATGGTGAGGCGTGGAAGCGAACTACAAGTTGCCAACTGTATTGTATTGCCTTTAACTCCACAGACCCCTCTCAACGAGGCACCACCTTTACGCGGTGTGGGCGATTGAGTGTCCTGAGGACCCATAATCCTAGTCCATCGGTGATCCGGTTAGGGGCCAGTAACCTCGGTGGCCGCCCAGTAACCTTCTGCTCACTGTACCTATCGCCGGGAGTTCCTCTCCCCTCGGCAGAGCTTGGACTTTTATGTTGGAGCTCCCTCCGCTCACTGGAGTGAATTTGAGGCCAAGTTACAGGCAAGGCTTACTCCTGCTCCCAACACCCCACTTTCGGTGGGTACGTTCACAGCGTTCGTCCTTGAGGCGGCCGCCACATGTGTCCCGATGACGTCTGGGACCCCCCGTCGTACCCCAGTCCCGTGGTGAACCCCGCAGTGCCAAGACGCTATTCGTGCCAGGGAACGAGCTTATCGAGTCTTTGATCGCCAGAGTTCAACGATCAACTTAATCGCATTTAGGAAAGCTAGAGCCTTTGCCCGTCGGACAGTGCGAGAGGCTAAGCGATCTTCCTGGCAAAGTGATGTCGGAGGCCTCGCCTCATCCACTCCGTCAACGGGGGTGTGGACACGCAGAAAGGAAATCTCTGGCAAATTCCCTCCAGCTCAACTACCCGTCTTATGAACAGCCGGCGACATAATTTTTTAACCATCTGAAGGAGGAAGTGAAATCGGCCGCACACTATCACGACGCAGCAACCTAGGAATCATTAGCCCACATTTTCTTCGATACCGCGCTCATTGTGAGAAGTCCAGACTGGACTTTGCTACATCAGAAAGGCTTGAAAACAGCGATCCATTCACTAAGGCCGAACTGATGTTGGCAATTTCTTCGTTGCGGGACGTGTCCGAGGGTCCCGACAAGATCCACAACGCAATGATGCGTCACTTACCACGATGTCCACGGTATGTTTTACTGTTCATGCTAACCTCACGGTGGGAAAGGGACACCTTTCCGGACGCATGTAGCGTGGCTAGTATTATACCTGTTTTAAAGCCAGGAAAGGGTGGACAAGATCCACTGCACTATCACCCCATTTCCTTAACATCGTCTCTCTGTAAAGTGATCGAGAACATGGTGAATGTCGCTCACCCTGCTGAGGGGCGGCCTCACATGGCACCAGGGCTCGCTCACCCTGCTGGGGGGCGGCCTCACGTAGCACCAGGGCTCGCTCACCCTGCTGAGGGGCGGCCTCACGTGGCACCAGCTCACCCTGCTGAGGGGCTGCCTCACGTGGCACCAGGGTTCGTTCACCCTGCTGAGGGACGGCCTCACGTGGCACCAGGGTTCGCTCACCCTGCTGAGGGGCGGCCTCACGTGGCACCAGGGTTCGCTCACCCTGCTGAGGGGCGGCCTCACGTGGCACCAGGGTTCGCTCATGCTGCTGAGGGCGGCCTCACGTGGCACCAGGGCCCGCTTACCAACTGTCTGCGCCTCAGTCCACTGCTCTCTGAGTCCACACACTCCACAACTGCTTGCGCCTCAGTCCACTGCTCTCAAAGTCCACACACCCCACAGCTTTCTGCGCCTCAGTCCACTGCTCTCTGAGTCCACACACTCCACAACTGTCTGCGCCTCAATCCACTGCTCTCAAAGTCCACACACTCCACAACTTTCTGCGCCTCAGTCCACTTCTCTCAAAGTCCACACACTCCACAACTTTCTGCGCCTCAGTCCACTGCTCTCAAAGTCCACACACCCCACAGCTTTCTGCGCCTCAGTCCACTGCTCTCTGAGTCCACACACTCCACAACTGTCTGCGCCTCAGTCCACTAAGGCCGAACTGATGTCGACAATTTCTTCGTTGCGGGACGTGTCCGAGGGTCCCGACAAGATCCACAACGCAATGATGCGTCACTTACCACGATGTCCACGGTACGTTTTACTGTCCATGCTAACCTCACGGTGGGAAAGGGACACCTTTCCGGACGCATGTAGAGTGGCTAGTATTATACCTGTTTTAAAGCCAGGAATGGGTGGACAAGATCCACTGCACTATCACCCCATTTCCTTAACATCGTCTCTCTGTAAAGTGATCGAGAACATGGTGAATGTCCGGTTGGGATGGTATTTGGAAGACAAAAACATCTTATGAAATTGTCAGTGTGCTTCTAAGAAACACCGTTGCTTAATAGACCACCTCATCACACTTGGTACTGACATTCGTGCTGCTTTGGCCAGGAAACAACGTACTGGAGCAGTGTTTTTCAACATTGAGGGTGCCTTCGACATTGCGTGGTGTCACGGCATACTCACAAAAATTCACGAATGTGGCCTTCGTGGTTCTGTAGCGATCTTCCTTCATACCTATTTAGCAGACCGCCGATTCCGCGTACGCATCAGTAACCAGCTCTCCGACTGGTTCCAGCAAGTGAACGGGGTGCTGCAGGGCGGAGTACTTAGTGTACCCTTGTTTGCTCTTATTGTTAATGACATCTGTTCACTGCCAAGACATACATGTAGCTCGCTTTTCACAGACTACTTTGCGATCTGACCGTCGAGCACTTCAGCACCGGCGTTGCAGAGACGGATGCAGCTTGCTGTTTCCCGCTTGGAGCGCTGGGGAGACGTGAGCGGTTTCCGCTTCTCTACGTGAAAAAAAACGGTTGCCGTGCATTTCTGCCGACGCCAGAGGTGTCCAGATTTGGAATTAACACTATACGTCAAAGATCCCTACAAAACCAGTGGCCAGGTTTCTTGGTCTTCTTCTTGACTGTCGCTTGACTTCCCGGGAACATTCTAAGATGCTTCGTGACAACCGTTTTAGAACTTTGAACATTCTTAATCCTCGCACGGCTGGTGGTCTGAGCCACCTTCGCCAGGCTGGGAGGGGGAGGGGTAGATACATACCTCCCCAGGTATCTCACGAACCAAGAAAGATAGAACGAATCTGAAAATTTCATCGGATGGCTCGAACAAATTTCAGTCGAAAGTACATTGGTAGTTTTTACGCTATGATTTGAACTTAACCCTCGCACAGCTGAGGTGGTAGATACCTACTCCACCAATTTTCCCGCGACAGCGGGAAAACGGGCGCGGCAGGACGCTGAAATTTGGCATTCTTTACCATTGGCTATTTTTGCATCTTCTAAGAAAAATTCCAAACAAAAACTCAAAATTAAAATTTTCAAAATTTTCGATTTTCAGTTTTGGATTTAAAATTTTAAAATTTTAATTTTTAATTTTCTCTTCAAATAGGTATACAAACCAAAAATATGACCTAAGTCAACTTAGCATTATACTAAAATCCATAGTTTGTCTGCAATATTGATGTTAGTTTAGGTAAAACCACAAGGTGCAAAAAATGACGTTATCAAAAAGTCAAAATTCGAAAATTCTGAACACCTACGTTTTGGCGCTCAGTCAAGATAAGTAAACCGTGTGTGTGTGATTGTGGTTTTAGTGCGCATCGGCCATGGTTAAGATAAGTAAACCCTGAAAGTGCCAATGCAATATCTTTATTATTGAAGCCGTGGCGACTGCTTAGATATTTTTGGACGTGACCTCACTTGACCCGCGATAACTCGGTGACCTTTGATGACCCGACCATATTTTTTAAAGAACATGTAAAAATAGCTAATGGTAAGGTATACGAAATCTCAGCGCGCTGCCGCTCGCCATTTCCCCACTATCGTGGGAAAACCTTAGGGGATAGGTATCTACCCGCCCCTCAGCCGAGCGAGGGTTAAGATTCTCTCATGTACGTCATACGGTGCTGATAGACGAACATTACTGCTCATTACTGTCTTTGGTCCGCTCTAAACTCGATTTTGCGTGTTCGTCCATGACAGTGCATGTACGTCGGCAAAGCGAATTTTGGACACAGTCCATCCCACCTCCCTGCGCATTGCTATGGGTTCCTTTCGCACGTCACCAGCAGCGAGTCTTCTGGTGGAAGCCAACGAACCGTGCCTGGCACTGCGTCGCGAAATGCTTGGTATGCGCTATGCGTGCAAGTTGCGCCAATCCCCTGACCACCCCACCTATCGGTCGGTGTTTTCCAGACGTACTTTGGCCCTGTTTAGAGGAAGGCGACAAGGAATCTCCGCACCCTTATGCGTGAGGATCGAAGCCCTATTCGCCGACAGCGGTATAAAGCTGCGTGGGGTGATGCGCGTGAAGTCTTACAAAAACTCCTCCTTGGAGACTGACCACTCCAAACATCGATTTGTCGCTCACTTCTCTGAGGAAATGTGATGGCATTCCTCAAGAACACAGGTTAAGAGCACATCAACATATAGGAACTACACGCCGACCTATGCTGATGGATCCAAAACTGAAATTGGTGTTGGTAGTGTCTTTGTAATGGATTCTGCAACCCGAACGTTTTCTCTTCCCGCGAATGCATCAGTGTACACATCCGAACTGGTCGCTGCCAACATAGCGTGACTTTTCTTGAGGTCGGACATGATGGAAGACATGTTGTGTACAGTGACTCGCTTAGTAGTCCATTGGCGCTAAGGGAGTTTTACCCATCGAAACCTTTTGTACAAACCGTCTCATCTAAGCTCACGATGCTGAACATAGTAGGTAAAAAGGTGGTATTTTGTTGGATACCAAGCCACGTGGGAATCAGGGGAAATGAAGCTGCTGATGCTGGAAACGTGCTGCTCAAGGTCCACGCACACGTAGTCTTCCCCTCCCAGCGAGGGACTTCTTCCCAGACATCAGACGCGCCATTTTGAAGAAATGGCAGGATAGCTGGGATTCAATGGCGGACAACAAGTTAAGGAGGATCAAGCACCGTATTGGTGATTGGTCATCGTCATCACATAGAACTAGACACCACGAGGTGGCATTGTGCCGGCTGCGAATAGGTCCCTCATACAGCACCCACAGATACCTCTTGAGTGGCCACCAAAGGCCCCTGTGCCCAAGGTGTCATGATCCACTATCAGTTCAGCATGTCTTGGTTGCGTGTCCCAGGCTTGCATAGGAGCGAAGACGACATTTTGGACGCACTTCAGTCTCGTTACGGGTCTTCCTGGGGACGAGTCACCGTTTATTCAAACGGGACAACTCTTTCGCTTTCTCTCAGACGTAACGCTTTATGTAGTGTATGCTCCTCATTAACACCCTGCCTAATATGTAGTAAGACCATTATGTTCTAATTTACATTTCGACCGGAACTCGTATGGAAGTGTAGTGTATGTGAAGTTGTCTCGACTAGCATTCGCTCAGTTAATACTGTGTACCAAACTATGTTATGGTCGCTGCGTGCCGACTGCAGTCGATGCGCCCCTAAGCCCCAATAAACAAACAACAAACTCCACAGACCGGCCCGTTGCGATCTACGTTGGCTACGTGAAGGTGAAGGCTCGCGTTTTCGTGCCAGACCCTATGCGGTGCTTTCGATGCCAGGGATGCGGGTACACCACCGGGTGTTGGCACACCACCGGGTGTTGGCGTGGTCAACGGACTTGTGGTGGATGTGGCGCATCAGAACACACCGGCCAAAAGTGCGGCTCGGAAGACCTGTGGCGTATAAATTGCGGCCAAGGACAGCTCCTCCACCCCCACAATCTTCGACAGAACCCGTCCAGTTCATGTTAAGGACAGAGAAGTTATTGCACTAAAACGCACTAACCAGGAATCGTATAGACCGGCAAGGAAGATCCACCTGGATGCCCATCCCACAGTGTACTGTTCAGGTAAAGTAAAAGGTACTCAACCTGCCACCACTAACTGGGAACCTCCCAGTGCGTCCCAGGGTTTTCCTCAAATTAGTGACTTATTGCGATGATTTTGACTCGTCTGCACCTCCCTGCCGGCACGAGGTCTGCTCCCTGATACTGAAGCGCCACGCCACTTACCTCGTTTCCAATTGTCCACGAATTGCCGAACTGTGATGTTTTAGGTGAAAATTCTGAGATCATTCAGCAGGTTAAATATATCGAAATATACATATGTATCGTCTCCACAGTCCGTCGTGATCTATCCCTTCCAAAAATACTCATACCGCCTACGGAAAGGTGAGTAAACAGAGAGTTATGGGCGCCACATGACCACTAGCAGTTTATGCGCCCTAAGCCAAAGTAATCAATGAATCAGCCTTGTGTATCTGATGCCTTGTCAAGGCATACAATATTCCAAAGTACACTTCAATGCTTTTGGTTTCAGGAGGCACCGTGCTTACGTCTAATTCTGGGAATATCTGCAGTCGTCGAAGTCCACCAACGACGTCAAGAAATACATCGCAATGCAACATCAACATGGTCAACTACAGCAACAACAGCCAGCGCTTCCTGGGCGACAGCGACCGTTTACAACGACAACCGATGAATCGACCCGCAGCGAGTTCTTATCGCTGTGACGTGTGTGGCAAGTCGTTTGAGTATCACAAATGGCTGCTTCCGCACCACAAGGTCCACACGGGTACGACGGTGTACAGCGACGGTAGCGGCGGCGGCCGATCTCCAGACCAGGCAATCTTTGCCAGGACGTTGAACTCGAAATCGTGCATGATGACCGGAAGCTGGAAAAACATGTTTAAGTGTGAGACATGTGACGTCACTATTGCTCCCGAGTGCGATTTGGTTCAGTATATGGAAATCCACGCCGGAGAGAGACATCACGAATGTGCGTTATGTGGCCGGGCATTTGCTACCAAGTGCAGTTTGGTTGTACATATGAGAACACACACCGGAGAAAAACCATTCAACTGTGAGATATGCGGCCGGGCGTTTGCTGGGAAGCAAGCTTTGGTTAGGCATGTCAAAAGACACTCAGGAGAGAAACCTCAAAAGTGTAAGACATGCGGCAGAACGTTTATGAATAGGATGGGTTTGGCTCAGCATATGAGATTGCACACCGGAGGAAAATCATTTACCTGTGAGCTATGTGGCCGGGTGTTTGCCTTCAAGCGCACTTTGGTGGAACACATGAGAACACACACCGGAGAAAAACCATCAAAATGTGAGATATGCGGCCGGGCGTTTGCTACCAAGCGCAGTTTGGTGGGACATATGAGAGCACACACCGGAGAAAAACCATTCAGCTGTGAGATATGCGGCCGGGCGTTTGCTACCAAGCGCAGTTTGGTGGGACATATGAGAACACACACCGGAGAAAAACCATTCAGCTGTGAAATATGCGGCCGGGCGTTTGCTTCCAAGTGGAGTTTGGTGGGACATATGAGAACACATACCGGAGAAAAACCATTCAGCTGTGAGATGTGCGGCCGGGCGTTTCCTGGGAAGTCCACTTTGGTTAGGCATTTTAGAACACACTCCGGAGAGAAATCTCACAAGTGTGAGACATGCGGCAGAACGTTTCTGAATAGGACAGGTTTTGTTCGGCATATGAGATTACACACCGGAGAAAAACCATTCAGCTGTGGGATATGCGGCCGGGCGTTTCCTGAGAAGTCCACCTTGGTTAGGCATTTCAGAACACACTCTGGAGAGAAATCTTACAAGTGTGAGACATGCGGCCGGGCGTTCGCTGCCAAATGCACCTTGATTACGCATATCAGAACACACACCGGGGAGAGACCTTACAGGTGTGACACATGCGGCCGGGTGTTCGCTACTAGAAGCCATTTGAGTAAGCATATCAGATCACACACCGGGGAGAGACCTTACAGGTGTGAGACATGCGGCCGGGTGTTCGCTGCCAAGAACAGCTGGATTCGACACCTGAAAACACACACAAGAGTTGACCGTGTGGAGAATGTGTCCGAACGTCTCCCGCCAGCAAGAGTTTGGTTGGACACATGAAAGCGCAGACAGGAGAGTGAACTTAGAGATGTGAGACATGCAGCAGGGCGTTCGCTGCCAAGAACAGCTTGGTTGAACGTATGGGAATGCGCCGGGGAGCGTCCCCACAAGTGTGATACATGCGGGACTTTCGCTTGCCAGAACACGGGTGTGACGCATTTTAACCGACACGGGAGTGCGGTTCGGAAGTGAGGCGCGTACCGTACATTTACTGACGAGGGGGTGGGAATAGGCACGTGTCATCTGACATATAAGGGTGCGACACAGTTTTGACAGAAGAACCCACACAACACCTGCTGTCGACTCTACACATGTGGACATTGCAGGAGGGTGTTGCAGACGGGTGCAACGTGGTTGGCGATAGCATTGGGAAGTCTGTGCTGCTGAGTGGTTGGAGCCCGCTGTATTCGTGGTATGTGTTGGTGAAATACAGGCAGTCTGGTCACTATCGCTGCTGAGACGTCATCTGGTATGGTGCACCCACACATAGGTGGCAGACATGGACACCCTAGGCGTAACATTCCCTAGTATGGTATGCACCAACGACAATCCGTTTTGACGAAAATCAATATTGCGCGGGTAAATAGACGTTATCTACTATCTTTCGGTGAGGTTTCGACTAGAAGTGACAACGCACGTACACGATTCCAGAACTTTGGGTTCTTTGACGGGACATTCAACCGCTCCGTCATATAGCGTCGCCAAACTATCACACCGGTTGGTCGCGGGCCGACTCGGTAAACGCCGTCAGCTGTGGGATTCGAACCCATGACCTTGCGATCAAGAATCCGACGCTGTACCAACTGAGCTACCGCGGCCCCCGCGGAGCTTGACCCTCCCCGTCTTTCTGGTCAGATCCTCATACCCCGCCTCGGAGAATGGTTGGTACAACTCCACACTGATCTCCAAACTAAACGTCGCACGAATGCAAAAGTGGCATCGGAAAGCGCTCAACGAGTAGGGTCAGAAACCCCCGAAGATAAGTTTATCACTCCCTTCCCCCCAAAAAAAAAATTGCGTCACTATGTGTGTATGTTTTCACAAATTACTATGGTTTTGGCTCTCGGGAGTTCACTTTGGGGTTTATTTAAAAAAGAACGCAATATTCGACTAAAAAAGAGAGACGACTTCGACCATGGCCGTACATTTTTTATCGACCCAAAAATGAAGATTTGTTTTTATTTCCCAGATTTTCAGTTCATTTTCTGGAATTTTTGTATAATGGGTATAGCGGACCACTAAACATTTGAAGTAAACATGCTCCTATACAAAATGGTCATTTTAGCCAAACTTAGGTTTTAGCCATAATGGTCAGATATGCAAACCTAATGATCAGTCATGCGAAAGTCGAAATCAAATATATCAAAAACGAAAGAGAAGAATTCATCTTGCACTCTTCGTTACATCCATTACGATAAGCTTACGGTGGAAGTTTCATGTAAGTATTGTATTCGTTAAAGCGTGAAGACTGGTTGAACCTGTTTGGGCAGTGACCTCACTTGACCTTAGACCTGACCTCACAATTTTCACATAGCATGCCTCATTGATGTCGGAAAAGTTGTACTGAGCGTCGACGCGCTGCCTTACACCATTTTTCCTTCGGAAAGCCTCTGGTGGTGGTGGCGTAAGAATATTTGCAAAACAAATCGGTCATGAAGAAGTCAAAATCGACTACATCAAAAGTGGAAAACAAAAACTGCTCTTCCACCCTTCGTTGCATCCATAAAGATAAAAAACGCTGGAGTTTTCATTAAATCATCTGCGTTCGTTAAAGCGTCACGACTTGTTGAATCTGTTTTGGAAGTCACCTCACTTGATCTTCAATAACTCGTTGACCGCAGAAGGCCCAACCTCACAATTTTCACAAAGCATGCCTCATTGATGGAGGAAAAGTTGTACCAAGTGTCGACGCGCTACCCTACGGCGTTTTTTTCTTCACTATCCCCGGAAAACCGGTGGTGAGGGTGTCCTAAAAATACATCACGCGATGGCTAAGCGATCACTTAAGTAATTAAATTAAATGCATTATTTATGCGTACTGCTCCATGTCAACCGAAGCGCTCCATATCCCAGTCGAACGACCGGTCGTTCCATGCGCCCTAAAGCCCTAATAATTAACGACCAGTCGTTGCTGATGCCGAACGAGTGGACCGGGCAGTCGTCGGCGGAGTGCACGCTGAACCCGCGGTCCATGCAGATGTACTTGGCGCCGTCCATTGCCGCCTCCTTCGTTCCTTCCGTTCCGTGTATGACCCTCTGTCGACAAGCGTTCGGTCAGGACCAGAGTGCGAGGTGGAATCGAGCGTGTTCGGTCGATGCTTTAAATGTAGCGCATGCTGGCGAGCTGTAATAAAACGAGGACTCGCCGGTCGTTAATGTTACCCTTACTCGCACGAAGCGCGGGGATCGTATTCATGTCCGTGTGCTGTTCACGGCCATCAATGTTTTCCACGCTTCCTTGCAAGAGCAGCCTTCGCTGCCGATACCCCGCGAACGACTATGGCGCCAGCCGGCGGCCGGGGCGAGCATGTGCCAGACGTCTCCGCCTCAGCCCACCGCCCAGAGTGGGTGTGGCGTACGGAGAAGACGCCGTTTACACTCTGTACTGCCAGCCAACGCCAGTCAACACACACCCACAACGTACAGAGTCACCGCACACAATGCGCACGTCGCTAGACAGCTAGACAGAGCGCGGCGACGGCGTCGCGTTTGCTGTGTCGCGTCGCGTGGACCCGTGCAGCACGGCGGGCGGCAAGCCTCCGACCGCCGCGTAACCTCCGACCGTCTCACAACCTCCGACCGCCGCGTAACCTCCGACCGTCTCACAACCTCCGACCGCCGCGTAACCTCCGACCGCCGTGTAACCTCCGACCGCCGCACAACCTCCGACCACCGCACAACCTCCGACCGCCGCGTGACCTCCGACCGCCGCACAACCTCCGACCGCCGTGTAACCTCCGACCGCGGCACAACCTGCGACCGCCGCGTAACATCCGACCGCCGCGTAACCTCCGACCGCCGCACAACCTCCGACAGCGGCACAACCTCCGACCGCGGCACAACGTCCGACCGTCGCTCCACCTCCGACCGCCGCACAATCTCCGACCGCCTCGCCACCTCCGACTCCGTCAGCTGTGACGCTGCCTGACGCAGCCTGACGCTGCCGCCGAGCAGGCAGCGTCGCCGACCACTGCGGCACGCGCCGTCCTGCAGAAGCCGGCTGTTGTCGCGTGTCTCTGTCTCGTCGCTGGTGCGGCTAAGAGGGTCGTGCAGACGTTGGGACGTCGACTGCAGGCACACCGACGCGTACCTGCACCTTCTCAGCTGCGCCATGTGCGCGCGCTGTTCACCGCCGTGTCGATCCTTCAATTGGTGGGTCACACCTACCGAATGAGGTGTGGCCTCTGTCTGTGGTGAAAACATGCAAGGTGCTAAAAAGACTGCCTGATGTGGGAGACTATCGGGAAACTGCGCTGGTTTCAGAGCATACCGCACGCCTATACCTGTCGCTACTCTTCGCCCCCGACCAATCGGCGTGAAAGATTGGCGACGCTAAATGACTCAACAGTCGATGTGTCGTAAAACCAATCACCAACCAAACAACCGCACGCCTACCATCTGACGGTGTGCGGCGAGGGAGGGCTCATTTGTTTCAACCACGAGGATCGCCGTTGATGATGTGCGGAATGCTTCCGTAGCAATGCGCAGGACCGCGAGTGATGCATGATATTCAGAGTGCGCTTGGTTTAGTCCCTTGCGCAGTGCCGCAGAAACCCGTGCGTTTAGGTTTTGTTCACTTAAGTTTTCTATTTAAGTTTTGCAAGCCTAAGCACTCTTAGCACAGGAAATTGCAACGTTCTCGGCACATGAGTCGCCTATCAAAGCACTTCCATAGGAAGCGGACCACAGATTCGCTCCGGATCGTTTGTCTCAAGAGGCTGGGCTACATTTAATGCTGTCGACAAAAAAGGGCGAAGGCTGTCTCAGCAGTTGAAAGTCAAAAACTAACGGCCGCGCCTGGCCCGTGCTCAGACACACACTGAGATGTATCTCGTCATGCGGTATTTGCACTGGATCTGATGAGTTCGGCGCTGGGTTCTCACCGGATTTTCTCCGCCGAATGTCAGCACTTTTCTGCAGGCTCTTTTCTTGGGCGTCATGAAGTACGCGAAGAAGTCATCCAGCATCTTGCCGTCGTCATCTGCTATTGGCGGTAGCCAGTTCACCTCCGTGTCGGGTCGAAAGATGTGACCGTGTTTCCCTGAGGGCATATCGGTGTCAGTCGGAACAACAGTCAGTTCGCCAACAACAGTCAGTTTTACATTTGTAGACGAGTGGAGCAGGTTTTATGCATCGTGGGACCTCTATCAGAGGGATGGCCTGCACTTTTCTGAGAAGGGGGTCCATGTGTTAGGCAAAGTATACGAGCATGTCCTTCAGGGAAACTAGTAAATGGGGTGGGGAGGGATGAAAATGCATTGCCAACTCAGGAATATTCCAATAGTGTCAGCCAAGGCAATAGAACCTCAAAGTCTGCAAATAGGGACAGCAGCAACTCAAGGGGACAGAGTTATAGTTCATCTAGTGATAAAAGAACTCCTCAATATGAAAAAGCCAAAGGTGGTTATGGAGCATTTGTTAAGTGTATGATGTTTAATGCTCAGAGTATCCGTTCCAAATTTGATGAGTTCAAGTGTTATGTTGCTGAGGAGGAACCGGATTTTGTTTGCATTACGGAGGCATGGGTCAGTGAAGGGTATTTTGGAGATAACTTACAGGACTATGAGATCCAGGGATACAATATGTTTTCGTGCAATAGGGGTCCAGCAATGAAAGGGGGTGGTGTAATGCTCTATATGAACAGCTTATTCAGTTCTCAAAAAGTAGCAGGTGGGGATGAAAATGTGTCTGTGGAGTCCATTTGGCTTGATGTCACTGTGGGAAAAGGCAACAGCAATACTCTTAGGATAGGAGCTTTCTACCCATCAGGAACCCTGCCACATTCTCAGCAACTGGAGCTTGACAAGGTGATTTGTGAGGAAGTCAGTAGAAACTTTAAGAGGAAGTGCCTTATTCTCGGTGACTTTAATATAAAAGGTTATGAATATGCTGGTGCTGGCACCCCATCATGCAAAATGTTTAGGCAACGCCTTGAAGAGGACCTGTTCTTACACCAGTTTGTATCGGAACCTACCAGGCATGGTTCATTCTTGGACCTTGCATTCTCGGATTTAAGTGACTTGGTTCAAGACTTGACTGTAGGCGAAACTGTGGGAAAAAGTGACCATAACATAGTTAGATTCAAGGCACATGTAGGGGAAATTATCAAGGATAATTTGGTAAAGGTTCCAAATTTCAACAGAGCAGACTTGAACGGCATGAGAGCGGCTTTAAGTGCCATCAGATGGGAAGAAGAATTCTCCAATTTAAATGCCTGTGAAATGTGGGAAAAGTTCAAATCTTACTTGAAGGAAACTCAGATTAGACATGTCCCCCAAAAGCAAAGACACAAAAGAAGGGTAGGAAAGCCAGCATGGCTTACACCAGACGTGATAAAAGCAATTAGGGCTAAGAAAACTGCATTTAGAGTTTTTAAAGAAGCCTCAAATGTCATTAATCTAAAGGCGTATCAAAAAGCTAGAGACACTGTGAAGTAAAAAACCAGAGCAGCAAAGCGAGCAAAAGAACTGGATTTAGCTAGAAACTGTAATGGGGACAGTAAAAGGTTCTTTAGTTTCTACAAGCTGAGTAAAGTTTCTAGCACAATTGGTCCACTGGAAGTAAACGGGACTACATTGGGTGAGGATAGTGAGATGGTTGAGGAGCTGAGCAAGCAGTTCAAATCAGTGTTTACATTGGAAGATATGACCAATCTGCCGACCATACACCATAGTTCAGTGACATGGGATCTGACAAATCATGTTGATTTCATTGATTGTGATGTTGTTTACAATCATATCAGGAAAATAAAGCAAAATAAGGCAGCGAGGACCTGATGAAATGTATGCTAGTGTGTTGCGGGAAACTGAAAAGGAACTGGCATTTCCACTTAGTATAATATTTTGTAGATCAGTTTCACATAATGAAATTCCAACCGATTGGAAAAGGGCAAATGTAGTTCCTATTTTCAAGAAAGGAGAAAGAGGGAAAGTTGAAAACTATAGGCCAATAAGTCTCACATCCCTAGTATGCAAGGTACTCGAATCAATTATCAAGGATAGAATAGTTAGTTATCTGGAAGGTAGCAAATGGATTCAAAATACTCAACATGGGTTTAGAAAAGGACGATCGTGTCTCACAAACCTCTTGGACTTTTTGAACTTCGCCACAGAACAATTTGATCAGGGAAATCAGGTTGATGTAGCATATCTTGACTTTAGTAAGGCCTTTGACAAGGTACCCCATAAACGGTTAATGATACAGCTTCAGTCCCATGGTATTGCAGGTAGCATCTTACAATGGATAGAGTTGTGGCTTTCAGATAGACAGCAAAGAGTGATGCTAAATGATACAAAGTCATCATGGCAAAATGTTCTTAGTGGAGTCCCCCAGGGGTCAGTACTAGGGTCATTACTGTTCATTATATTTGTAAATAACATTGAAAGTGGCCTAAGCAGTAAAGTTTTGAAATTTGCGGATGATTTGAAGGTCTTTAGAGCAATAACAGGTCAGGATGAGCATATCTCGCTGCAAAAAGACTTAGACGAACTTGTGAAGTGGTCCGAAGAATGGCAAATGAAATTTAACTTTGATAAGTGCAAAATCATGCATGTAAGTAAGCAGCATATGAAGGCTCCATACTTGATGGGTGGCCAAGTGCTATCAGTGACTCAACAGGAGAAGGATTTAGGTGTTATTCTAAACACAAAACTGGGGGCATCAGAACAGACCAAGGAAGCCAGGAAGAAGGCACTGAGAATGCTCGGGGCAATAAATAGGAATGTATCATACAGAAGTGAGGAAGTAATCAGGAAGCTTTACTGTGCATACGTCAGGCCACATTTGGAATACTGCATCCAAGCTTGGTCTCCTAGCTACGAAAAAGATTGTTGGCTTTTGGAGAGAGTACAAAAGAGGGCTACAAAAATGGTTAATGGCATAAGCAACCTGGCATATGAGGAAAGATTGAAGAAATTGAATATGTTTTCACTCAGATATAGAAGGCTGAGAGGAGATCTCATCGAGGTCTTTAAATTTGTCAATGGTCTGGAGAGGGGATACCTTGGGGAAATGTTTGAATTTAACAGAAATGATGCAATTAGAGGTCATAAATTCAAAATTAAAGTTAACCACAGCAGAACAAGGTTAAGGCAAACTTTCTTCACCAACAGGGTAGTGGAACACTGGAACCAGCTGCCAGAAAACATAGTCAGTAGCAGCACATTGAACATCTTTAAAAACAGCATAGACAATCCTTATGAGAATATCGGGCTTGCTTTTCAGTATTACAGGGAGGACTGATTAACAGTTTTGGTGTGCAACTGGTTCAGTGTACAGAGTGCAACCAAGAAGGGCCCTTGTGGCTCATAGTTGCACTAATCTTTTATGTCTTTATGTCTTTATGTCTTTATGCCTGTGGCCGCCATACGAGCTGCTGGGCACCACCACTCATCTGCCGACACCTGTGGCCGCCATACGAGCCGCTGGGCACCACCACTCACCTACAGACACCTGTGGCCGCCATACGAGCCGCTGGGCACCACCACTCACCTGTCGACACCTGTGGCCGCCATACGAGCCGCTGGGTACCACCACCAAACCGCCGACAGGCAGAGCGCAGTCGCCAGGTAGAGCAGCGCCTGCCGTCTGCACAGGAGCCACCGTCTGCCCTTCATCACCACTGGTGACTGGTGACGTAACTGGTCAGATGGATGACTGAGCTGCACCACGGGGATGAACCGACTCAAGAATGTCGCGACATCACTGGTGCAATACCGGCACCGGGCTTTTACTGGCACAGCTCCATCACTGCAATGTTCACTGACGAAGTGCTGTCACCGGGATTTTCCCTGGCACAGCCCCGTCACTGGGATGTTCACTGATGCAGTGCTGCCACTGGGATATTCACTGGGATTGCTCCGTCACTGCAATGTTCACTGGTACAGATCCGTCACTGCAATGTTCAATGGCAGTGTGTTGTCACTGGGATATTCACTGGTACAGCTTCGTGACTGCAATGTCACTGATACGCTGTTGTCACTGGGATATTCACAGGTATAGCTCCGTTACTGCTACTTTGACTGGCGCTATACCGTGCACTGGGATCTTGACAAGTACAGTGTAGTCGGTGTGGGTCTTCATTGGCGAAGCGCAGTGACCGGGGACCGGGGACCAGGTGATTTCACCGGTGCCGTGTCACGTACCAGTACCAGTACCAGCGTCTGGTGACCAGTACCAGCGGCGGGTGACCAGTACCAGTGGCAGGTGACCAGTACTAGTGGCGGGTGACCAGTACTAGTGGCCGGTGACCAGTACCAGTGGCGGGTGACCAGTACCAGCGGCGAGTGACCAGTACCAGTGGCGGGTGACCAGTACCAGTGGCGGGTGACCAGTACCAGTGGCGGGTGACCGGTACCAGCGGCGGGTGACCAGTACCAGTGGCGGGTGACCAGTACCAATGGCGGGTGACCAGTACAAGCGGCGGGTGACTGGTACCAGTGGCAGGTGACCAGTACCAGCGGCGGGTGACCAGTACCAGTGGCGGGTGACCAGTACTAGTGGCGGGTGAGCAGTACCAGCGGCGGGTGACCAGTACCAGCGGCGGGTGACCAGTACCAGCGGCGGGTGACCAGTCAGTCATGTATTTGGGTACTTTCACGTGGTGGCTGTTCTGCACCCAGACATTGTTGCGTGAGCACATCCGGTAGAGAACATTGCATCATAAGCATTTCAAAAACATACAGCGCACAAAGCGCAGAACATATAGCGCAGAACATACTCTATAGTAAGACTAGCGACTCTGCGCCAAAGCACTTTTGAATGCAGAGCGACTCGGTGCTTGCCTGGTGGCTGGTGGTAGCCTATTCCAAGCGACCGCGGCGCGGTATGAAAAACCTCGCTGGGTCTGCGTGAGTCCACAATCTTGTGAGATGAAGCTCACCAACTGACCCAGCTCTGGTCTCCCTCTGCGATACGTGTGACCGCCAGGTAAACATTCTTCGTACAGCTTCCGGGCATTGCCCAATGCACATGGCTCTGTATACCTGGATGCAATCGTGCTCCCGAACCATCTCTGCAAGCGTTAGCCATCCTAATGACACGAGTGCAGTGCACACGTGCTCGTTGCGGCGCACACCGGTGACTAGTCGCCCCGCAAAGTTGATGCATTTTTGCAAGCGGTGCAGACGGCACTGAGCGGCTCCACCCCAGAGAGATAGACAATACAGGATGTGAGGAAAAACGTGGAGCTGGACTGAGAGCTTGAGGGCATCCGCGGTGAAATGATGGCGAAATTTGTATAGGGATGCTATGATGGCATTGCATTTGCGCACAGCCATGGATATGTGAGAACCTCAACTAAGTTGCTGGTCGAGGAGAACACCTAACACTTTAACGGTGGGACGTGGAGTTATCGTGTAATCTGAGAGAGTGATCTGGAAGTTCGCTGCCTTTTTTAATGACACCTTCGTGCCAAAGAGGGGGAATTGAGTTTTGTCCTGGTTCATCCTCAGACTGCTGGACTGAAACCAATTTTGTAGACTAGATATGGACTCCTCGACGCGTGCCTTGAGGCTGGATAAGTCGGTGACGTTGGGTAGAGAATGATCTAGGAGCTGGGTATCGTCGGCATAGGATATTAGGCGGCCATGGGGGAGGAAAGAGGACAGGTCGTTGATGAAGATGAGAAAGAGAATTGGCCCGATGATGGAGCCTTGTGCCACGCCATGAGTCAGGGGAAGGATGGAGGAGCCTCCGTTCACCGTCTGCTTCCAGTCGCTGAGGTAGCTGCGGAACCATTCAATCGACTGCACGCCATACCATCCGAGCTTGGTCAGGAGGACACCATGATCGACGCTGTCGAAGGCTTTGCTGAGGTCTATCGTTGTGTGGCACGGTGAGGTCTACCAGTACCAGTGGCGGGTGACCAGTACCAGTGGCGGGTGACCAGTACCAGTGGCGGGTGACCAGTACCAGTGGCGGGTGACCAGTACCAGGGGCGCGGCATCAGCGGGTGACCAGTACCAGCGGCGGGTTACCAGTACCAGTGGCGGGTGACCAGTACCAGCGGCGCGGTATCAGCGGGTGGCCGCTGCCAGCGCACTGGTGCTACAGTCGCCGCGTCTGCAGCGCCGGCTCGTTGCACGAGCGCCGGCGGCGGCGTCGGCGGTGCTCGGCACACAGACCATTGACCTGCAGCTCAAGCTGGCTGCCCGCTGGGCGGCGTCGCTCGTGCTGCCGAGACTGAGAGCCAGTCACTGCACCACCGTGGCCTGGCTCATCACGGCTGGGCTGTACTCACCTACCGATACCTGGCTGCAGAACCAGCCGTCAGCATACGAACAGTAGGCTGCAGAGCCAGCTGTCAACATACGTGCAGTAGGCTGCAGAGCCAGCTGTTAATACACGTGCAGTAGGCTGCAGAGCCAGCTGTCAATACATGTGCAGTAGGCTGCAGAGTCAGCTGTCAATACACGTGCAGTAGGCTGCAGAGCCAGCTGTCAACATACATGCAGTAGGCTGCAGAGCCAGCTGTCAACATGCGATCAGTAGGCTGAAAAGCATGCTGTCAACACACGTGCAGTAGACAGCAGAGCCAGCTGTCAACATACGAGCAGTAGGCTGCAGAGCCAGCTGTCAACATGCGATCAGTAGGCTGCAGAGCATGCTGTCAACACACGTGCAGTAGACTGCAGAGCAAGCTGTCAACATAAAGACATAAAAAAGACATAAAAGATTAGTGCAACTCTGAGCCACAAGGGCCCTTCTTGGTTGCACTCTGTGCACTGAACTAGTTGCCCACCAAATCTGCCAATCAGCCCTCCCTGTAATACTGAAAAGCAAGCCCTCTATTCTTATAATGATTGTCTATGCTGTTTTTAAAGATGTTCAATGTGCTGCTACTGACGATGTTTTCTGGCAGCTGGTTCCAGTGTTCCACTACCCTGTTGGTGAAGAAAGTTTGCCTTAACCTTGTTCTGCTGTGGTTAATTTTAATTTTGAATTTATGACCTCTAATTGCATCATTTCTGTTAAATTCAAACATTTCCCCAAGGTATCCCCTCTCCAGACCGTTGACAAATTTAAAGACCTCGATGAGATCTCCTCTCAGCCTTCTATATCTAAGTGAAAACATATTCAATTTCTTCAATCTTTCCTCATATGCCAGGTTGCTTATGCCGTTAACCATTTTTGTAGCCCTCTTTTGTACTCTCTCTAAAAGCCAACATTCTTTTTCATAGCTAGGAGACCAAGCTTGGATGCAGTATTCCAAATGTGGCCTGACGTATGCACAGTAAAGCTTCCTGATCACTTCCTTACTTCTGTATGATACATTCCTATTTATTGCCCCGAGCATTCTCAGTGCCTTCTTCCTGGCTTCCTTCGTCTGTTCTGATGCCCCCAATTTTGTGTTTAGAATAACACCTAAATCCTTCTCCTGTTGAGTCACTGATAGCACTTGGCCACCCATAAAGTATGGAGCCTTCATATGCTGCTTACCTACATGCATGATTTTGCACTTATCAAAGTTAAATTTCATTTGCCATTCTTCGGACCACTTCACAAGTTCGTCTAAGTCTTTTTGCAGCGAGATATGCTCATCCTGACCTGTTATTGCCCTAAAGACCTTCAAATCATCTGCAAATTTCAAACCTTTACTGCTTAGGCTACTTTCAATGTTATTTATATAATGAACAGTAATGGCCCTAGTACTGACCCCTGGGGGACTCCACTAAGAACATTTTGCCATGATGACTTTGTATCATTTAGCATCACTCTTTGCTGTCTATCTGAAAGCCACAACTCTATCCATTGTAAGATGCTACCTGCAATACCATGGGACTGAAGCTGTATCATTAACCGTTTATGGGGTACCTTGTCAAAGGCCTTACTAAAGTCAAGATATGCTACATCAACCTGATTTCCCTGATCAAATTGTTCTGTGGCGAAGTTCAAAAAGTCCAAGAGGTTTGTGAGACACGATCGTCCTTTTCTAAATCCATGTTCAGTATCTTGAATCAATCTGCTACCTTCCAGATAACTAACTATTCTATCCTTGATAATTCATTCGAGTGCCTTGCAGACTAGGGATGTGAGACTTATTGGCCTATAGTTTTCAACTTTCCCTCTTTCTCCTTTCTTGAAAATAGGAACTACATTTGCCCTTTTCCAATCGGTTGGAATTTCATTATGTGAAACTGATCTACAAAATATTATACTAAGTGGAAATGCCAGTTCCTTTTCAGTTTCCCGCAACACCCTAGCATAAATATCATCAGGTCCTGCGGCCTTATTTGGCTTTATTTTCCTGATATGATTGTAAACAACATCACTACCAATGAAATCAACATCATTTGTCAGATCCCATGTAACTGAACTATGGTGTACGGTCGGCAGATTGGTCATATCTTCCAATGTAAACACTGATTTGAACTGCTTGCTCAGCTCCTCAACCATCTCACTATCCTCACCCAATGTAGTCCCGTTTACTTCCAGTGGACCAATTGTGCTAGAAACTTTACTCAGCTTGTAGAAACTAAATAACTTTTTACTGTCCCCATTGCAGTTTCTAGCTAAATCCAGTTCCTTTGCTCGCTTTGCTGCTCTGGTTTTTTGCTTCACAGTATCTCTAGCTTTTTGATACGCCTTTAGATTAATGACATTTGAGGCTTCTTTAAAAACTCTAAATGCAGTTTTCTTAGCCCTAATTGCTTTTATCACGTCTGGTGTAAGCCATGCTGGCTTTCCTACCCTTCTTTTGCGTCTTTGCTTTTGGGGGACATGTCTAATCTGAGTTTCCTTTAAGTAAGATTTGAACTTTTCCCACATTTCACAGGCATTTAAATTGGAGAATTCTTCTTCCCATCTGATGGCACTTAAAGCCACTCTCATGCCGTTAAAGTCTGCTCTGTTGAAATTTGGAACCTTTACCAAATTATCCTTGATAATTTCCCCTACATGTGCCTTGAATCTAACTATGTTATGGTCACTTTTACCCAGAGTTTCGCCTACAGTCAAGTCTTGAACCAAGTCACTTAAATCCGAGAATACAAGGTCCAAGAATGAACCATGCCTGGTAGGTTCCGATACAAACTGGTGTAAGAACAGGTCCTCTTCAAGGCATTTCCTGCACATTTTGCATGATGGGGACCCAACACCAGCATTTTCATAACCTTTTACATTAAAGTCACCGAGAATAAGGCACTTCCTCTTAAAGTTTCTACTGATTTCCTCACAAATCACCTTGTCAAGCTCCAGTTGCTGAGAATGTGGCAGGGTTCCTGATCGGTAGAAAGCTCCTATCCTTAGAGTATTGCTGTTGCCTTTTCCCACAGTGACATCAAGCCAAATGGACTCCACCGACACATTTTTATCCCCATCTGCTACTTTTTGAGAACTGAATAAGCTATTCACATAGAGCATTACACCACCCCCTTTCATTGCTGGACCCCTATTGCACGAAAACATATTGTATCCCTGGATCTCATAGTCCTGTAAGTTATCTCCAAAATATCCTTCACTGACCCATGCCTCCGTAATGCAAACAAAATCCGGTTCCTCCTCAGCAACATAACACTTGAACTCATCAAATTTGGAACGGATACTCTGAGCATTAAACATCATACACTTAACAAATGCTCCATAACCACCTTTGGCTTTTTCATATTGAGGAGTTCTTTTATCACTAGATGAACTATAACTCTGTCCCCTTGAGTTGCTGCTGTCCCTATTTGCAGACTTTGAGGTTCTATTGCCTTGGCTGACACTATTGGAATATTCCTGAGTTGGCAATGCAATTTCATCCCTCCCCACCCCATTTCCTAGTTTCCCTGAAGGACATGCTCATATACTTTGCCTAACACATGGACCCCCTTCTCAGAAAAATGCAGGCCATCCCTCTGATAGAGGTCCCACGATGCATAAAACCTGCTCCACTCGTCTACAAATGTAAAACCTAGCTCCTGGCAGAGCTTTCCTACCCTGGTGTTAGCTGCCAGTGCCCTAGAGCTCCACTCAGGGGAGGCTCTAGCCCTAGGTAAAATTCCTGTTACAAGCACTCTATTGGTACCCTTCAGGTTGGCCAGAAGGGCCCTGTACTCCCGCAGAAGCTCCTCGCTCCTAGTATGACCTATGTTATTTACCCCTACATGCACTATGACTGTGTTAAACTGGTGATCACTGGTGACCTGTGCCACCGGAGGTACCAGGTCCTTCACCTTGGCACCAGGCCTGGTGATGCACCTCCTGTCCCTCCTACCTTTACAAAATACCCGCTCTAAATGACGTACACGAGAATCTCCTATGACAAGCACTGACTCCTCACTACTGCTATCCTGGGGGCAGTCATCCAATGCCTGGAACATATTTGTTGTTACTATGCCTGCTCGCTGGGCCGGTCGGCTACACTTCCTCCCGCTCCTACCACCTGCCACCTGCCACTCACTGACCCTTTCCTTAGGTTCGCGTCTCCAAATCCTCCACCCCCTGACCTCATGCCACTTCCCCTCCTGTGACCTACCAGAACTACCCCTCCTCTGTTCACTATTAACACTATTAACACTCCCCTCTTGAGAGATCCCAGCCACCTCCACAGTAGGGGAAACCTCAGCTACCTGGTGGCCTGCGACCACCTGGGCATATGATGTCCCTGCTACGGATTGACCCCTTGTTGCTTTATCTTGCCTACCCTGTGCAACAAGGGCAGCCTTGAGGTTGGAAACCTCTGCCTTAAGGGTCCTAATTTCTTCCTCTAGTGCCTGCATCCTGGTCGAAACCATCCTAAACGCTGCAGCTTATGCCTAGATTTAGATTCAAATTGACTTGCTAAATTAACTTGCTAAACAACCGACAAAAAAGCTAACTATCATTCACTATAAATCACTACCTCCTATACTGTCAGTTAAATATCTGAGTGCCTCAAGAAAAGCAGAAACTATTAAACAATTGTTTGTTTTTTTGTTTTGTTTTGTTTTTTAAATAAATTAAATAACTAAACAAGATGTCTAATTAATTGTCTTCCACACAAGTAGACAACTATATAACTATCCCTTTGATATCACTTATGGCTAGACAGAAAAATGAACAGTCACACAGCACTTATGAATACCCCCAACTTACTACTAATTAAACTATCTTAAACTTCAACACCAAACACACTATGCACACCAAAAAAGAAATAAAGTATGTTAGGATAGTATGAATGTTGTCTAATGTACTTATCAAATCTACACACTTGTAATATCTCCTACTACAGAAATCGAAGAGTCGAGAACACGCCGAAGCCACGAGGCCTCCCTTTGGCGCATACAAGATGGCGTCCTGCGGCGTCGCTAGGTTAATATAGTATAGTTTGCATGCTACGAAAATGCTTATAAGATAAAACCTAATGAAATATAATAAGAGAAGTAATTGCTAAGCACCTATCCACAGCTTAGACTAGAGTACTGCCCTGTTCTGCAGCGACTTATCTGGAAACCTGGAGCTCGGGTGCGCGTCCTTCCACCTTGAGAGCTGGCGGCAAACTGAACACACTTGCCGTAGCCTGGAGAGCCAGAGCCTTTGCCTTTGCTAATTTTTTTTTTAGAAAATACAAAAAGTAAAGGGTAGAGGTTTGTCCTTCAATCAGCTGTTAACGGTGGGATGATTGTAGTTGTATTTGCCGCAGATTCGCATTGCGATGACATTCTCGGTCCAGATCCTGTGTAACAGTGTCGGTATTGTTTAAAGGTTGTTTTTTTTTGTTGCCGACGGACGAAAATGGACTATGGTGTGTAGCAACTATTCGATGATGAGGAAAGGATGTTTGAAGATATGTTGTCTGATTCAGATTCTGACCTTGAAGCTGACTCGCAGTGGATGGCTTGTGTTGCTTCAGCAGCTATGAGGTTGATATGAATGCGCAAATGTTTTCATGGGAAAGCAGGTACTATTCGGATTATATTCTAAAGCTCTGTGAAAAAGTGGTAAATGTGTCTTAAGGTCATTTGTTCTCCATCATGTCAGAGAAACAAATATTTTTGGTTATTTCTTCAACATTCGTTCACTCTGAAATCCATTTATACTGATTTTGAGGCTATTGGAAATGCTCTTTGTTTCATAAAGAATATGCTTCCTACTCCATGTTCTATCAATGAAGCATATGAGGGGACCGATAAAATTATGGAATTGTAAACAATTTATAGACATAGATACAGTGGCAGATGCAGTGAGGGAACAGTGCATCCCCATCACCAAAGGCACTCCCTCAGGTAATTTTAAGGTGGTGCCAATCAGGACTAAACATGTGTCCCCCATGACAATTCCTGGATGAATATGGGCTGGGTACACTGAATGAATCCAGGGGCATCACCAGAAATATTTCCATGGGGCCTATGTAGTGCTCCTTTAGGAGCTAGCTCATACTGATGAGCTAGCTAACAGGAGGTCTTGTGGAGAAATGTAAGGTACAACATCAACTAGCCTAACATACTTAAATTTGTTCTGACATATACCCAATTCAGTACACTGGGAATTCAAGTGCATGCAGTTTCAATTCAGGGTGCTTCAGTTCAGGGATTGGTGGTAGCTCTGCATCCTCACTAGTGCCATCCATGGTGGTTGGTGGTGAGGTACTTCATGGAGGTTGGTGGTAAGATCTCAACACAGTAGGACATTTAAATTATCATGGAATTACTGTCATTTAGAATGTTTTCAATGTATTTCAGACACAACTTTGAGTCAATGGCATACCCACCCAGCCAAGCACAGACCTCAATGCAACAGTTTGGTTTAGCTGTCCCGCCTGGAAGTGTGCAAATAACCAACAATTTTCCAGCATGTCCTGCAAGACCACCCTGAGCATGGACCCATTATTGCTGCCATCTGTCCGGCCTATTATCAACCAGAAGTTCCATGAAGCTACACCAGATGGCAGTGGGGACCCGGCGGCACAGCCAACCCCGTGGACCACCTTTCAGCGACTTCGTCTGAAGATTAGCCGCTGTGATGATAAAATGGTGAGCTGATAGCATGAAGTTCGATGTGGTGACAGTCGATGCACCATTAACCCGTCCCGTCTCGGTGTGGGGTCTTCAACGGCCTCCCTCAGGTTTTTCGCGGATAGCGGACTGACGACGCGCGGCAGCGCACCCAAATTTGGCATACCTTTTCCCACATTAATAATGGCATGCTGTTTCAAAATTTCGAAGTCAGGTCATTTAGGGTCAAGGAGTTGGTCAAGGTGAAGTGAGGTCATCCCCAACAAAAGTTGAACCAGTCGTCATGCTTTAACTGATGCAGATATTTTAATAAAACCTTCAGCATTTGCTTATCTTTAGGGATCCAACAAAGTGTATGAGTGGATTTTTCTCTCTCGTTTTTGGCTACATATAAATTTTGCATATTTGCCAATTGCAGTTCAGATAGAAGTTTCTGGGTAAGGTAAGCATGTTTTATTAAGGCAAGTTGACTTCCAACGTTTCTCGGTCTGTTCTACCCATTTGAAAAGGAGAATTCAAGAAAACTTCAAAACTCAAAATGTTGTAATTTCAAAAAAATTATCTTGTGGGCCCAAACATTGTATGGCCCTGGTCAATTTCCCTGTCCTTTTTTCATTTCAAATAAATTTTGTTTTCCGTATATCCCCCAAAATGACCTCCCCAGAGCCAGAAACGTGATGTAAGTTGTGAGAAGTCATGAAAATTTAGCCCCTTGATGACGTCACTTTCCGGGGAAAATTGTTCTGGGCGGCGGATCCGGACCATACTCGTCGCGCGCTTTCCGATGACACCTCTTTCGTATTCGTGCGAAGTTTGGTTTGGATTTTAGAGGGCAGGATTACTATGCGCACCCCCCCCCTCCGAAGACGGGGTGTGAGGATCTGAGGGGAGAGACGCCGCGGGTTAAACTCCAATAATTAACTAACAACGATCAATGTGGTTCAAGACATTCTCCGTCGAGCATATTCGCATTGGCTGAACTGTGATGCCATTTGTAAATTCAGGCTTCAACAGAACCCTGGTGACTACGTACCATTCTTGACTACGGCAACCCTTCTCCAAACGCAGGTTGTGTCGGCCTCCGCTGCAGTGGCTTCCAATCAGCTGACGCCGGCAGGCAGGGTGAAGGAAGAGCGGGTCTTCATTGGTCCGCATTCTCCGTCGGACGACTTCTCTTGCACCCCACCTAAACAGGAACTCAAGTGAGCAATATTGTCCGTCTGAGGCTCGTTTTGCTGTGCCATGCCGACTAGAGACACCAAAGGTCTGCGCCGTGGTATTGTGTACGGCTTTTAGATCCAGCTGTCTTCGGTTCTATTCGGTTAGTCTGCATCTTGCACAGGAGCCACGTAGGTGCAGGAAGTGATATCACAGTTGCCGATTCTGCAAGCAATTTCTTTTAGAGCTGAACTGCAGCATTATCCACAATAGCTTTGTCAGAGGCATCCTGATTTATTTATTTATTTGTTTATTTATTTAACAATACATGTCCTCCACGTGCAGTGGCTGTTGCAGATAGTCTGGGTTGCACTCACAGATGTTTACAAAGATGGGATGAATTTTTGGTCAATTGTGGGAGCAGATGCACAACAAACATTCATACGCCAACATAATACAATATCCATATCACTTTCCGCACTGCATATACCGTACTTCCAACACGAGCTACACACGAGGGGCTTGTAGAAGTGATAGGATAGCGATGGCCTAAAGGTGACTTCATAATGTACACATATCCATGGTGTAAGTTTTTTGTGTGACTAGTGTTGTTCGTGGAGATACGCTAGTGTATGTTTCTTGAAGTTAGACAGCCTCGATGTTTTTGTTTCAGTAGGAAGCTTGTTGTAGTGCAAGACAGACGAGTAGAGAAATCTGTGGCCAGTCTCTCTGTGTATGGCTGGCAGGTGCAGGTGGTCGTCTGCACGTGTGTGACGGTTTCGCAGGGTAGAGTTTGCGGTGATTTGACCGGCAATGTGCGTAGGCTCACCCGTCAGAATGATCTTGTGGAGCAAAGTGAGACTATGAAATAGGTACAGATCAGCTGCAGTGAGAGGACCCAACTCGTTTCGGGCATCATCGGGCATCAGAAATATGATAAAATTTCCGGAGACCTCACACGACTCTAGTGGCGAAGTTAATGATCTTGTCTAGTCTGTGCATGTTTGCTGATGACCGCTCCCTTAAACAGATATGCAGTATCGGATATTGGATATAACTAGGCTATTCACTATAATGAAGACGGTACTAGTCGGCAGATAACGGCAGGTAACGCAGATGGCTCAGGGCCAGAAGGAACCCAGTGCACTTACGGACCACAACAGCTACATGGGAATCCCACGCCATGTGGCGATCGAATGTCACCCCAAGGTGTTTCTCATTCAGGTTTCTCCGTGATAGATGAGAAACCTGAATGTTTCTCATCTATCACGGCGTCCCTAAAGCTCACTCGTATCGGGGTGATATTGCGCCAGTGATAAATTATTCGAGAAATAGGGTGGAATATACCACTTTCTGAACGCTCAATCGACATCCTTATCCAAGAAGTATCGACATCCTACTCATTGGAACCTACACCATCAGCTAGAAGTGCCTACACCATCAGTTCGAATTTGTGTCTGAGGCATCAAAATCATTTTAAATGAAACTAATCCCATGACAAATTTCGTCATCCTGCTGCGCTCGTTTCGACATCTCACACCTAACGAAAAACCATTATTTTAACCCCGTATTGCGCAGATTTTGACGCGATCCGAGAGTAAGAAGCTGAGTTTTGGTCCGGTTCACCTTTGAGCCGTTATCCAGGAAGTAGTCGTAGAGTTGGCTTAGACATGCCTTCATCTGACATCAGATTTTGGAGATCAGATTTCCGACCGGAGATGGGGACCTGGGTGTCGTCTGCGAACTGGGTGACATGTGCTGCCGGGACGTGCATACTGAGGTCGTTCGAAAGGATGCAATAGAGAAGTGGACCTAATGATGAGCCTTGAAAGACACCTATGTTGTTTGGGAGAAAGGAGGAGAGATGCCTGTTTCCTTGTTGATCTGAGACCCTAACAGCCTGCGTGTGACCTCCCAGTATGTTTTAAACCAGTCGGTATCCATTCCATGGAGTTCAAGTTTAGTGAGCAGTTTGGTGTGGTGTATTACATCGAAACATTTACTGAGGTCCAGAATCCAACGGAGAGCTACTTCCGAACGGTCCATTGCTGCTAGTATTTCGTCCGTGACTGAGATAAGGGCGGTTTCCGTAGAGTGGCGTGGTCTGAAGCCGTGCTGAGTTTTGGCCAGTAGGTGGTTTGAGTTTAGGTAGCGATATATTTGTTTCTGCACTACTCTTTCAGTGATTTTGGCGATAACCGGAACCAGTGAGATGGGTCTAAAATTAGATGGATCTGAAGGATCTCCTGGTTTGTGAATAGGAGTTAGTATTGACTGTTTCCAAGTGGATGGGATATCGGCTGTAGTCAGGCATGTGTTTATAATGTCGAGCAGCACTTCGCCGATAAAAAAGAACAGAAATTTGATAACCTTAATACAGATCCCGTCGGGTCCGCACGCACTTGTGCTTCTCATGTTTATGACGATTTTGGCCAGCTGTTCAAGAGATATGGGTGATACTTTATAGGAGCTGGTGGAGACGCGCGATAGCCGGTAACTGGGAGATGTGTGTTCAGGCATGTTTGCCTGGCGTTTGACCTCTGCTGATACTTTTGGTCAGACACTAACATAATATTGATTTAGTTTCTCAGGTAGAACCTGACGATGTACTCTGTGAGACCCTTTTTTGTATCGATAATAGGCTCGATAGCACGCCACGCAGCTGATGGACCTTTCTGAGCTATCTTTCCGCTAATCTCTTCCCTACAGTCAGCTCTAATAGCTGATCGAACTTGTCGGTTAAGTACTTTGTAAGTGTTTCTATCTTGTAAGCGCAAGGCTACATTTCGCCGATGCATGAGATGTTTGGTAACTTCGCTAACATGTGGTGCTGTTGGGTTCCGAATTTTGATGTTTCTGAGTGGCAGGTGCTCGTCGAGAATAAGTGTCAGTAATCTGAGCAGGGTGTCCTATTTATCGGTTACTGAGATGCTATCGTCTGAAACCACGATGTGTGATTGGGCGCTACA